>JAWLRI010000215.1:8376174-8427874 GCA_034781795.1 Crypturellus tataupa
ACAGAGCACTGGAACAGGCTGCCCAGAGAGGTTGTGGAGTCTCCTTCCCTGGAGATCTTCAAGACTCGCTTGGATGCCACGAGCTCTAGGTGACCCTGCGTGTGCAGGGGGGTTGGACTAGATGACTTCTAGAGGTCCCTTCCAACCTTAGGCATTCTGTGATTCTGTGAATCTCATATGTCCAGTATTTCTTCTGAAAAGTGAACAATTATTGTTCCTTCTTTTCACTTGACATGTCAGTTTTCAATATAATTTAAGATTTAGTTAGGAAGAGTAATTAACGATCTGTTCTAGTTGTCTTTGGTTCAATTCTGCCTAAAGAAAGTTGAAAAATTCCTATTTCCTTAAAAACAGAAGGGATGATTGGAAGCAACTTCTTTGCTTACAGTTCTCTTCGCTGGTCTTCTCCCTGCCCCTAGCAGGCATGCAGCTCAAAGAAGTCCTGCTGTAGCTCATCAGAGTCAATCTAGTCTCTTTTGCTCAGATGTGGAACCTGAAGTAGAATCTAATATTTACCTTCCAGCTATTAGTAGATCCTTAGATTACAAGACAGTGCCCAATGATATGTGCAATCTTGTCTTTGCTAGTTTTTATTCTTGTTAAAGGAATGTTTAAGTGTTCTTTATTACACCTAGTAGCTCAAGTGGGTGATGATACTAAAGCGTACTATAAAAGATCTCTCTCTACTCCCATGTTAACGCTACCCATTTGTTTTAATGGAGTCTAAATAATAACACTTTCCAGAGCCACTCACAAACAGGAGAGAAATAATTGGAAGCTTTTTAGTAATATTTTTGTGAAATGGAATTATTCTAGGTTTATTGTGTGGTGTTTATTTTGGTCAGACCACCTCTTTCTTTATCCAACCTGAAGTAATTTTGCCACTGTCCAGATGTCTTTGAAGTGCTTCTTTTTCCTGTCTGATATCTTCAGACTCTCTTCAGACTCTCGGGAGAGAATCCTTTTAAAGAGAATTGCTAGGAAAACTTCCTTCTTAGAAATCTGTTGGCTCATTGTTAGAGGACCTTGCAGCTTTAGTTTTCAAAGCTAAAGTCTTTGTTTAGGGCTTTCGCCAAAATCCTTTTGTTCTATTATTTATTCAAATAATCCATGTAGATATTCTTTGTATAGCCAAATCTTTACACCTTTTAAGAAGCACCACTCAGCGGATTTGAATCTTTATTCATGCCAAGTCATGAGAAGAATCCAGACATTGAGAAAGAATAGGACTACACAATCTGTTGTCATTGCAGTGCCTCTAAAGCCAAAAGGATGGGATGCATGCACTGGTTCCTGTCTGTGTCTCAGCCCTGTTCTGTGAAAAAGAGCATGAGCAAAGCTTTCCCTTATCAAAATACAGAGTGGCTATGCTTGCTTTTAGTGTTTTGTGTATCCCTAACATTCTAAAAGTTAGGTGGTGTCCTTAAGATGGAGGATACCTTTGGTTGAGTGTCCTTTATTCAGAACCTCAAGTCATTCACCACACTACTGCTGTCGGCTTCTGAATTTATCAAGAAATGTCACACTGTAATGATCTGTTATCTAAATACTGATTCCCAGGCCTTGTCTTTACTGGAGATGTAAGAATCTGAACAACATCAGGCTTAATTGTCACAGTGAAATCATAACACTTCATTTTTTCCAACCACTTGTCAGGTTGTTCATCAGTATTCTGAAGCTGAAGAATCATTAGAGGGAGATGTAATCTGTGTAATCTGTTCTAATCACAAGGTCTCCAGTACCAAAAATAGTCTGGTGTAATTTAAAACTGCTACATATTACTGCTAACAGGAGTTTCTTTGGGACATGTAATAATTCTTATCTAGATAAGTTAGATTTTTCTGTAGTAAAAATACAAATTCTTTTTAGTTTTGGTGTCAATATTACTTCTGAAGTGCAGGTCACAAGCATGTGGTCAGGGATTTGGTTCAGGACTGTTAAACTAAAGCACAAAATAAGCTATCACAAGAACGTTCTTAAGGTCTATAAAAGCAATCAGCATTTACAATTTAAATGTTTCCACATTTAAGCTTTACTTGTATATCATGATTCTTTCCAACAACCTTTTACCATATCCTATAAAATCTTATAGATGTGTGTTGCCTAATTTTATACACTAAAATATCCATAGAAATTCCTCTCATTATATGCACAAATAATTGAAAAAAATTCAAACGTTACTTGTTTTTTATTTAATTTGATTTTGGGGAAGAGGGAGGAAAGGGTGAGAGATTGTTCTCAGCTTTGCATTTTGGGATGGTAACCTTAAATTATTCTAAATGAATTTGTTTCTGTTAGGAGTAACACTAAACATCTAACAGGTAGGCATGACGAACAGGCTGAGAAAAGATATGCCACCCTCTTAGTCTCTTCTCTGCTTTGGTGTCTTATGAACACGCATCACATTCTTGTCGCCAATAAAAAATGATTGGTTTACCCACGTTGGCAGTTTCTTGATCAGTGAAGTGAAATATGTTTATGTACGGAGAACATCTTCTAACACATACCAAGAAAATCTTCTAGACCACTTTACTATTCCTTATGTAAAAGTTCAGTGTCATTCTGGAAGAAATTCAGTGGAAACTCTTGTTGCAGTTTTTTTTTTTTTTTTTTTTTTTAACATATTATTTGTTGCTTGCCGGGAAAATATTCAAATGCAGGAATCTGTGCTTCAAAACTGCAAGGATATGAGCAGGTAAACTAGAAAAGCTTCCAAGTTTTGAGTAGGTATTTCAGATACTTTCTGTTTTTGCTGGAGCTATTATTGTTTTCTATGCTTGAGCATCAGTTGAACACAGCATCTTGTTTGTTATGAGCAGAGTAATTTTAGATGGGTAACTTTTTTAAAGAGGGATTACTGAATTTGTTTATTCTTAAGTTTGTATTCATGTCTAGCATTTCTGTGAATAGTTCTCAACTAAAGGTTTAAATGGCGTTGAGCCTACCTACTTGTCCTCATTTTTGCATATTGCCTCCTGTTTTAGTAGATCTCCACTTAACTGCTATAAAATCCCACACTTTTTCCTGGGTGTACTGCAGGAAAGTCAGGTCTTTAATTTTCTTTTGTATGCTTTCCTCAAGAGCTTATAGAGTTATCTCTTTCACTGTTCAGAATCCTTGTTAGATTCTTATAATTAGTGACACAGTGCTCATGTGTGTCCAAACCTTGCAGAAATCTTTTTCCACTTACTGGTAAGTTCTTAGTGTCTGCATTTAGTGTTTGGGTTCTATAACAGGACACTTACTGTGCTACAACTATATTACTTAAAAAGGGATGATATCTAATGCACATGCAAGTTGAGTATTGTTTAAGGAAGTGCTTTGTACTTTATTCATATTTTTCCTCATTGATAATTTATGTTTATTGTCATATTGTAAATCAGTGTGGAGCAAATGAAAACAGGGCATTATTGACTGGTCTTGTGTAAGTAAATGCCCTTTCCAACTCAATATTTGTCATTATAAAATATTTCCTTTCTTCTCTTGCAGTGCTCTTTTTTGCAGTTGCACTTAGGATACTAAGACACTAAATTGTTGTGTTATATTTTGCTTATGATTTCATGTGGTTAGTTATATGGGAGGAAGTCTGGAGCAATGTCAATAAACTGAAGACTGCCACTGTTTACTGATGATCTGCCATTTTAATACTGAGATGGCTATCTCTATGCAAAATCCTAGGGCTCATAAATTTTATTTGTCGGCAGCTAATAGAAGAAAATCTCAGTGGGATTGTAGAGCTCATCTTTGTGGTAAGCTACTACTGTGATGCATTTACTAGGACTTTTGTTTGAGATGTCATTTTGAGATTAAAACCAGACCTTCATTAACAGTTAAGACAGAAGTCTTGTATGGACCTTTTAGCTAGGAGTATGTACTGCTCATTTATGATGTTGTTGTGCAAAAGACAGCATTCCTCTGTGGTCTGCAGTACAGTGTTTGTGAGTGAGGAAGTGTTATTTCCAATACATTATGATTTTTTTCCTATAAACAAAAGTCATCACAGAAACAAAACAAATGATGTAGCGAAAACTGCTAAGATCGAATTTAGGAAACTCATCAGAGTTGTTTTGATATTAAAACCATATTTTCCTTCATTACTTACAATTGCAGTATTGATTTGTTTTTTAATAGATGTTGTCAGCCTCGCTGGAGATAACTGGTAAAGATCAATTATACATATTCCCTTCCATTTCCTTAACACTGTATTTTACACACTGTCACAGAGCTGTGCGGGTTGTTGCTGCTTTAAAATAGATGGAGTGACTTTACCATTCTTGCATGTCTGCTCTGCTGTCTTCCTGGCCATGATATGGATTAATGATTACTTGGGCAGAAAGTCTGCCAATAGAAAACTTGAAGACATTTTCAGTAAAACACCTGTGTTTTTGATAAAGGTTGACTTTCAGATACAACAGAACAAATTTTTCAGAAAGATGAATTTAATTTATGAAAAATGATCCCTAAGACCCTAAAAAATGTAATGTTTTCAGTTGAACTCTTGTCCACGTTACATTTGATTTGTTCCTGAATTATTTCTTTTTATAACAAAAAAAAAAAAAGTCTGCTCTGTTATTATCAAACTGTACTTTTGTGTTTTGAAGATAGTGAGAATTATAGTTTGGAAGATAAAATAGCATGGGCTCATGTTTTGCATTGTAGCTACCATCTGCCAGAACAAGATTTATTTTTCTAGAGTTTTTGTTGAATTATTAAATGTAATTGTTGAAAATTCTTTATACCAGAGATTTTAACAGGATTTCAATGAGAATATATTGTTTCCTTTGTGAAGGCAAGCCAGAGTGGCTTTTATGCCTACAGCCATTTAGTATGATCATTAATATTTTATTAAATATTTTTAGTTATATATATATATATATTTTTTTTCCAAGATCAAAGCATTTGCCATAATCAAAATCTGTTAAACTTTTTTTCTGTTTATGGTATGAATTAAAACTCTCTGGAGTGTGGTTTGACCTAAGCCTGATTTATTGTTTTACTTGGCTCTGTGTCAGGGTGGCTGTGGTTTTCCATTCCTGTTTCCAGTAGAGTCTTCATGTGTTTGGATTTCAAATCCTTGCATAGCAGATGCTCTTTAACTGGGTACTGAAAACTTTCTCTGGTAGGTCTTTACTATAACACGTAGATAGTAGTCCTTTAGACTTTTTTTTTAATTTATGTTCAAATTAAACTGAAATGTGTCTGCATTTGTTTTAGAAAATTCTCAAATAATTTAGAAGTTCTAAATTTTATAATTTATATGTTAGAATAGCTTATTTTTCAAAGACATTTAAATGAATATGAGCTTTAAATTTCATTTCAAGCATAGTAAAAGGTTATTACAGATAAGTTATTTCTTTATTGATGCCAGTCTTTAGCATGCAGGGAAGACTGTACTGCTTTTGTGTTTCTTTTGTATATGGTTCAACACTGTTTCAACATCAATAAATGGAAAGATTTCCATAAATGCTCGGCTGTAAAGTATGAGGTAATCATGAACTGATTTCAGTTTTTCACTTGACCTCGTCAATACTATATTTTAAGTAGTGATTGCAAATGATTTTTCTATCTCCCATAACTGGCAGATGTTGTAGAAAAAAAAAATCCATTATTTTTAAAAAGAAATTGTTAGTTTTATGTACAAATAGGGGTGTGTGTGTGTGTATAGAAAATATATGTATGTTTGAGATTATATCTCTGTGAGTGAGGAGGTCCGTAATACGATCATTCAATATTCTCATTCATTTTGCGCCATTCTTTAGTTGTTTTTTCTTTCATTAATGATAGACAATTCTCTTATTCATTCCTTTGTTGAATTCTTTTATAGTATGTTTAACAGAAGAATCAGAAAAGTGCATATTTATCTGCTTGAGGCAAGGCTATCCTGGGTTATGAGCTGTTTTTATTTTTGGCGACAATAATCTTTGCTGTAATGCCGCCTCCTCCGTTGATCTGGTTATATAAGTTGTTGCAAGGGTTATACGAGTTACTTCGCTGGGAATATATGATATCGTGAAGATCTAGCATGCTAGCATGTGTGCTTTTAGCACAAGTTCTCAAAAATCATTTTAGTTCTAAATGAATTAACAATCACTTAATTTGAACTTAATCTCTTAGGGCAGTGGCTGCAGGTTTTGTTGTTGGATTTTGTTTTTAAGTATAGTAATTGATATTCTGCAATTAGACATACTGTTTAATGCAGCGTCCATTGAACTCATTAGAAGAGTTCTGTTTTGGATTAAGCCTCTAGTAGTGCTTATCCATTGAAACCTCACTTAAGACTAAATGTAAGGAGCAATAAGATAAATAGACAAAAACGATGTTTTGGGATTTATTGACACAGTAACAAAATGACTGTAATGCCAGAGCACCATTACTTGACCGTTTTGAAGAAAATAACTTGCACTTTGCATCTTACTAGCGAAATCCAAAGCAGAGCAAGCCATGCTGAAATTGGGCATGGCACAATGTGCATCAGTGAATTCTTAGTTTAGATTTTAATTGTCGAAGTACAGATGATGGAGCATGGAGAATAGCAGACAAGATGGGCAGATAAGATTATTTTTGAGGCAAGTGTTTGTGCATAAATTAGTAATGACAAATGCCACCAAAGGACACGTTAGGCAGGGAGTGTTGTGGTAGAGCAGCTATTTAGTAGAGATTAAGATGTTAACTTCATGACTTTTAACGGGAAACTCTTCCTGAGTGTAAAAGGAGGATTGTAAGGAATATTCAGGTACTTATGGGATAAGTGAGGGTTGATGAGTGAGAGTAAAAGGCAGGGATAACAGATTTCATGGGGAATACAAAGCCACATATTGAAAATGCTTTGTTCGGTATAGTGAAGGAAAGGAGGGGAACCACAGAAGAATTCAATCAGGGAAGAGAAGTTTGGAAAGGAATGAGTAGAAAAAGCAATTGAGGCAGCAGAAGTAGCATTTGAATGTTAGCATAAAAGAAGCTAAGGTACAGAATGAAAGCTGAAGGAGGAGGGTGATTCAGAACTGTGCCATAAGATTGCAGGCCCTCGGGATTATTCTGGTTGTTTACCAAGGCAGAGAAGGTTGCCACTTTGGGATGCTTTGTTAAAATAGTGAAATGTAAATGCAGTCAGGATATATGAGTCAAATTTGATGCTATCCAGGGTATAAATGAGTACTAGGAGAACATAAACCAAAAAGAAAGGGAAGTCAAATTTTATTTCATAATAACATATCAGCTTACAGTTTCTCAATTCATAACAAATTAATTTTGGAAGCCTCAAATGCTTTTATATGCTACAGAAAAATATATGCAAGAAGCTGAAAGTATGAATGCAGAAATATTAACATTAAAAATGTAAATGATTTTCATTAAAATGATCTTTTAGGGTTTTTTTAAGTTATTTTATTCTGAGGGTGCTATATTTATGTTAATGGCTATTGCAGTTTAAAGCAGGAAGAGTTCTCTTAAACTAGTGATAGGACTTTCTGAACACTTCCACAGTACATTATTTTGCTAATTATTTTAAAGTAACAAGCACTCATTAAAAAAAAAAAAAAGGCACTGAAATATATACTTCTTTTGAAAAACAGTATAAATAGAAACAAATATATGAAAACATGAGCTTTCAGCAAGTGCCTGCAGTTAAGCTGTATAGTTAGGAAGTGTTGTGTATTTTCATCTTTTATCCATTCAGATTGAGTCCTATTGAGTTTAACGACAGGACTCAGATGAGAGAGCTGTCCTCACGTGTGTGGGTACTTGGAAGGCTCAGGGCATGGGCTGGTTCCTGCCGCTCCCTGCAGGAGCTGTTTTTCCCTGGTTGCCGAGGAGGCGGCAGGGGCTTTACTCTTAGGTTCTACTGCGGTTTTGTGCTTGCTGTTTCCATGGTGATCCCTTTCCTTGCACTGTGCTTCAAAGGAACCAGACAATTCTGTCAGGTTTGCTGTTGTTATTATGCATTCAATTATGTGGAAAACAAATTGGATAGACTTTTCTGTAAAAATATCCAAATAATTAGTTCAATTTCTCCCAAGTGCAATGTGGATTTTAACTATTCAGGAAGACACTATAATTCCATCTTCCTGTGTTTTTAACAGTAGTCTTTTTTTTTTTTTTTTTTTTTTTAAGAAAAAAAAAAACTGTATTCAACACATTTTACAAAAACTGTTCTATTCTACAAAATTCCTAAATGGTATTTTATGATACCAGAATATCATAAAGCTGTTGAAGATGCTCTGACAGTTCTTGCAGTCATCTCTAATAATCTCAGTTCCCTACAAATCAGCTTAAGTGCAAGATTGATTGTGCACAACAACTTGAAATCTGTTACTTTTTTCTGCAGTTTTGAAAACCTATTATTCCATCTACTTTACAGAATCGCACTCTAGCATTTTTTGCTTTAATGTCATATTCCTAGACTGTTGCTGGAATATGCCTGCAGATCAGAAGACTCTTCTTCAGTACTGTTCTATAGCAAGAGCATTCTTCAACACCTACTTTCATTTTATATTTTTGAGAAAGATACAGAATGATGCAGTATTGAGATACACGCAACTTTGTGAATAAATATGATAAATAATATTTATTACCTTTCAGGTAGGCAAAACATTCTGATGTGAGACCAAGTGGGGACATTTAGGATAGTATTTAACGCTTTATTCTTCTATAAAGAGAAATTTAAAGAGCAGCCAAAGAACTAATACTGATATGTCTTCCCTCCCTGCCCTGCCAGTGACTTATTAATGTGGTTTCATGGTCCTCTGACGTTAATTTAGATGGCAGTGCCATAAAGGTGGGTTTGTGTCCTTTCTTCGCATTAGCAGTAGTGTCTGTGCAGCTTTGCAATAGGTCTCATCAGCTCACTCATCCCTCAGAAAATGAATCCCTTTTTTGAGAAAAAAAGGAGTTAGGAGGATTAGTTTGCAAGCTGATCACTGAGCTTACCTGATTCAGTTTACAGCCGCAGGAATGCTTGTGCTGGTGTAAAAGAGGTGGCCAAAACACCTGGTATGGGCAGGAAGGTAAGAAATAATGGATGAGCAAATGCAGAACCACTTCACAGTGACATGAACTGAGCAGTGCAAATGTTCTCAGGTTGTGATCCCCAGAGGGCTGAGTGCCCCCATCCATCCCGAGCTGCTCATTGCTGTCTGCTGAATGGGATGTACTTCCTCCTTGGGTTTACAAACTATTGCTCTATTGAGCTCTTCTTGGTATTTTCAGAGCCAGGTCAATGAATGCTTACATAAAATTATTTAAAATATTTTTTCATTTTGACTTGAGTAGATGAGCAAATATATTTTGGAATATTACCAGAATCAGCCTAAGTCCCGAAATCTTGAGATGCTCCTCATTTTTTGTTTTGTTTGTTTGTTTTATTGCATGTAATAGAAGATACTTGGGGCTTCTCGTCTGGACCGAAGAGAAAATAATAAGTTTGGATGATTAATATTTTCACTAGAGATTATTAAAAAACTGAAAGCTGAGCCAAATTAAGTAGAAAATGAACCTATCTCTTTGTTCACTAAGATGGTATCTGGTGGATTCTTTCTGCCTGTTTGGCTTTCCAGTTCAGTCAAGTGCAGGCTGTCTGGATCTGAAAAGGAGCCGACTCCCTGCCCCACCACAAGCTTTCTTCTACAGCAGGGTATAGCATCCCGGGAGCCTTCTTCTTTACCATTCCAGTAAATTGTACAATGACTGGAATATTTTTTTTTTAAGTTTCAGTGATGCAGCTGCAAGAAGAATGATTAAACCCCTAAGGAGCAAAGCTTCAAATGGGAAATTCCCAACCTGAATTCATGCATCTTATAGCTATGCACAGATAGCCCAGTGGCTTGTGCTTTAATTTCTGTTGGTAGAGAGCAGAAGGTAAAATGGAACGGGGTTAGAGACAGGATTATTGTGTATTTATTAGTAGGAATCATAGATAAAATTTAGTGCATAATATTTCATAAATTCTGAAAAGCCTAAATTTTCAGGTTTCTGTTTTCTAATTCTGTTGCTTAATTAATATAATAAATATTTTATTGTAATAAATTATTAATATATCCCGCATCATGAAAATATAAAAGTTACTGTAAGAAATTTAGCTAGTGTTTTAACTGTATAACTTTATATTAAAGCCTTTTTTTGCAACAGCTTGTTATTAGAAGAGACTATGGAGTTCATAGATACGAAAGTTACCTGCAATACTTATGAATATTAATGCTTTTTCTTTGTTTTGAATTTTTTCTCTTTGCTCTATGATTACCTAGGGTTAATTCCATTAGGATTTACTTCATAGAGTCAGGAAAACACACAATTATCCTGTTTACCAGTATGTAACAGACTGTATGGGTAACATCTGCTTTCAAAGTTTAATCCTGATCCTTAGATTAATTTCTTGGCTTGGCACTCAAAAAGGGGAAATCTAGTCAGGAAACTGGAACAAAGAACTTCAGAGTAGCCAGAAATGAAATCCTATCTGAATGTGTTTTGAGAGAGGGAGCAATTTTTTCTGTGTTCTTGTGTTGCAGAGGTGTTTCAGATAAATGAGTTTATCCGAATTTTAGGTATGATGAGATAGTCTTTTTATGTTAACATTCTTTTTCTCTCTTGTTTTATTGTATCCTTGCTTTTTGGATTTAAACAGCCCCTTGTTTTAAAATATCCGGTTCTCAACTTATCGTTTGTAAGAATTTCCAAAAGGAAGCCAGGCCAGAAGCTGGGTCCATTTGGACCTGCTGCATGCTTGGGGCTGAGGTGGGACTTGCACTTTGTAGGAATCCAACTGAGGAGGAGTGGGATGGCCAGCCAGGTGGGGGTAAAAATTAGCCTGTGATGTATGTGAAGGGGAAACACGGTTTCAAAAGTGTAGAGCCAGTCCTGAACACCATGATAAACATTATTGCTGCTTCTGCAGCTGCTGAACTCCTCCTTTGGCCAGTCACTGATTGACTGGTAAGATGAACTCTAATGCCTGTGGGCTGCTTTTGGTAAAGAAAATGCAACAGAACAGCTATGAACATGAAGATGGCAGCATAGTTACTTGCAAATGAAGCAGTTTATTCTTGAAATTCAGTGTCAACAGTTTATTCTTGAAGTTAGAGTCTGCATCTTCCTAGAAAATACAATAAAGAGAAAAAATAGCAGAAGTTATTTTCAAGGGAAGGATAGAGGTTGTTTTTGCTGTTTTACTAGGGGAGGTGGTAGAACTTGTTCTACTCCAGAAACATGCCCACAAATAACTTTTTTCTGTTGTAGTGGTGAATATAATGTGCATCTTTTTGTTTAGAAAAACTGTGCTTAAGCCTTTTGAGTGAAAAAGTTCTCATATCAAATACATTTTTGTATATGTTCAGTGTAAAGATCTAGCCACATCAAATCTCCTTCGTGTTTCACACTGCAAGATAGTTGTCATAATCCATTTCTCTGAAGACCTCCGTGCAAGTTAAATTGGGCCACCACCTGCCTCTATTAACTTTACTACAGCACTGAGATGGGAAAGGGTGTTAGCCAGTCCTGAGGACTGGCGAGAAGGCAGGTTTTTCCAGGATACGACAGTTGATTCATTTGTTTTTTTGCACAACCAAAACACATAGCTCGCTGTGGACTGTGATAAACACAGAGGCTTCTAGAAATTCTGAGTTCCTACTGGAGTCAGTTTTATGCTGCCTATTAAGGACTTAGCTCATTCCAGCTCATTCCTTGTCTGCATGCTTTACTTTTTATGAAGAAATATATTAACCCATCTGTCTGTGCAGTGGTGACTACATGGTATCTTTTGTGATTTCTTCATTTCAAATCCAGTTTGGTATTTATCATCATGGGAGTTGATCCTTAATTAGTGGATACCTTAATTAGTAAATATGGGGAAAAAAAAGCTGGAGAAGATCATTTATTGAGGACTTTTTTCAGTTTCAGTGAAATTGCGTGAGGAAGTGTAAATAGCGGTAAAATGAACAGAAGGCAAATCTGTGTCTCTTCTGAATGTTGGAATCTTGAGAGCAATTAAGACAGTTATATATTTCAGTTTAAATGTTCATTATTTTTAGACAAGGAAGTGTTCTTTATATTTGACTTAAATGTTTAATATCAAGGAAATTGTAAAATTATGCGTGTTTGAAAATATTGGTTCATCCACACTAGGAGATTAAAATGCTTTAAGTTGTTAAATAGATCCAATAGACCTTAAGTTTTAATCTCTGAAAGTAAAGGACAAGTGTGAGAATTTTGCAGTTTCTTGAAATCATTACTGATGGTCAAGTTCTGAGTATTTAATTTAGAGCTCAGTTCTGCTCCTTGATGAAAGCTAGAATACTGGTAGGTAGTTTTAGCTGATAAGCGGAATGTGCTGCATGCAGTTGCAGGAAAGCGTGCAGTGTAGTAATAGTAAACATCTAGTTTTACTTTATGGACTATTAATAACAACAATTTCGGCAAAAAAAGTTACTAAGAAGGACTGCTTTTTTCAGTTATGAGTAGAGAGGGGAGGTATCATGCATTAAGACTGCTGGATGCTCCTTTTACTTGTTTGTGGTTTTCTCAACTCCGACCATAAGTGACTTTCAGAAACATCTATTGCCTGTGTTTTGGTCTTATATATATCAGAACTGATTAGAAAAACTATAATACCCAACACGAACAGCTCTGACTAAATTTTTAGACACCTCTATTTCCGCTTTAAGAATGACTTGTTGGTACTGGATAAAAACATTCTTACAACTGCTTTTTTATTATTATTTTTAAAGAGTTAATGAGCCTGCCTGAACTAATGCATTAATGCAAGCATGTTTTCACTACCACTGAAGTTAGCTCTTAAAAGACCTAACCAAAATATGTGCCAATGTATGAAGTTCAAATGTATTAAGTTTATCCTGGGAACAGGATCCTGTAGTTATCTCACTGAACTCTTACAGTTAAATACCTCCCCAAATTACGTAATGGATATCAGTATCTGTGGACAAAGGATTTCTTGGCACAGGTGGAATGCTTCTGAATGTGGTTCTCTTCAGGCTTTTAGCTAGTATTTTTATGTACTTAGTTTTCCTTTGGATACTTGGCAAGTCTTAAAGCTGTTTAGTTATTTTTTGTGCCAAAGTACATGCTCTGTTAGTGTATCTCAGTAACAGTGGCCTATCAGAAAGTTTATTTTTAAGAATGGTATGATCAGTAACCTAATTACAGCCTTACAATGAAACTTCCTTTTCCATGCATGCAGAGTAGTGTATGTTTGATGGATCCACACTGAAAAGTTTTTTTTGAAGTGCTCTTTTACTTTCTTGCATCCATTGCATAGAGAGGGGGATAAAAAAGGCACGTAGCTGACACATTCTTTCACTTCCATTTTTAGGAGTAGGAGACTGAAATTTGGCAGAGGTACATGCGTGGAGGAAATGTATTTTCCTTGTTAAAAAATTGTCCATTATAAACCTTATAAAAACCTCAGTTAACATATGGTCATTAAGTACGTGTCTTGATTACAAAATTACTGGATTTTTCTATCTGTAGAAATTGTACAAAATCACAGAATAGCTGAAGTTGGAATGGGCTTCCAGAGATCATCTAGTCCAAGGCCCTGCTGAAAGCAAGGTCAGCTAGAGCAGGTTGCTCAGGATTGCATCCAGTCAGGTTTGGAATAGCTGCAAGGATGAAGACTTGACAGCCATCCTGGGTAACCTGTTTTTTCTGCTGCTGAAGAGGAGTTTACTGTATTTCAGTTTCAGTGGATATGACTAAGGCCTCTGGTTCTCTAGTCCCCCCTGCTGTGATAAGACCCTACAAGCCCCCTCTTCAGCAGTCCAGGCTGTCTCAGGTCTTTCAGCCTCTCCTCGGATGTCGGATGCTCCAAGCCCTTCATTGCCTTAGCGCTTCTTGGTTGCGCTTGCTCCAGCACATCCCTGTGTTGTACTGGGGAGCCCAGACCCGGACCCCATGCTCCTGCGGTGGCCTCAACAGAGCTGTATGGACGTAGGGGGAAAGGATCAGCTCCCCAACCCCCGGCAACACTTCTCCTGCAGCTCAGGATGCTGCTGCATGGGCACATTGCTGGCTTCCACCTGTGGCCTACCTTTAGCCTATCTGTAGGCTCTCTCAGCTGCTGCAAAGTCCTGGCTCAGCTGCAATGTCTGCTCATGTTTCATCCAAGGGTTAGGGAGGCTCGTTTCTCCCCTCTGACTTCAGCTCATCTCCGCTAGCCAAAGGCAGTGCAGGGAAGGGAGAAGCACTTCTGTATGTGGAGGAAGGCTTGGTGATGCTGGGCGCTACCGGGAGCCGGGGAGGGTGAGGGGCAGAACTGTGAAGCGTGGCAGGAGCAGGACTGAGGCTGTAAGGAAGGACAGGGTGAAACTACCGTGTGCTGCACCCAGATGCTGGTGCTGAGGCACTAACGTGACAGCAAAGACCTGTGAAATCCATGGACAACATTTGGGTTATATATGTGTCTGTGTAATAGGTCACGGTTAGCTGATAGTTTAGTTCAAATATGTTCATTTGTTCTTGGTGAAAGTTCAAGTATACTTTTATAATGTTACTGTGACTTACTGTAAAGCACACCTTGATGTTGAAGCTTAAAGATCAGGAGCAATGCAAAGCCAACTGTTGAAAATCTATTTGTAATTAATCCAAAATGTTCACATGATTTTATTCTGTTTTTAAAAACAGCATTGAATAGTTAAAAATATTTTTTTAGTGTTCTGAAAACTTGATAACTGTTTCTTTAATAAAAGAAAACATAATAGCTTGGTCTCTTTTAGGAAACTAGGGCATGTAAGAGGTCTGTGCTCATCGTGAATCGCTTGAGCATATTGCGCTAATCAGATTGCATTTCATTACTCGCTTTTACTGATGTGATCTAAAGCTGTTGGATTGGTTGAATGAAAATAGATGGAAAAATGTGGATGCGTACTCTTTTTGAGGAAGAATATATTTGAAGGTATTTTTAGCTACTGTGTTTTAAGAACATAGCAGGTACTAATATATTTCTGGAACACCAGGAAGGAATAGCCTTTACTATAAATTAACATGAACATGGTGGATAAAACCAATGGGTAAAAGCAGGCTTTTTATCTGTTATTTTTAAATTAAATTAAGTTGTACAAAATTAGTTAAAAATGAATAAATGGGTTTGAGTTGCTCTTTATATGCTAGAAATAAGAATTGCACAAAAGGCAACACAACAGGAAACATATGCTCCAGTAGTCTGTTCACACCTGTTAACTGCCGTGAATAGGCTTGGAGATAGTATCAGACATGCAATGATTTCATTGTTTAGACAAATGAACTCTTTGTACAAAATCTGACCTTTCTTTTTCAGGATACTACTTAAACTCATTCTGCTTTGAAAAATGATCACTGCTGTAGACATGCTTTTACCCACCCTGCGGGTGTAAGCATAGCATATATTCCTTGCCCTGGCATTTATTTCACAAGAGCATTTTCTTAAAGACTTTTTCTTACGTTACGAAAATTTTGTATATTTTTCCCAAGCTTAGCTGAATCAATTAAAATATTAGGGTTAATGCTTTCCAAAGTTAAAATGAAACTAAAATAAATGCAAATAAAGAGCTACTTACAGAGGAGTGGTAAAATACAAAACAGTAAATGTCTTTAGTGAAAGGATTCCTGCTTGCATTATGTCTAATGTAATATAACAAGCTATAAGGGTGAAATTATTTTACCTGAATGAGATAGCGGGGTAGTTATTCTGTAATTTACGTTTTACTTCTGCTTACCTACAGAGATTTTAGACCATGCTTTTTACACCCTACTTTCTCAACAAAGTTTCATCTCTCTTCGAATCTTTGCCAAGTTGTGTTTAGATCAAGTTTTCCTGATGATCTGGAGAGTTACCATGTGTCAGACAGATGATAGTTTGTATTTTATATTCTATTGCAGAAAGCTCCAAAACCACTGTTATCCTAAATATATGTGCCAAAATCCAAGAATGTTCATGTTGTTTTGGTGAGATGATGGATGATCAAAAGTTTTTAGAGGGGAATCTGACTAAGCTCTGTTGGCTGAGTAAACAATAGTAAAGCAACATGAAATGGAAATGAGTCATAGGTTGAGTAGACCTGTTGTTCCTGAAGGTTATCTTGTAACTACTTATCATAGGGTTTCTTTATGTTTTCCTTCTAAATGTTTGATACTGAGCACTTCTGGGATTTGAAAGGCCATTAATTAAAACCATGATGGTAATTCATATATTTCTAGTAGTAGATCTAATTACCTATGCATTTGTAATGTTTTTCCCACATTAGGGCTCTGATAGTCATATGGCCAGGGATTAAAATCAGCTGAAGCTGTTACTGCCTCTGGCCCCTCTGATGGATGTTGCTGTCCTCAAGGCAGGAGCATGTGATCGCTCACAAATCAGCTCCTGAAGCACCACTGTTTTCAGGCCAGCATATTAAGGTAAACCAGTTCCAATTTCGGTTTATCCTAATGTGGCAGACTGAAAACTCAAAGTTCAAGAGTTCACTTCTAATCTGATCAGATAACTCTGTTTTGGGAGTAGCAGCATCTGTTGGGAGAGGGGTTGTGTACAGCTGGGGTGATTTAGGTCTTCTGGTTTTAGTCTCCTTCTGCATGTTAGGACCTTCAAGGTCTGCACCTACACACTGAATTACTGAGTATTTTTTTTTTTGTAATTCATAATCTCACTAGTGGTCTGATTGTGTCCAGTAAGCTGCGCTGTGTAAAACTCTATCTCATTTTCTGTTTCATTCACTGCACTGCCAAGGAGAGTGAATACACTTTACCATGTTCGCAGCATAAAAATCCAACACTAACATTGCTCATTGCTTCATGTTTGTCCTTTAAACTTCACCTTCCAAATACAAAAGGAACAATAGTCATTTTAATATCCACTCGTATGTAGACTAGAGATGCACAAACATTACTTTTTCTAAAAATAAGCTGCAATCCTTTACACTGGGCAAGTGTATCATCAGCCTGTTTGTCAGAAGTTAAGATAATTGTACCTGGTCATGATGCAAAGGAATGCCCTTTTTTATGATGGAAGATAACACCAGTTTTATTCTATTTTGAAATGCAATTCTTTCTAACTTTTAAATATTAATTTTCTATTATAAAATTTTCATGCAAAAAGTATTTCTAATCTCAGTTATTCTATTAAAGTGGTTTTCGTGTCTTGATTTAAAAACGATGATAGATGATATAAGAGCATAGAGTTTAACATAGGTGAAATAAGATGGGGATTGAATTGGTGTTGCAAATGAACTGACAAACTAGACAGATGAAATTTAGTATTGACGGATAGTGCGTATCATGGCGGAGAACAACAAACACAGTATAAATAAAATGAATGGTATTGAATTGAGTAGGAGGGATTTGAAAGGAATCCTGGAGTAATAGTCTATGTATTTTTAGCAGCTATCCTACTGGAAAAACAATTACCAAAAGTGACCAATCTTCAAAGAAGTAAAGAGTAGTAAAATGGCAAACTGGGTTAGATATTTAAATGCCTTCTAGTAAGAATTGTACTCAAGTTTTTGCTGTATTTCTTAGCCTATACTATGGGGGTTTTCAAGGAGAAAAAGGAAAAGAAACATACAAAGAATCATGACTGTTGGTTTTAGTAATTACTCTTGTGCTGCTTATCATGTACCAAACAAACAAAAAGATAATTGTGGCTGTCTCTAAAAATTACTGTTACTGTAGAAACAGCTTTAGAAGTAGTTTGTAAGAACTACCATGGATGGTATACTTTGTTAAATGAGCCATGAAAAGTTTTACCATCATACAGATGGGACATACGTTTACAGTCAGACTAAATAAGTAATTTTTGTTCCTGTCGTATTCATTTATGAACCTAGTTCTTTATGTTAATGACTACAACTCTTAGCAAAGTCTGAAAACGGAGGACAGTCAATAATGAGTGGAAAAAGATTGTAGAGTTTTAATTTTTAAGGTTATTTAATTTGATAGGAAAAGCCAGAATTTTGAAAGCCAGCTTGTCTAATCCTGGTTGATTAACAACATTCAGCATGAAAACTCTTTCTCTGAGCCATTTTAATTACTGCTGCGAGGAAAACTGAATGCATCAGTTACTGTACAAATGTAACTGCTCTTAAAATCCTATCCCTAGAGTCTGAGGCACTTGAAGAACACAGCAGTCCTGTTGCCATAAACTGATAGTAGTTGTTGCCTTTTTTTTTTTTTTTACTCCCTGTTTGTTTTTGTTTTCTGGGTTATTAATTAAAATTTTCAAACTTATTGTTTTGTATAAAAATGTTTATACATGTATGTATACACATTCTTTTCATTGACAAGGAATTTGAATGTCTAACACTAGGCTAATGTATCTGAGATAGCAAAATGACAGCTTTAATACACTATTGTTGTTTTCTACGTTACTTACCACTAGGCATAAATGTTCCTATTTAAAACAGTATTTAATAATCACTAATAATCTCATGATAAGTTAAAAAAACTATGTGGATTGCAGTAAAGGTAATTAATCATTTACCTGTCACCTGTATTCATTCATTCAACGTTACCTGTATTTTTTAAATAGACAGGTTTTGCAAAGCATGAGTATGTGGAACAATATTGTACTGTGTAAAAAGTTTTGTCTGAAATTGTTAATCCACATAGATATTTCTCTCCACATCCCTTTTTGTTTGCCTTTGGAAGTGATATGATGTGGCATAATATTAGAGAATTAATGCAGTATTAAAGAAAGTAGCATGTAATACATTGATTACCCTAGGTGTATGAAGGGCTTTTTGTCTTTTAAAGAGACACTTTAGGTGGAAAAAAATAGTTTTTGTAATGTTTTAGTAAACTGATTTTAATGAGTCTAAATGAATAACAGCTTTTTGAAAACTGTGTAGGTTTCTGCATTCAGTATGACAGCTACAGCTAATCTCACCTGCTGTCAATTCCTTGTTATTTCTCACCTGCTGCTATTGCCTCATGTTACTTACCTGACTTTGAATGAAAGCTAAGGTTGGTGGAACACAATTAAGAGAAAGAAGTTTTGACTGACTGACAGGCAGATTCACTTGCAATCTGTAGTTAAGATCTTTTCTTGAATTGTGTATTTATTTCTGAAGAAGCAGCTGCAATTTTTAGCTGCTGAGTGCTGGTTAAATTCCTATTTATTTTAGACTTGAAATCCTATTAATGAAAATAAAGTCCTTTTTTGATACTGTACCTATTCTTTTCTCCTATCTTGTATTTTTTAATTATTTTTCTTCTGATTCCAGCCCATAGTTGCAGAGCAGTTGGTAGCAGTGGGTGGCAGTCAGAAATCTGTCTAGTAGCTTTCTGTAGCCTGCCTGCCTGCTGCTACAATTACCAGGTTAAAATCAACAGTGGAATTTGACAGTTTGGAGAAGAGTTTCACAGAAATCAGATTTCTAAGGAGCTATTCCTGGCATTTGTAGCTCATTTACTTCTCTCAGAGTCACAAGGCTTTGGTCCTTGAAAGCATCGGGCCATATTTTCCTTTCAGAGGACATTTAAGTACTGCTTAAAGGATTGTTTTTGTAAGGTAACAAAGCAATTCCCTTGCCCTGCCAGGTACCACAAGTTTGTGCAGTTGAAATCCTGAGGATTTAATTATCAATTGTGTCTCCGTCTAACCACTCACTGCAAATGTTAGTCAACTGTATACAATAGTACTGATCATGGCTGTACTTCGAATGCAGCAAACCTCTTCCAGGGTCTACCTCACCCCTGGACTAGGAAGATCTCTTTATTCAGGGATTCAAGTGGGGAGCAATTTTTTTTTTTTTTTTTTTTTTTTTTCATTTCTGCTTCCCACACGTGGCCTGGAGCTCCTGCTTCCTCTGTGTCTTGCTGCATCTTTGTTTCCATCTTCTTCTGTGCTTGTCTTATCTGAGGTTCGCTGTAGCTATTATTTTGTGGCAGACTTCACTGTCTTGCCTACTGCTTTGTTCTCTATGGCCAAGTCTATGGCTTTATGTGTTTGCATTTAACTATGAACTTTTGAACTTTACTGTCCATTTTTCACCTTGAGTTGTGAAATAATAAATAGTATTTTAACTCCTCTTGCTTTTTCTTAATGTACCTAGGTCTTTCTCTGGGTCGAGAGTTCTTAAAATTCCTAGTTTTAATAGGATTGCCTGCGATGTGAGCTTGCCTGTGGGCATAATTGGGGTGTATTCCACATAAATTGATAGTCTGTGAAATTCTGCTGCAGGAAAAGCAAGTAGTATCATCCTGCCAGGAGGAATTTATGGTAGCATGGACTGCAGTGTGGACTGTAAAATCTTTGTGTCTCCTTTTCAAGAATACATTGATGAGTCTTGCATTACTGGAGAGCCTGAAACAGTGTCTCACATCCTTCTTTATAGAAAAAGAGGAGACATTTTAGTCCTACCTTTGATGATGTTGCTGTAATTTAAAAATCTTAGAATAGTATTTTCAAGTAGTTGACAGATAAGTACCTCTGAATTTTATTTTAATATGATTTTAATAATTAATGTAGCAATCAATACAGTACACTTTTGGAGAGATGATTGATTGAAGTATCCTTTAATTGCTGCCTTTAATTAGAAGTGATGCGTTAGCGCTCTAGATCTTGTCTATTATATTAATAATCAGAAAATTGATTTACTTCCATTTTAATTTTGATCCACTTGGGAGCTGTGTGGTTTAAATGCACATCCTTGCAAATGAAGTTGATTTGTTCACAGTGACAAATTTGACGTTACCTTTTTTTAAATTACATGTAGACATATAGGTATGTAAGTTGCACTTGTTCATGTAATAATGTCCTATCCAATCAATCATTTGGGGGGAGAAAAGCAGTAGCAGAACTGTTACTTTTATGTTTCACATTCTGTTGTTATGCTAAATACTGCTTAGTCAAAAGAGTGGAGTGTTACAGTGGTAGTTGCAAAATTGCTTACTGGTTACTACTAAAAGACTTAAGATATTAACATTATCAAATGTGCAAATTTTTCTTTTTTTTCTTTTTATTAAAGCTCTCCAATCATATTCTTTTCTTAGTAGGTCATTCTGCATATTAAAGATTTAATGGATTATAGTCAGCAGTTCATTTTTTACTCATAAAATACTTCGAGATATGTGGGTGCGTGTATGTATATATACATATTTATATAAAAATATCTTCCCCATGGACAAATGAAAGCCTTCTTATTTTTGATCGCCCTACTTTCTTTCCCATGTCCATTTGCTTTAATAAACCTTCTGGATCTAAAGAACGTAATGCTCTTTTTCTGACACAGAAAGAAGTAACCTGTCTGAATGCATTGTGGAAGATTTTTGACTCTATAGATCTTTGACTTGTGATAGAGTGTAATTCACTGCATATTTTCATGCCCTCCAGGTAACCTATTAGATGAGATATTGTAGTGTTGATTACTGGAGGTAGTGTTGTGTTACTGTAAGAAATACTTAAGCTGAAAAGTTATTTTTGAATATTTGCTGTCTTAGGCTAATCAGAATGTGTTTAGCTTACAGATGAATTTTTACTAAAGAAAAGCCATTTTCTTGTGGATTAAAAATATAGGGAAAATATATACTTTCCAGACTGCATCTCATTGGAGATATTTTTTTGAATTCTTATTGGGTTATTGGCTTTTTCATCTTGCCAAAGACTTATTGCCTTTTTTTCCCCCTTGACTGTTCACATGCACCATTACCTAGAATATATGCCATGAGCATTTCAATAGCAATTGGTTTAGAAGTTATTCTTGAGTAACGACTGGAGAAATCTTGATTATATTGTCTTGTATTTGTGCTTTCTTGTCAGCAAAGGAGCATCTTTTTTGTTTACTTTCTGATCGGTTAGGAACAAAAACCCATAAGCTCCAAATTGAACAACAGCACGTGACATTTCTGCATCTTACAGTTTCTTGCCATGTCCTTCAGTCCGATTCTAGCCGTGTGCGTGTGTGTGTGTGAGAGAGAGAAAGAGAGAGAGAGAGAGAGAGAGAATTTCCCAATGAGCATCACCACTGAAGACGTTTCCTTCTACTGCTGTAACTGTCTTGTAGTAACCGCATCAGAGTTTCTTCTTTGAGTTTCTTTTAGAAGATTTGATTTAGAGTCAGCTTGAAGAGATACAGTCCTTGTTCTGTACAAATCATGGTCAGTAAAATAAAATTGCAAAGATAAAAGAAATCAGAATTCTGGAACAAACTGACTTGTATAAATCAGTCCGCTGGGTACGTGGTGTTTAGTTTATGCCATCCTGACATTAGTTAAGGCAATTTTTTAGCTTTTATATGCATGTGCTCCTACATACATATAAATGAGGAGGTGCTAAATTTAAGGTGTATGATCCAAACTCGGATCTCGCTTTTTGTACGTTATACTGAAGTCTTTAATAATGTGATCAGTATTTACCTGCAAGTAGTACAACAAAATATTGATCAACCATTCTAAAATTTGAATGGAGAGATATATCGTCTTTAATTAACTTTATTATGCATTGCATATGACAGAAGTTGTGATGAGACAAATAGTTAGTACTCTTATTCAGCACCTGACATGAGGTTTGTACTCAAAAATCTCTTATTATGCTGCCAATGTTTTATTTAGCCTATAACCAGAAAGTATTTCTCCTGGTGACCTATATATAAACAAACAAGATGATTTCTCACTGCTTTTTACGGCCACTTTTCTAAAGCATCTAAAGTACAGAAAAAGGAGAGCTTCACTAGACAGCACACAGAGCAGAAATTCTGTGGATCGCTTACCTCAAAAATTCTCACTTGCCTGTGCTCAGTGGCTTCTGCTATGTGGCTAGCAACCCAAGTCATAATTTTAGGCATAGTTCAATGATAAAAATATAATTTTTCTTAACCATCTTTCATCTCCAGTCCTTCTGCATCTTGCACTGCTGAAGGAGGTTCTCAAGGACTCAAGTAATGGATGGAATTGCAATTGAAAGGAGTCTCTCTGCTGTGAAAATTTTAAACTCTTTTGCTCTAAGGTTTTTTTTGGAGATTATTGCTGCATTGTGTAGATCACTGGCTAAGATGTATGAGGGAAGAAAATTACAGCTCCTTCTCTGTAAGATCATAAAAACTAGGCAAGTCTGTCTTTGGGGAGTCTTGCCCTACAAAAGTAAGCTTTCCACTGATGGCAAAAATGTCACTGAAGAAGAACAAAAGAGAAAAATGGGTTGCTTTTCTCAGATCTTTTAGCCAGTTTTAAAGAACTAATACCATGTTGATCTCTAGTGTTCATTGAATATGGATATGAAACTTTTTTAGTATGTTTGTGCTCAAGACAAAATATTAAGGAGCTACTAAGAATTTAGCACTGTAGCTATTACTCACATAGGGAAGATTCCTTGTATCATCTAGGAAGAAAATGTAAGTAACATGACTCTGTTTGTATCGTCCACGTCTAAATACTTTCATTAGTACCTTTTAACCATCTTCGCACTAGAATTTACTTGCCAACCTTCCAGAGTTGTCCTTAGGGCCAACCTAACAAAGCAAAACTTTGGATTTTAGCTGCAGGAATTCAGTTGTCATCATTTCAGAGAGTTTTTGTACTCTTTCATAGTCATTTTCACCCTTCATCATGTCCCAGTCCCATAAATGATTTAAGAACTTCTAGTTAAAGTTAGCACAGGCTTGCAGTTGTCCCATCATATGAGTGAAAGATATGTTTCATATGTTGATATAGGTGGAGTAAAGTCTGCTTTGTTTATCTATAACTGCCTTGGAAGGTATTTCTGTTCTAACAGTAGGTAATACCATTGCAGTTTAATGCTGCATACTATTGCAGTTTAATTCACTGATAGAAAAAGTCTTATCTAAGTAAATTCTAGCAGTGTTGAGTTGCACCTGAGTCAATGTAGACTAGGATTTATAATGACAACTTTGAAAGCTTACTAATAATATTTCTGGGTCATAGTTGATCATGTATCTTAATTATACATGTGCAAAACGTTGTGATAATCAAATAGTAATACATAATCTGCAATGCTAACCTGATGCAAGCTCAGATGGATTGCTGTGTAACAGTGGTTTCACTTGATTTTAGATTTGAAAGGATGTTAATGAGTAAAAATATTTCTAATAACAAAATAGCACTGATTCTGTTCTAATTTAATCATTTTAAAAGTTTAGGAAAGTGGCTTTCCAAATCTAATCTTATAACTTCTGTAGATGCGATGATTGCTTATAAATGAACAGCTGTATCTTCTGTGCCACAGGCTTAAATTAAAGTCCCAAAGTCCCATGGGTTTTGAATTCCATAGCACATTAGCAAGAAACCTACAAATATAGAAAGGTTCATGCTCTAAGACTGAGCACAATCCATGTAATATTCATGATAAGTAAGGCAAACAAAATGCAGCCTTAGAGAAAATGCTGCAATGCAAACTACTAAAAAAAACCTAAAAATCTAAAATAGATGAGGTTCACCATAATTGTTGAGATTATGTGACTTTTATATGTCTTTTTTTTTTTCATTTTAAAACTTAAATTTTAGGTGAAATCATCTCTTCAGCTTTATTTTTTTTTAATTTAGTAATTCAAGTTAAAATAGATGACATTGTTTAAACTGTTGCTCTTTTCCTGTTCAATTTGATGTTGTCTCATGAAATCCATGTTAACTCCTTTCCTTTGTACATGTGTAAATAACTGAGTTATTTCTTAATACTATTTTTAAACGTATCTAGAACCTTGATATATGTTCTTTTCTAACTAGTATAAAAAGCTGTGAAACATGGTGGTTTGCCAGGAACCCGGAGGGGAGAAGGATCATGATCTCACAATTCATGGAATCAGAATACCACCATCATGAAAGTAATTCAGAGGGACCTTAGTATTGTGCTCAAAATTTCTCCCTGTACTTTGAACAGGAAATGTAAATTCAGTGCAACTACGGTCTTAGAAGCGAATATCCATTTTTGAAACCTGCTGCAGTAGTTTAATCTATTTCCTTACCAATCAGAGAGTTTAACTCAGAAGCTAGTTAAGGAGGTATTTTGAAAGAGATAAAAAGATCCTTTGAAGAATTTCATTTGTTTGCTTATAGACATGTTTTTAAGGGAACGTAATGAGGAGCTAATGTTTATGTAGGTATAGATAAAGAAAATATGGATAATTAAGGGTCAAATTTCAAAATGTAGTAGTCTTAGTTTAACCAAAGTATACAAAAAGACTGAAAAAGAAAATCCAATCCATTGCAGTCTAAAATCCATACCTTCTTAGTAGTATATGGATATACTCTTGTTTATGAACAGATCATTGTTCAAAAGAAGTTTGAGCAAGGCATTTTTCTTTATTGTTGTAGTGAGTCTGAGCAGCATTACCTCACCTGGTGTCTTTGTGAACCAGTGTTGAACTTTTGGCTAACATGAACCAGATTTGACAAAGAGGTGAAGACATCAAAGATAATTAAATTCCTACATGCTATGTAAAAAACAGGCAGCTGTGGCTTGGAGAGTGATGCTTTTAAGGCCATTAAAGGAAAGACTTCAGCTTAAACATATATTTGCTGTCCCAGAAAACTGACAGCTCTAGAAAAAGCTGCAGTCAGCTTTTACACCTTCTTAGGGACAAAAATGCAAATCGGCAGGGATTAAAAAGTGAAGCAGTATTTATTTTGGCATGTGTAAGACCAAAACAAATTAGTGACTAGTAAGTGTTCTGCCCATGTAAAAATACTTGCACAGTGCTGGCTTCCTCCTTCCTCTCCTCAACTGCTGCTGCCCCAGATGTTGATTGTTCAGAGGGATTTCTATCATAGGTTGAGATAAATTAGCTTCTCTACTTCAATATTAAGCAATATTAGTTAAGAGCTTTTTTAAACTGCAAAATTAATCTTCCAGTTTTCTTTCTTTTAGTTCGACACTTTTCACTCTGTGAAAATTTTGTTTTTTAGGCTAATATTTTCTGTTCTTGAAAGAAATAAAACCTCTTCAAATGTATTATTGAAAAATATACTTTGTTACTACTTAAATAACATTCTTAGCCTTAGCAAGCTTTTATGCTGTTCCTTTTCCACAGATCAGTAGATCTTAAAGGTTCTCTCTCCCAAATGTGTGTTTTAAGATGAGTATTTTTGATGTTGTTTTATTTAGACAAGTTTAGGTGAGTAAAATTATAAAGATTTCAGAGTTAAGAATTGCAGACGCTTATATAGGTATGTTGAACATGCTCTTGAGACTTGGTGGGGGGTGAAGAGGAACAGATATTAAGAAGAGATATAAAACGCAACTTCCTTTAATGTTTGTTGTATAAAAACAAAATACTCAACACTTAATGAAGGGAAAAAAAAAAAACACTGAAGAATTATGTGATCAAATGGTTATGTGAGCTTAAAGCTTCCACAAGTAAATAAGCTTTGAGGCTAATAAAAAGTTGTTTCTTCATCCATGCAAGGAGATGTTGGAGAAGAAAGAAGGAGCAGAGGGCCCTTAGGCTGTCCCATCCTCAGGCATATAAATGCTTTGGAGAATTTTGACATTTCCGTATGCTCAGGGAGGGAGTATCAGCATCTGTTCCTGCGTTAGGTCAGCCTGCTTTGCTTATGCATGTGAAAAGTTGTATTTATCAGAATTGCTGATGGCATATGTGTCTGTCACAATAATATGAAAAATAGTATCCTAGGACCACCACCCACTTTAATGTATTTTTGGACAAGGGATGGTCAGATTTGGGGGTGTGAATGCCTTTAAGTAATCCCACTCTCCCTGGCCAACCCAGCCTCACTGTAGGAGCGATGCCTGTCCCCAAGGCGCTAAATCCTGTGCTGAAAACTATAATACCAAGCGGTGCAAGAGGCTGGGAGTGGTGGCGGTATCGCATCTTCCCAGGGCAGACTTGCTTTGTTCCTTGAGCAAGTGGAGAGGGGGAGCAGCAGAATGCTCAGCATTTTTTCCCCACTGCCCGCACGTGCATCCATGGTGCTTTCCTGCTGCTCAGGTGGAGAAGCCGTCTGAGCATCACCGTGTGCTGGGCGAGGAGGCAGACGCGGGAGCTGGGCCGCTTTTGGTACATTTATACAGGGAGTCAGGATAGACACTGTTCTTCAAGTTTGCTTTTTGGTTTATAATTCCACTGCCTTCCTGTATAGGTAGGTTCTGAGGCAAACGGAAGGAAAAGACTTCATGCCCTATGTATTCCAGTCAATAGAGAGCCTGCCCTTTAGAGGTGAAGTGGTCTTTGCTGCTTCCCTGTTGACAAGAAGAACTGGTGAGGATCTTACTTCTGTGGGCTTTATCTTACCTTCCTGCACGGCAGGTATGTGGAGGGGAATGTGTAACCTGCGCTTTATGCAGATTCATTAAGAATTTCAGCCTACTCAGAGCCTCGCTAGAAGGGAAGCAGTGGAAATATTCCCCCATCCTAAAGTTATGTGAGACAAAGATTCCTTCCTCCCTGCTGGCTGAGGAGTTTTTCCAAGTGGGTCTTGTTCATGGTTTAATTTTGAGGAAGACTCATGTTTTAGGTGTTTCTATAGTTGTTTTATCCCAGGCAGCTCTATTTGTTTTGCATTGTTCCCTACAGGTTGTTTGTGCATTGAGCAGACATAAATTTCATTTGTGTTGTTTGTGTTTATTATAATAATAAAGCTGATGCTCCCTTTGCAAAGTGAAGGTAAATGCTTACTGTACCTTCCAGAGAAAATGTTCTCTTGCTGTGCCAGTGTGTGATTAAATTTGATCATCCTGTTTTAATACGATACTTCATTTTTGGTTATCAACTCCTTCCTAACCCAAAATCTTTTATCAGAGGCAGTACCTTTGTATAATCATGTAAAATAGATATATATTTATATATTCACCTGTTTAGATCTATTTGATCTACTGGAAGATTAAAATTAGGTAACTAGTAAACTGTTAGGCAAATAGTAAACAGTTAAAACCATTAAAGGATTTCTATGTTAGACAATAAGGAAAACCTAAACCACAAAAACTCACTCTTAAAATAGTCCTATGATTTTGCTGTAATGCAAGGTAATGTACAATTTTAAATTTACCCAGAATCCGGTCATTTATCCGCAAGTTTAACACTAAACAAGAACATAGAGATTGGGACCCCATTATAGGGCATTCAGTTCAACTTTATATCTTGTAGTCAGGTTTGTATCAGTCTCTTGTCCATGAAGTTTCTGTGGCTTGAGCAGGAGCACCCATAGGTTAAGGGCCTAGTAGTGATGTTGTGGGCATTGGCAAGAGGATTATGTTCATTCCAAACAAATTCTGACACGCTTCCATATAAGAGCACTCGGTCTGCAGTAGTGCAGTACATTCAAAAGCAGGGAAAAAAATTCTCACCAGGAAAGCAGTATGGACTGGCTACCCAATTTCCATTAGTCTTAATGTCAAAATGTGGCACTGTTAGCATGAAAAGTCCAAAATACTTGCAGTGTGGTCAGGCCACAGGCCATAATGATGAAACAAGAACTAAAGAAAAAGTAGAGCTTCATAGCCCTGTATTTTTTTTAGTTATTTTTTTGTGGACTTTTTATAACACAATAGGCAAAAATATTATAGCAGTGAGCTTTAGGCCATTCATTCTAAATTTACCACGAATATCTTATCCAATTTGACTACTGAAAATAAAAGAATGAAATTAGTTAGACAAATAAAAGTAAAGCAGGAAATTTGGAGGGCTTAGGATAAAAGATTATGTAGCTATGTGATGGATACGTATCTAGACAAATAGCAGCTGTCATCCAATGCAAAAAGTTGAGAAAAGTTTGATTTGGCAACAGTTCTGCTTGCATAAACTTTTCTACTCCTTTTTTATTGTGCACACTTATACAAAGAAGTATTTATGAAATTGTATGCATCTGTTGGTGGGTATAAGTCATTCTGGCATTTTTTTTGGAAGGATTTCTTTTCACACTTTAGTTTACTCTTCCTGCACCAAAATCATTTACATGCTGCCCATTCCTGCATCATAGCAGCATTTCTGATGGTATTTTATAGTATTAACAGTAATTTTGGATTTGGTTTTAAGAATAACTCAAGATTCATTTTACAGCTAACTCTATTTTTCGATGTTTGTATATAGTGAGGTGCCTAGTTGACTACTCTAAATTAGTAATCAAATTTCGCTGTATAGTTAAGGGATCTTGTATCATGGAGGTCCCTATCCTTCTTAACTTTTTTGGACTAGATGCAAAATTTTTAGAATTTGACCTTAAGGGGACATAAATCTCATTCATAGAAAAAGCAACAGACCATGCTGTAAAAGGGCTACAAATCAGAAGTGAGGAAGGAGCTAGGAAGACAAGCAAACAAAAGTAATCACAATGAACTGAGCCAATGCTGCTGACTAGTCACACACTCACCTGCCTGTTTACACTCTGTACCCTTGCTGGGGAGCAGTGGATGTGGTTGAACCTGCAACAGCCAAGAACTACTGTGATCAAATGGTGACTAACATTAGTAGAAGGGAAAACAGAAGGAGCAGGAAGTTGTGAAGATGAATGTATGTCTTTGTGCACGTGTTTTGTATATGCACGTACTCTGTCCATGTGTATGGGTGCTATCATAATGATTTTATCAAAATGGGAGCTCATCCTGCTTTTGAGATGACAGTGTTCTTCAACAATTATGTTTCCATGATTATTGACAACTTTTATTTCCAAATATATATGAAAATTACATATATTCATAGTATAAAAAGGATTTTTTTTAGTGAATATACAAGGATCAATAAATTTTTTTTTGAATTAGCAGCTCTGCTCTGAGCTCTCGTTTACCTGAAATTTGGTATTTGCTACTTCAGAATGTACCTAGTAACTTAGCATTAGGCTATTTGATTTCTTGAGCAAGTGGCTTTATCTAGAAAGAATTCCAGAGCTTCTCATGGACTTGGAAGCTGTGGATCTGGAGACATATTTTTGAGGAGAATAACTCCCTTGGAGATTAGAACTGTTATCATTCTAAATTACAAGATGCGTCAGTTCCTACAATTTTATTTTATTGTTTAAATAGGTGAGCTTTTATCTTCATAATGATACATGTAGGAGGCACTATTAAAGTTCATATTACTACAGCATAGCATAAAAGCTCTAATTGCTAACTGAACTATTACTTCGCATGAAAAATATTCTGAAATGCTTTTGTTGATATGAAAGTTACTTCCAGATAGCTTGAAAAATACATGTAATTTTTTTCCTTTCATTCCGTAGTCCTGTTCCAAAAATAAGGTCAACTCTTCTTCAGGTATTTGCTGTGTTTGTGTTTTTTTATAATTTTGGCAGATTTTCCCTCTGAGAGACCTCCATATTGTCACCACACTTTGATATCTGGTTTTTATTAGCTTTTATTTATTTATGAAGTTGCTTACTGTTCCCTCTGATAGAGGGAAAATGTTAACTGCGTGCAGAATTCAGAGCACCTTAGCAAACTTAACATGTGAATGAATAAACAGACTATTGTACCACATTATGAGAAAATAAATGCAAGTACAGTAATGACAAGCCCAAATCTTTTTGAAGGGTTACCTTTGTGGGCCTATTGCCATCCATTGGCCATCTTACAGCTCTTAAGAAGAAAAAACAACAATTTTTTCCCTGTTAGCAGGCATGAGTGAGTTGTTTAATAGGTGGAACATTTAAATAAGTTTAAATATTTTCCATTTTGTATAAATAAAATTGTAAAGTTTGGTTTTTTTCATTGCTTTATTCTTGAGGACAGGCATTAGCAATAGGAAGTGTGTTTCACCTTCCAAATTAAAGATACTCGAGAAAGTCACAGTTGGTCTAACCTTCTTTCCTTAACAATTTGGAGCGAGAGGGGAAAAGTGAGGTTCTTAAAAATTATTTTGGGGACATTCTTATCTGATAAAATTTAACAGAAGAAAAAAAAAGACTTTTAACTTCCTACTTAGTTTTATTAACACATTTTTGACCAAAACAGTCAATATTAAATATTAATGTAGAGTATATTGCAAATCATACAGGAAGACAATCATTTTCTTGAAAAACTAAAACAGAACAAAGTAGTTTCTGTCCATAGTTTACGATCTTTCTGTCTCATAGGTTTTCTTTTTAAGAAACATAGTTGCTTTTCCAAAATACAGCTAGGCTACCTTCACTTTGGTTGCAGCTTGTTGCCATTAATTTGTGCACATATTTTCTTTTGGCTTGTTTTGTACTCTGACATTATTTGCCTTTTTTTTTTTTTTTTTTTTTTTTTTTTGGTGAGATTTACCAGCTTTTGCAATGGAAGCTGCTCAAATAACTTTTAATGTAGTTGTAAACAAAGAACAGTAGTTATAATCCTTGTTTCATATCTTGCTCATGATGCTATAATACTCAATAATTCCTGATCACCCTTCATATAATTAAGGTATTTGTGAATTAGCATCAAATCCTTAGCTGATGTCCAACCAATATTTGAGGGATTGTTTGCTTTTTAAGCTGACTCATCATTCCTAAGCCTTTAATATTGTGGATTTTTTCATTATTTTTTTCTTTTTATTCCTAGGTTTCTCTCTCCCATACATGGGAATAATACATTTCTTCAGACTCAGTCTGTGGATTTTTGCAGTTCTGTCTGACTTGAATACAAGGGTACAGTGGTCAGTACACTTCAAGTGTTCATATAATTCAAAAAAATAAGAGTTCCTCCTCTTTGCAAAACTTTTTAACTCAATTTGTTTCATGCTCTGAATATTAGTAAAGAGGTCACAAAATCTGTAAGAATATGAGGAAAAGGATACGTGTTTGTATGAAGATGTGTACATCTGTGTGCATGGTTGCATATTGATGTACATATATATTTGCATGCATAGATGATTTTTTTTTTTAAGTAGATTGGATTGACTTACTGAAAATGTGAAGCTTTCACCTTGAAGTCCACTCAGTAACGTGGCTTACTTTGTTATGGAGACCTTGAGTGCTTAGTGAGGCATTTTGTGAATAACGGTTCATGTATTTGTGAAAATGCATCAATGTGTCTATAATCATCTTCTCTCATCCTGGCTTTTTACTCAAGGTTATTTCTGTAAGTTTTTCATGGGGTTCTTAAGTATTTTAAGTATTTTGATACTCCTAATTCATATGTGGTGCATCAGCCTGAGGCCCTTATCATAATAGCTAGTGTGTTCTGGCCTGATTTCTTCTTTGCAGCTCAAAATTTAGGTTTAGAGCTGCCGGGCTCCCAATTGGTCTGTGCTCTCAGGACTGGGATTGTTTGATTCTTTCGGCCCTGTGGCATTCACTCCTGCAACACCTATAGGACAGTGGAGGGCCTGAGCAGACAGTCGCCTCTGCTAAGGCTGGTGGGGCTCCCAGGGACCTTTCGGGCTAGCGCATGAGGGGGCTGATACCAGAGGACGTGAAGTTCCTGAAGCGTTTTTTGCAGAGTTGAGAAACCACGTGCACTGATGCATGTGCCTGGTAATCATCACATCTGTTAATGTGCTTCAAGAAATAGACCACTTATTCATACATAATTTAACTTTTGGCTTTTATTAGATGCTTGACTCATGTAAAGTATAATATAAATGCAGAAAACATTAACAGTTGGGATTTCAGGAGGAGTAATTGCAGCTGAAGCACTCAAAAGGACAGTTTGTTTGTCTTTGAGAGAAGAACAGAGCTTTAATTAAGCTAAATGTATCTGATCAGTAATCTCTGTTTGAAATTTAGAATCAAGGTAGGGATGTTATCATTTAAAGCAGAGACATCAGGAAGATTCTTGCGGGGCCGTGATTTATTTCCTTTCAGTGGGGTGTATCAGTTAGCTTTTTTTCCCTGACATTGCTATTTTAATTGCTTGATCGGGGAAGCTGAAGTTCTGTAAGGGTATTTGTGTGCTCTGTGTTAACAGTTCCAGCTTACTTTCACATCTGTTTAAATTTTAGATGTTTTAAAATATTATAAATAAAATTAAACTACATTATATTTTTATTCTCTGATTTGTGGCTTATGAGGATTTGCGTGATTGTAGAGGGGGAGTGTTTCACACAAGCAAGAGTCTGTAAACTTTTTGTGTTGACCGTGTAATACTATTTATCATTTACTGAAGGCTGGTTATTTTACATTCCTAGGGAAGGGTGTGAAAGCCGAGTTCCTGTTTTTGCAGCAGCTTGTACAAGCCCAGTTTTAGGCTGAAGTAGTTTGATCCTGAGTAAGAAAAATAAGCCTGTAGGTCTTCAGAGTTATTAGACTGCCGTGCTATGATTTATCAAATAAAACGCTTAAAATAAATCAGCTGATTACAGCTTAGCTTTTAAAGTAGTTAAACTTCCAGCTTTGGCACCTGAAAGAAAATAAGGAGATGTAATTAGCAGATGTATAGGGATTACCCTGAACAGGTAATGCACTGTGCTTTCCTGTTTTCCAGTGCTCTGTAAAAGCACCAGGCAAGGTTTACAGAATCTTAAAAATCCAGACAGACCTTTCTGAAAGGTGCAGTGACTTCCCCCAAAAGTTGCTGCTTAGCATCTCAAAATAGAGGAGCCCATTTAACAGGGTTTCTGTTGATATGGTAGAACAGAGCCTTAAAGGAAACGCTTGCAAGTTTAACTGTAAATGAGTATATGTTTGTATACTCCTTAGGCATTTAAATACAAGCATCAGAACTATCAAGACGCTGAGTGTCCTTCATCCTTTTGTGTCTTGCAACATTTATTCTAATGGCTTTTTTCAAAGCTGCATCAGTTGTCTAATAAGGTAAATAACAATCTTTTTTTGGGGAAAAAAAAAAAGCATACTGTTGTCACAACTGCCTCTATAATTTTCTTTACAAAATTAGTGGAATATAATTGCCAAGTTTGTTTGTCAGAAGAAATGTTTTGGTATATTTAGTAAAGGTGGAAGGAAAAATGAGTGATTAAAATAAAGTGACTACAAGGTCTTTAATTCTTAGGCCTAACTAACTTATTACATCTCAAACCAGGTTTTTATTAATTTACTTTTTGAATGGCTCTTGGCTCCTTATAATTTCATATTTCTTGGGACTGCAGAAAAAGTGATAAAGATATTTCTGGTTTCTTATTCAAAACCGGGGACTATAAATGTTCCTCCTAAAACAGTAAAATAAAAGGTCCTGAATAAATTTTAGCTTTTTTTTGTTTGTTTGGTTTTTTCCTCCAGTAGTCTTAAAATGAAAGATTATAAAAGAAATACAATTTTGGTAAGCAGTCTGAACAGGCAGGTTCCCTACAATTACATTCTGCTTCATATATTTTACAGAAAAAAAATAGAACACTTTATGTTTGGATATTGAATTGTACTTCTCATATATAAAGGGAAATAAATCTCATCTTACTCTAGGAAAAGTAGACCATGTACAAATCTTGAGTAATTTTCTTGAATTCTTTAGAAAAAATAAACAGTGATTGTAGCAACATCAGCTACAGCATCTAATTAGGTACTGTTTATTTTTCTGTTTTGTAGCAAACTTCTGTGATGTACTTCAGCATTATTGAATAAACTTAGAAAAATACTTTCAGTTTTTAAATGTATAGGGATGATGACTCCCTGATCAACATTTGTTCATTTTGGCAAAACAGTTCTATATATTAGCTCTTCATATGCAGGAAGAAATCTACAGTATGTGATCTTAACTCCATTTTAAAGCATAAATAAAGTTTAAAATAATTTTATATTGGCAAATATTTGCACAAAAATGAATCAGTTATTTCAAAATGAGGATTATATTTTAATTTCAAGTCCTATGATAGGGGGTATGTAGCATGTAAATAAATGGCAGAAAGTTGTAAAAAAAAGAGTAAATATAACAGTTAAACAGATGAAAAATATAAATAATAGTTTACTGTCGATACTGATGGAGTCTAAAAGCTTTTGCAGTGACAAAACTCTCACCAACATGGAGCTTTCACAGACTTATTTTTGTGACCCAGGTTGGTCGCAGCACAGGCAGCTCTCCCTTCATGTGACTCTAGGTTGTTGCGCACCGCTATCTCAGTGAAAAGCCGTTGGTGTTCTGGGGAAGAATATGACAATGTCAGTTCAAGGGATTAAAGCAATTTCCAGCTGTACCCGTACATGTTCCCTCTGCATGCTTTGTGTGTGTCTGTGTGTGCTTTTAGCAGCAATTATAAAATGTAGTCCTCAAAACAAAGGTGCTACTATTGTGGAGCATTTTATAGCTGTCTCTTGCTCTGTGTGAAATCTATTTTTGCACAGTTGTGTTTTTTCATGGAAGGGTGCCTCCCATTCACTGCTCCTTGATTTATACACGCTAAAAAGTCGTATGTTTGGCCTGTTGCACGGCATGACCTGTATTTACTGCACGGAAGTTTCTTCAGTACACAGGTAGCAGAATCCCCGTTAGCTCCTCAGCGCCAGCACTAATGAAATTCCCGCTCCGCGTGGCCCGTTTCCATTCAGCTATTTTGACAGTAGTCATTCCCATAAGTGCTTTGCCGATTAGGCTCCGGGCACGGGGATGCAACCTGATCAGGGTTGTGTTTCCCTGTGTTGTCTGCTGACCGGGAGGAGAACACTTGCATTAGCTGCTGTGATCAATCCCCAGCACATCGCATCGTTTAGGAGACAATTAATACTGCAGTGTAAAGACTCCCCGGAGCATTTCCTCAGAGCTGGATCGCTTTACACAGAAACCGCAGGAGTTGTGCGCAAGGAGGAGAAAGCCAAATAGAAAAAGAAAAAAAAACAGGCATTAAGAAAACCAGATATAGGAACCAAGCTCTGTTTCGTTTTCTGTTGCACCACTATTATGTCATTCAAGCTCCAACTTTCTTTTGTGAAGTGTCAAATCTAGTTGTATTTTGATTTGTTGAAAAGGCAGTGTAAAATATTCTGGAAGAGACAATACTACTTTTTGCTTATTGTTTGTTTATCGTGATGTCAGGTTTGTTGTAGAGATACTTTCAAGAAGTTAGTACCGGAAAGCACTGAAATCTATGTTTTTTTTTTGTTTTTTTTTTTTTTAATAAAAAAAAGGTCTTAGCAAGATTTTGAGTGTATATGAGCACATCCTGTTAATGATCAGGCAGGGCTTTTAGTTTTCTCTTTCATCTTTAGATAATGAAATATATAATCAGCAGAGATCATTCAAGGAGATAGATGAGAAGGCCTTCACTAAGACAATTTCTTCCTGCAGGTGACAGTGGTTTCTGCCTGATTCATTTTTTATAGGCGACACTAGTGCACTGTGAAGAGCATAGGTTAGTGAGAACAGGTGATAGTAACACATAAAATTCGCAGGAAAATATTACAATTCTATCGCCATCTGTGTGTTGCCGGTGACACTGTACAGATTGGAAAATGACAGGGAGGCCAGGTGACACGTAACAGCAAACTTCAAAATTAGGTTATTGTTGACCTCGTAGTTACATTGTAATTTTCTTTTACTTAAGTAGAGGAAATTTATTTTTCATCAGAATCGGTTCAAGCTTTGGGTTTTATGTGTGAAAATGTCAATCTTTTGCTACTTAAAAAAATGTGTTTTTCTCTATGGTAATTCCATGGCTAAAATTTATCATTCCACTTTTCCCCTATGATCTTGAAGCAAGATGTGCACTGGAGTTGAATAGGGATTTTTGTTTGGTATATCTTTGTGTAACAGTGTTGTTTTGGTTTCAGTGGTGCACTGGAATCAGCACTGTTCGTGGTATGCGTCCTTCTGCTAGAACTGCTCTGCTGCTTGTTTGTTTTTTTTTTTTCTTTTTTTTCTTTTGGAGTGCACAGAGCAATCAATACCATTTATTTGAGCATGTTGGATATTTACAGAATGTGTTTGTGTAAATATTTTTAGTACATTTAATTTCAAAGCAATTTTATTTCGATCTCTAGCTTGTCTTGTTTTGTGAATAGGTAGAAGGTAAATAGCCCCTTCCAAGTTTCCTTTTTTCATAAACCACCTTTCTTGAATCAAAACGAATTTTGTGAGATGTGAGTAATTGATTTAGTGCATGACATATGGGGTGCAGAAATGTGTGTGGCTTGTTTCAGTGCAGAGTCATACTTTTCTCCTTAGGTCTGAGAGATTTTCTTTTTTCTTTTTTTTTTTTAAGCCTTTTTGCTATGCAGTAAAGCTGTACAATAGCACATAAAGACTTTTAACCACAAAAAGAAAATAAATGCAGTGTTCTCTGCCTTTTCTCAGGGGGAAAAATGCAGTTTTCTTTGGCCATCCTATAAATGTTTAAAATGATGAAATCAAACCAATAAGACCTGGTGGAATGTGTGTGTTTGTTTTTAACACAGAGCTCTATTGCAGTTTGGAAAGGGATTATGTGGTAGCGTAGGCTTCGTCTTTCTAGAGGATTGTAATATAAGCTATGATAATTATTTAGCATTTTTGAGCAATGTGCAAAGAATCCCAAATGTTGTGAGGCTGTATTCAAAGGGTAAAATAAAGGCCCTGGTGCATAAGAGTGTTTTTCTGCAGATTGCAGGATGGCACCAGTCACTGGCACAGACAGGAAGATGAAAGGTGAGAGCGAGGTAAAGGAAGGAGGGTGCAACTGAAGTGCAAAAAACATGATGCTTCAGAATAGAGAGGAAAATTAGACAACGTGATATTCAGCAGAGTAGAAGAGTGAGAGTCCAGGGAGACTGAAATACCAAGAGACAGAAAATTGTACCTTGCTGCTAGCTCTGGCAGTGAGCACTGGCGTGAGATTTAAGGTTCAGCATCTGTATTGTGCTCATGTGCACAATACCTAATAACAAACTACAAGGAGGAGGGATGTTTATTCCTTCCTTTTTGTTGCCACCAAAGTCCTCACATTTTTATAGACAAATATCCACTTAGGCTATCAAATGTAGTTTATATGTATTAATATTTTCCATGACTTCAGAATATAGATACTTAGTCATGTCTAAGTAAGGAGGAGTCATGTCTAAGCAGGAGTCTAGACCTCCTGCTTGAGCAATATTCAGCATAACTAATTCAACAGAAGTTCTTGAAACATAATTTGTGGACTGGTTACGTGGTACAGGCTTTCAAAGTTTTCAGCTGCTAAATCATGTTCAGGATGGCTTAACTCTATTAATTATACCTCTATATATTCAGTAAATAATTACAGTTATTACACAAGTGTGTAAGATGTGAATGGTAACTGGATGCTTAAATACTTGAGAGCAATTGGCCTTGAAAGGTCTTGCCATAACAATTTGCAGCTGTATTAAGAAATGGTTTAATAATATCTATACTAAAGCAATGTATTTGAAATGGGTATTAATTACAAAACCTTATTTCGTATTCCTCTGTAGTACAGACTCTTGGGTTCATCCTTGTGTTAACTAAAAGTTATACGGCGTTTTGAAATAATCTGGAACTAGACCAAAATAATTTAGAATACATATATGGAGGACAGGCTTCTCATGTTTGTTTATTTCCAAACAATAATGTGCTTTTATTTTTTTTCTCTAATTTATGGTCTTGGACTCCAGTTGAACTAGAAAGTTATGTGTGTACAAGATATACATAAAAAGAGGTTATGTAAAACAACTTCAGATAACCAGTACGTCATCTTTTAGTCTGGAAATCTGCTTTCTTTGTATGCTTGTTGAGGCGTCGCTAGTTGTTTTGGGAAGGCTGGTTTGAATGCTCCCGTTACGATGCGATTCCCGCAGTCTGGGGACCCTGGAGAAGCCAGCGTACTCAGCTCAAATCTTGGTTTTGCAGGTACTACGGAGCGGGTGTGTCTGATCCAGGGAACAGTTGAAGCGCTAAATGCAGTTCATGGCTTCATTGCGGAAAAGATTCGAGAAATGCCTCAAAATGTGGCCAAGACAGAGCCTGTCAGCATTCTACAGCCTCAGACCACTGTTAACCCAGACCGCATCAAACAAGTGAGTTTTTGGTTGGGAATAGAGAGTCACATCAGCTCCTTAAAATTAACTTCTTTTTTAAGAAGCCTTAGCATTTCAAGGCTGCAAGGGGTCAACATAACATGTTCTTTAAGAAGATGTTATTTTACATTTTAGTAATATGCTGGTCCTCTTTTTGCTTATATTTTTGTGTTCCATGTTTCTCAGCAGTTCTTTAGACTGTGTTTTATAAATTCTAGAGCCACACTAATATGTTTCCTTTATAAGCTTTTCTTTCTGTCTAAGGGAAACACTTCTAGGTTTTAGTTAGAAAGGATCATGGAGTTTAAAAATATGAACCTCTCTGTAAATCCTTTGAGTGATTAGAAAGCAAGGAATTAACTGAATGTGTTTCCTAATCTTATGTGTAAAAAATAAGACCAAAAATGTGAATTATGCTTTAGATCTTATAACACACAATTTAAAAGTGTCTATGTCAGAATTTGAAAACAAAGATCAGTTATTGGGGTTGTTTTCTGTTAATTCATTTTAGGCTACTTTTTCTTTTTACCTGTTTTATGTTGACTTCCTTTAAGTCTGTAGGTGATACAAAATATATTTACAAGGTATCATGGTATAATATTTTCTTTAGTTCATTACATTTTCCCATACAATTTAAATTTGAAAAAAAAAAAAAAAAAAAAAAGGGATATACCGTAAGGTATATGTGAAATATATCACATAGGTTTTAAAATAAATCTGCTTTCATTTTATTGATGAAGGAAAATATGAAGACAAATGAATGAATATCAGTGGAATTTTACCTTGTCTCTCCTATCCTCTACAGGATAGATTTTAATTTCTGTCCTATCCCGCCTAGAATAAGATTGCGTAGTGCTTCTCAGCTAGAAAGGTTCAATGTTCTATAAAATAATTTGATAACTGCATGCAATTACTTTGCTTTGTGTATAATGACATATGCAGAACGCTTATATGATGGCGTAGTCGAACAGGATGAGTTTGAAGTTATCACACTGCTTTAGATGGGTGAAACTGCATACACCATTGCATATGATATCTAATAGTACTGCTTTATGTATTCTGTGTATGCTATGTGCCTCTCCACAAGAAAATCTCTAGGTATTTACAAGAAATTACTTAAAAGAAAAACTTCAATTTTGGGGGATTCTTTTCTCATGTAATTGATATGATAATCAATGTCTGAGAGGTAGAGAGAAAAAACTGGAGAAAAGATCAGTACCCTAAGTGCCTTTTCCTACATGTAGAATGTTAGATTTTACGCCAGTATTTTTTAGTCCAATGGGAAGTGTGTGTTCTTTATAGTAATAGGTTTTTTCCTTCTTTACAATGAAATGAAACTAATTTTTAGCTCAGTAAGTTCATGAAAAATTAGATTACAGGACTGTTAAGGCTGAAATGCTTAAATGCTTCCTGTCTTGTATCTCAAGCTGATACATTTTTCCATATGGCAAGTAAGGAGGAAATACTTCTCTGGAAAATTTGTTTGTAAAATTGTCAGGAACTTTTTTTTTGTTTTGTTTTTGTAATGCAACTCTTTGTTGAAAATACTAAATTAAATCCTGAAGGGATGGTTTAAGGAACAGAGATGCTGCTACTGAAGTTAAAACACAGGCTAAATACAATATATAACTTTTAGACCATGATGTATTGACTGTTTCTACATTCTAGAATTTAAAGATATTATCTGTATGCATACAGGTGTATAATAATATGACTGAATATATGGAAATGTGCATATGTTGGACGGTTTTAACTATAATGATTGTTTAACTTCTGTGCAGTGAAATGATATCTTTTCATGACAAATTCCTATGCTCTATAAATATACTCCATAAATCTAAAATCCATTATTTTCATTAGGTAGTGAATTCTTAGCTTAGTTCTTAAGAGTTTGAAGTGAAGTAATATATCCTCTAATGTCAGAATGCCCTTTATCTAATAGATAAAATACCTCTACTTTAGAAATTTAAAGCGTAATATTTTATAACAGGTAATTGTGACCTAGAAGTCTGTTGTTATTTTTTTACAAAGACAAGTCACAACTTTATTAAATGGGTCACAGTAATGTATAATACAATGCGTTATAGACTTGTGAAAAATAAGCCCTGTGAATTACAATTTCCCTTTGCACAAACTTTGTACAGTTCTTATTGTCTTCAAATACTACCCAAGAACTTTTTCACCTCAATCTATATGGCTATGCATCTCTCCTTTCTCTTGTGTCTCATTTCTGTGTCCCAGTCATCTTATAGATGTTCCCAGCAGAGGACCCAAGAAAAGAAGCATCTTTTAGCAGCAGTTTCAGTAAACTTTCCACTGTTTACCTGAATTTCAACACTTGCAACATGCTCAGGAAAGGCATGGATATAAACTGAGTCTGCTGTTTGTCTTTGTTAATGAAGTTACTGTCCAGATATTCTGATGATTCCCCTAATTACGCTTTTTCAGTCTTAGAGGATTCTCTGTCAGGTTTATCTGAGTCCGTCTAAGTCTTCTATACTACATTTCTGCAGATTTCACAATCCCATTGACTTATCTGTAGATACCAGGTGGATGTGTCCTCCAAGCAGGTCTGGTAGATACTTAATTGCCAGCTGTTTGCCCCTTTACCTGTAGCTAACAAGGGCTATGTCTGTGTAGGTGCTAGCCCTCTGCCGTTCCTGTGTATCATTTGACAGTAACCAAAAGATTCCTTTTCTCTTCTACTTTCCAGAAATGGCTCTGAGCATCTAACCTCTCTTTTCTCTCTTTATTAGTCAAAATGTCACACCAGCTTTATCAGACCATATTGTAACCCCGGGGAATAGAGTACAGTTTTCATAAAGAGGTCGGGAGAATGAGCTGTTTTGAGTAGCTTGGCTTTGTAGTTAGCACAAAGAGCTCTAAATTTGACCTCAAACATTTATAGCAGCTGTTATAAACAATAGAGAAAAAAAGGGCTGTATAATGTGTTCTTATCACATCATCTTCAGAAACTTTTCCAGCTTCTTTATATGCTAAGTGATTTTTCCTTCCAGCTCTTACAGTTATTTATAGGCAGCAGGAGTTGCAGCAGGTTATCGGGGAGGCACAGAGAATCACTGCCAGCCGATGCAGAGCTGTGTGTTGTACAGGAGAAAGGATGCCTGATCTTCCAGCTATCGCTGCTCCAAGCAGGAGTTTGCACGGACTGAGCTACTGAGGTCCCTTTCAATCTGATTCATTCTGTAATTTGTGAAATGTTTGACTGGCAAAGCATGAACAAAGGCTTTGGAATTTCTTTTTTGGAAATCCAGAGTACATTTTTCACCTATAGAGCTTCTGCTTAGTACTTTCAGTGCAACCAGGTTCATTTCAGCTTTTCAGTCGATAAGCAACCTCTGCTTCATCATGGTCTCTGAGACTATATTCAAAATATGAAAAAATGAATATCTGTACTCAGATTTATAAATTCACAATTTGTAGTGAAAATGACACTACTTTTACTTCAGAAATGCTAATCAGGAAAGAAAAAAAGAAACACTCTTCAATCTTAAATAAAAGATTTTTTTTTCATGGAAGAGGTTAAAAAAAAAACATGATTTCAAGAAACCAGATCTGAGAATATTTTAGATCAGTAGAACTTTTAGATCAATATTTTAATTGATATTTTAACAGCCTACAGAGACTTTATAGACTTCATGGATTTCTTGAAGTGCCTCTCCCTGTGATTAGCCTGTATTATTCTTAGCATCGCTTTAACTCAGCAATCTGTCACTCAGGGCAACCTTACAAAAATCCAAATGTGAAAAAATACCTCTTGATTGTTCATTTAAGGTAAAAGATAAACATAAGCACTTTTATAGATTTAAAACCACATTTGTTGTTTTGTCTCTTCATCTAGCCAGTAGTTTCTCATGAACTTTACACTTGAATTTGTTTGAACAGCTTCGTGTGTTACTGTTCTGCCGTGAATAAGATGATACCGGTTTACAACTTGTTTACAAGTTGTCAGGACAAGGAAAAATGAGAAAGATGATATGCCATCCTCTACTAGAGTGAATATTAGGACGAATCTTTATTTTAGGTCCCACAGCAAAAGTTTATTATTCTATAAAAAGAAATCTTACTGTATTTTATCCCTCAAGTGCCCTTGACTTAATTCTGGTGCCAGATCACTGACCTACTTTCATTTCCTATTTAATTTCAGCTGTGAAATCTTCATGTGTATCTGAAACTACACTTTATGAACCTCAGTTAATTAACTCTTTGTACCTGATGATTAACTCTTCATTGTATATAATTCAAAAGTGGAATGAGACCAGGAGATTGTGTTGAGACATAAGCAGCACCATTCAACATCGTAGAAATTTGGACAATACTCTGATGCTTAAGGCAATCCTAAAGTTATCTCAGGACTTGTAGTAACATTGTGTTTTTGTTGATATTTTTCCAGACTCCCAAGTAGCCTAGAATTGAAAGGTGACTTTTTCTTCCAGGCCTTAGGGTGTTTTCACCCATGTCTTAAAATCTTCTTATATGTTTTATTGTCCATTGCCTGTGTCTGCTTACTAACTTCAGTCTTCTGGTATTTCTACGGAAGACCTCCATTTCTGGTGGTTGTTTTACTGTGTTTTACTGTGACCGCTTGAGGAAAGCGGTGATCATGATAGGTCTTTTACTGCATTCTTCAACCTAAGCCAGTCCTCCATCCAGAGCAGCAATTCTTCAGATCCATGTGGCGAATACTGACTTGCTTTTTGCTGTCTACCCCTTTCTGTCCCCAGACAAAACACAAGATAATCTTTCTTTTACATCATATTTGAGATTTTCTATTTCAAGGACAAATCTTCAGTATTTCATAAACAAGTATAAATTACCTCTATAAACACCTAAAAAGTCTGTCTACATATGCTAACTTTTTTTTCTTTCTTGCCTTATGCCATATATAGTCTTTTACCCAAAATAAAAATGAAAGCTGAACAGACTGTGAAATATCACTAAAATTTTCTGTTTTTATGGTGGTAAAAGTGTAGAAAACAAGGTTAGACACAGAAAGTCATCAAAGTAGCCTTTTAACAATCTAGGCTATAATTAAATTAATACTCCTTAATTATTTCTTTCAACATATATTTTAAAAATACGTTATATGTTTTTGTAGTTATTATTGAGATAAGAATTGTATGCCTAATAAAAGCTGCAGCTTAAAAGAGTTCACAGCAGATGAAAAAGAAGACTGTTTGGCAAAGCAGGCAGTCTGTTTAAATGGCCCATTTCTGACATTGGTAAAAATCTAGAAATTTAGTCTTTTATTTTGTTCAGCACTATGGGATCTTGCAGAGCTCTTTGTTTCTCATTTTAATTGCTGAAGGTATTCAGCTATTTGAATACTATACTATTCAGAAAAGCCCACCCTGTCTTAAAATGAATAAAAATATTGGCACAAGCAAATTATTATCATCACTATAATTTCAGTAATTTAAAAGAACCAAATATTAAAATACAATACTGAAATTTATATTAGATAATATAATAATAATAATAACAATAATAAATACATATGTAATGTTCTTACCAAGATTTCCATTGCATGGCAAGCTTTGTAGAAGGAAACTAGACATTTGTATATACGTAATTTCACCTTCACATTTGAATATCCTCCTTCATAATGCTTCCATCTCTTCACTGCATTTATAAATGGTATTTCATTTTTTTTGCCTTTTCTTTTTGCTCTTCTGTATATTAAATATACTAATAGGTACTGAGAATTACAGTAATATGAAAAAACTGTCTCAGCACAGTTTTTATTACGTAGTATATAACTAATAAGTATAAGACTTTTGTCATTTTTATATAGAGCTGCATTAGGTGATCCATAAATCGTAGGAAAAAGTTCTCAGAAAAACTTGTGAAACACTGTGTAGGGGGAGTGTATATTCTTTACAGCTGCGATATGCCTATCTTCTCTTTCTGTTCCTACAAAAATACCAAGCATGCAAATGGCATTTTGGCCGTCTCTCTGCACACTTTAGCATGCTGGGCAGCCATAGGACAGTCTCTCACACTATAATCAATGAACAGGACAAGGAAAAAGTATTTTCTTGGACATTCAAAAAATAATATCCCTCGAGTAAGCAAACCTTACTTCTAACAAAGAAGCTCATTTTTATTACTAAAAATTTTCCCAAACATCTGTTTCTAGAAGTGTACAAGAAGGGGAAAATCTTACCTTGTAAACAGTGTCTTCCATTCACTAAACCATAAATTAGGGAAAAGGAAATAATATTTGAGAACGAAGAGAACGCCTGCTTCAGCTTAGCTTGAGCCATGTTATGCCAGGTGTAGCTACTTAATAACAATTTTTAGAAGTCTTTAACAGTGGTGTAGAGCAGGAATCCAGACTGGCTTTTTCTGTAGCTAGGCAAGCTATAATTTCTGAAAAGCTTCAATTATAGTATGAATGTTTCAATCTGGAATATTAAAAACCTGTAATGTAAATTCATCTTATGATTCCTAACCATTTTATATGTCTCATTTGCCTGAAGCCTAAAAACAATTAAATTCAAGTGCTTGTCTAATGCTAAATTTACTTGCTAAATTTTGAAGAATTATTCTACACTGCATAATAAATAAAAATTATTGAGATCTATCACACTTCAAGAAGTAATTTTGCCTAAAATTTCTTGCAGAGCAATTCAGTATGTATCAATAAATTACTTACCAATCAATGGAAAATCAAAACAAAATCCAAATGCCTGTGTTTTATGTGTTTTTGAGAAATAAGTTTTGCTACTTTACTGTTGAAAAAATAGATAGTTAACTCATACTTAATATATCTACAGATTTATATGGAAGCTTGAAAAGTGATGATGTATTAGATTTTAATATGTGTACGAGTGATCAGTTCTTCATGAAGCAACTCGCTAGTAGACAGTTTGGAAAACAATTAAGGCTAACGAGTAGTGTATAGCTAGATCTCCGGATAATGTTTCTTCCATCAGTCCCAAGAATACCAAATCGGGCGTTCTGAAATGAAAAGTGTTTCACAAAAATGAAGGCTGTATAAATAGGAATTCCTAAGGTTTTGAGTGTTTCTGTGTTTCTTTTTTTCCTATTTATTAAAAAGAATAAAAGAGAGAGAAAAGTTATGTCAGCAAACAAAGAAAAAGAGTCTTTGATATGCAAAACAATTTACTAATTTCAGTGTTTTGTCACTGGTGTGTATATTTTGGATAGAGGTGTATGCCCGTACTTGTTTCTTGTTCATTAATACAATTGTTTTGTCTAAAATGTTTTTATCTCTTTTTCTATTGTATTTTAAGTAAGTTTTTGCTAAATTGACATAGTGAAATGCTTCTCCTCTAGGGATGTTATAGTTCAGTAGTCACCTGAAATGAATATTGACAATTCTTTTTACATCGCGACCATACATTTTTCTGCATTAGGAAGTTTGATGTTAAATAAAAAATTGTTATACGTTCTAACTGCTTTTATTACTTGTTTTGTCAGTGAATAGGTGATTATTTGGTGCTCAAGTGTTATATATATTTTCATATAAAACTAGTAGTCAGATTTAATAACACCAGTGAAGAAATTTCCAGTTAGTAACCTATTTTCCTTTTAAATAGGATAACACATCAAAAGAATAGGCCTCCAATTAGCAATGATGTTGACCAAACAAGCCACCTAATGTCTGAAATATTTTCTGAGCTTTTCTGGAGATTCTTAATTTCAAAAAATCTCTTTTTGTTTGTTTCTTTGATTACAATGAGACTTTAATATTGAGCTTTAACAAAGAAAACCTGTTGAAACCTGAAAACTTATGTGATGAGAATTAGTTTATTGCATTTTCAAACAAGAGACGTACTGCACAATCCCACTAAAATGAGATGTGATTTATATAATTGAATAGAGTTGGTCTTGTACTATAATGGAATCTGCCATTTCTGTATTTTTTTAATAATCGTAACAATTGGTAAATAAGCCCATCCACTCTATGGAACAGTATAGGACACACGTCTGCTCACCAACAGTATTCTACCAGGACCCATAATGTTTTCTAGTGCCCTTAGTCTGGCTGTATATATATATTTTTTTTTTTACTTACATCTTCTGAAGGAATCCCAGTTGATGTTTGAACTACTCTTGTTTTATTTTTATTTTTTGAAATGTGATACACAAGATGAAAGTTGAAAAAAGAAGGATCTATTTCTCTTTTTTTTTTATTTTTTTCCATTTTGGCTCTTTGTTTATGTAAAAATCATGAAAAAAAGTGATCTTCATAGTGCTTAAGATACAGCTCAAAAATTTGTGTGTGCATATGTACAAGCCCATATTTTACCAATATACGTAGTTTTTATGCATTCATATTGTCCCAGCTTTCTCATATGCATTAAGAGTTTTAGTGCAAAAGTATGTATAACTAATTAAAATTTGGGCTTTGCCTTTTAGGTCTGTCAATGATTGTAAGTAATAGAACTGCTGAAAGTGTGAAATTTCGCTTGCTTTATTTCTAGTTTTAGATAGTCATTTAATGACAGTATGATACGTCAGATTGTATAGCATTTAGTGTGTCACTTTCTAAAGCAAAATTAGTGTAATTTCAAATGTTTTTTATTATTTATATTTTACCAAGATGTCAAAAAAACAATCTTTGAATGAGTATTGTGTGTTATGTTTTGAAAATTGAAATCTGTCATTTCCACTACATTACAAAAGGAAAAGAAGAGTTATTCTGTTAGGATCTAATCTTTAATAATATTATGTGTATATAGAAATTCCAAACAGAGCAATGCTTTATCAATGTGTTCAAGAATTAATGTTAAGCATATGTATATTATCTAGAAAATCTGATCAATAAATATGACTCTTAATTCTTTTTTGTGTTTATTTTGAACACAGGCTGATGAAATGTTACTAATCTTTGCCCAATTAAAAATGATTATTTTTATTACTAATTATAAATATATTGTAATAATTTGTTGTGAAGATTTTAGTTGCATGTTCATGCATCATGAGTGATGTTTACATTTTTTCATGTGCCTCTTGATTAAAAATAACAATGAATATATTAGCAGCTAATTTATTGCTTAAAAACTCAGTAGCTTCTGTGTTACTGTTTTAACATATGGAACATGAAATTATTATGGAATCGTTTTGCTGTCTAGAGTCTGTGCTATAGAATGATGCAAAATAAGATGCCAAAGTAAATCTCACGATCTCCTTTCAAACATCGGCCCTGTTTGTTTATATACGATAACTGTTTTTAATTGTGCTCATTGAACTTGCTGGAATTTGTGTTTATTATAGTCTTCGTTTTCCCCAAGAGAAGGAGAGAGGAAAGAATATATTCCTCATGTGGTCAGCATACTTTTTAGTATCTGTGTGAGTTCACCATCTTGATTTCAAGTCATGAATTTGTTTTTACATGCATAAGCATGCATATTTACATGCATTATTTATCCAATTGACCTTAAATTCCATTAAGTTCTAATGAGTAGGAGTAAGATTTTGTCTTAAGCATTTTTTATTTATTTTAGTTTTCTAGTTATGTTACTTTTGTTGGTTTATTTATTTTTTAACTGTTCAGTCTAAGGCTTGTAAAGGTTGATTTGCTCCTGAACTGCTTTGTTCCCAGACATTGCCATCTTCCCCAACTACCACCAAGTCCTCTCCATCTGATCCCATGACCACCTCCAGAGCCAATCAGGTACAGTATCATCCTACCATCTACACCATACTTTTCACGGGTGACAGCTTGCAAACTGGAGAAAAAGATATGGTGGGTTAAGGATTTATTCGTTCATTCACATATATACACCCATAACCATAGATATCTAACACTTGTTGGAATTTGGTAAATTGAATGGAAATGTTTTTCTTTCAGTTTATTTGCTTTTCCTCTGTAAATATCTGATGGAAGCAAAATAGCATATAAAATAGTCTTTGTCATTTAATTTATTTTTAAATTTGATTAATAAGTAGTAAGGAAGTATACTGTTATGCTTGTGGATAGGATATGTATGTATGTTTATGTATATATGCACACACGTATTTCCTTCTAGAATATTTATAAATTAAACAGTATTATCCCCCAAAACCCTACTTATTTAGTTGATATCCTACTAGGAATGCCATATGGACTTTTTTTTGGAGAAAGAAGTTTAAAACCTATTTATTTATGAATTATAACATAGGATTATATTTAGAAAGTGTAGTTTGAAAAAAATATTGAAAATGAAAAAATTGAAAAAAATGAAAATTTATTGCGGAAAAATGAAATATTATTAAATCTCTTCAAAAGTAATTAAGCATCTATCTAAGTTTAGTTCATGTCTTATTTTTAAATGTATATACTGTGCTTTTAGTAGCTTTTTATTCTCATATATTTCTCTTTTTACTGGAGTAAACATGTCCAGTTCGTTATGAATCATCATGCTGTCTTTTTTTTTTGCCTTATGGAATTGATTATGGAAATTTTTTAAATTTACTCCATACCATGCTTTTAAAATAGATTCTTTTTTATCTTTTTTTTTTTCTTTTTGATTTGCTGTTGAACTTAATGTAGTTTTCTTCTAAAAATGTGTGTTTGGTATGTGTTAATATTTTTTAAGACATAATCTGTTTATGTAGGTTAACTTAATGCTTCCATCAGATCTTGCACAGTTAGATGTAATATTAGAAAAAAAAATCACAAAAAGCTAATTTTCCCTTGAGGTTACCCATGTTATTAATTAGAGATTCTCTGATATTTTGAGAGATGCGTAGAATGTGCTGGTTCTATAAACAACCAATAATGTATTAGAATAATACCATATTGCTGAGTTATTTTGAAAGGCATATCTAGTGCAGTATATAATCAAATTTAGAGAAATATTATTCAGAGGAGATAAGAAAACTGTGTGTGTGATACACCCTCTTCAATTCGAAAACTTTCTGCATCAACCTCCTTCCATTCCAGCAGTGGTGGTTCTGCCTCGTCATCACAGGACGAAAACGAAAACTTTGCAGACAAATAGAGTTATAATATGAACCCTCTGTTCAGTACTTATTCTTCCTTAATTTTATTATTTTGTGTATTCTAGTAAGAAATTTTGAAAAAGTTGCTTACATGCTATTCTAAAAAATATTAAAGAATATATTGTTTTTTCTTTCTATATCTTTTTCCGTCCATTTTTTTAATGCAAGTTAGGCTGATGGTTGTTAGTGAGGGAAAAAAGGAAGACTTTTTATTTAATAGTTAATATTATTTTGATTAAATAGTTTAGTTGGCATCAGAAGTACTTTGCATCTGTTCTATAATTTTTTGAATTAATTTAATCCAAATTCTAATGTAACATATAGACTAACTGTTTAATAAGTAAAAATATTGGTTCATTTTTTTCTAGTAGGTTTTTCCATGAAAACTGACAGGAGATCTGATCAATATGTATAAGTACCTGAGGGGAGAATGTAGGGAGGATGGGACCAGTGACAGGACAAGGGGTAGTGGGTACAAGCTGAACACAGGAAGTTCCACCTCCATGTGAGGAAGAACTTCTTTCCTGTGAGGGTGGCAGAGCCCAGAGAGGCTCCTTGTGGAGTCTCCTTCTCTGGAGATCTTCCAAACCCACCTGGATGCCACCCTGTGCCGCGTGTTCTGGGTGCCCCTGCTGGAGCCAGGGGGGTTGGACTAGATGATCCCTAGAGGTCCCTTCCAACCTCAACCATTCTGTGATTCTGTTATTTAGCTAAATATTCAAACTTAAGAAAAGAATCTGCGAATGTATGCATTATGTCCTGCCCGTATTCTGCATTAAATTTTTTAATGCATTTTATTCATAACCTCTTTTCAATTCAGTGCTTATACAAATAATCAAGATCTCTTTTGGACAACATTAAAAATGTATAAATGAAGAAGACTATTGAGATCCTTAAGTGACTTTAGGACATGCATTTATCGTTAACTCATACTGTTCATATTAATCTATAATTATTTTAGCCCTCATAGTATTTCCTAGTCGTTTATGACCGTTTCAGCAGTGAGAGCACAGCACAAGATAAGGCAATTAAGGCTTTTTCTGTTCATTGTAGTGATAAGTGACGTAGCCAGCAATTGTTCCTAGGCTGTAGCAGTGATTAACATGCAACACCAGTATATCAACAACTATCTGCACTGTGGCGGGTACACAAAAACAGGTTCCAGCATGGTTATCTCAAACCTGTCAGTAGTCATGTAAGTAACCAATAGGAGAATATTAGAGAACAAAACCAAATGTTTATTTTGATATACTGCTGGATCAGATGGTTCTTAGCCGAGAAAAGTCTTCAGATATGCGTATTGTCACAAAATGTTATGTAACATAACACAAAGGAGCTCATTTAACTGGACAGAAGTCAGGATATTTAGTGTTAAAGTTGAAGATAAATTCACAATACACCATGTTGTGTATCTGTAGTAGCTTGTCAGGTTTAAAATCATCCAGTTTTCTATAATACTTGAATGAGGTCAAGAGTTTATTTTATATTGAGGAGTAATAAAGTTGTTAAGAGAGGACTGGGCTATACTTAATGCTAGGAAACAAGGGTTGCTGCACGAGTGGGACCTTTCAGTTGGGTAGGTGCCTCCCTGTGAGTCATCCCGATTGGGAATGCTGGAGGATGGGTGTAGCCGAGCTCACCTCCTGCGGATGTGCCCCTTCCCCTGCTCTTCCTGGTGGGATGGTGTGGCGGACGGAGCAGTTGTTAGGCTCGCTGCTCAGCACAAGAGGAAAACAGTCCTGCCAGCTCTCTCTGGGGAAGCGAGGGAGGAAATCTGGCTTGTGTTATCTCTTCCTTTTAGTAGACGCCTTTTCCTCCATTCAGATGACGCCATAAGCCCTTTTAATGGAAGTTTCAACTTTTGTTGAATTGTAGTGTGTGTGTGTGTGTTGTTTTTTTAATAGCCTAGTGTTCATGCAGCTTCTCTTTTAATGATTCTCAGGAATAAAAAGGTAGTCTCTAAAAAAATATATTGGAAAAAAAAAAAAAAAAAAAGAATTATTCCTGTGCTGTGTTA
>JAWLRI010000215.1:8427974-8471064 GCA_034781795.1 Crypturellus tataupa
GACTCTCTCCAGCAGCTCCACATCCCTCTTGCACTGTGGGGCCCAGAACTGGACACAGTGCTCCAGATGTGGCCTCACCAGGGCTGACTAGAGGATCATCTCCCTCGACCTTCTGGAGACGCTCTTCTTAACAAATATCCTAGATTAGGTCATAAGGAGGAATTTCAGCTGGGCTGATATGAGTCCTCTACTCTTCATCTTCCTTCCTAAATAGGCTGGTAACAATCTATTAAAAATACTGGAGCATCTTCCTAAATTTTGTTATGCTCATACAAGAGTTATCCTTTTCAGACACTTTCCTTTGATCATTCTCGACTGGCAACATTTCTTCATCTGTCAAACTTCACATTCAAATTCTATTCTATTACAATTTTAATCTGATTCAAAAAGGAATTCTAATTCACAAACAGAAGTATTAAATAATGAAGAACTAGAACAAAATTCATAATCTGTGATCATGGCATTAACTCTGTTATCAGAACTTGGAATTCAAAGAGTGATCTTTTTTTTAATAGACAAATTGTCTTACTGAAACCCTGAGCTAGATGTAGAACAAACAGAAGGATTATCTTCACAAGATGGACAGAATAACAGCTGTAAGAACCCATTAAACGGTTCTTTAGAGAATCAAACATGACATGCATTTGCTGAAGTAGTCAGTGAAGTCTCTGGCCAACACCTACCAATAGCTCTTCTCTCTCTTTTAACAGTGCTTCTGAAAGAAGGAACAATTCTGTGTTCTGTGTGTCCAGAGACAGAGAGAGCATAAGCCCTGACTTCCCTATTTGCACTCACAGTGTAAAGTTTTTGCTGCCTAGGGGTAACACAACCTGAATAGGAGTCTCAGTAGAGCAGAACTAGGTAAACTTCAGCACAGATTCAAATCCAGACACAAAATATCTTTATTCTCTAGAATGCCTTCCATGTTTCGATTCATCTGATTTTTCTGAAGGCAGCAAAGATCAGTGGTTAGCAACTGCAGTTGAGGAAAGGTAACTTCGGTGAAGCTAAGCCAGTCACAGGAAGTGGAGAGGAGAGACTGAGCAGACTAGGTTTGTTCAGCCTGGAGACAGAAAGGCATGAGAGGGCACCCAATAGCAGTCTGCTGTGATAAGCCTTCTATGAGGAGGTTATCAACAAGAGTGAGTAATGCTCCTCAGTGGTGCATCAAAAGTGAGGACAAAAGACAAAGGGAATAAGTTGAATCAAGGGAGGCTTAGTCTGGATAGAGGGAAAACCTTTATAACCACAGGGACAGTCAAACAGGCTGCCCAGAGAGCTTGTGAAGACTCCAGCTTTGCAGTGTTTTAAGACCTGACTGGATAATGCTCTGAGTAACTCGGTCTGACCTCATAGCTAGCCCAGCTCTGTGATGATCTCTTGAGGTCCCTTCTAGACCGCCTGACTGGAAGGCTCGCCATAGTCCTGTCCTTCTACAATTTGAACACATCACAACCTAGTGCTGAGAGGTCATAGAAGGGCAGACTGGTTACAGCGATCAAAAACCAGAGGAAAAATAAATGCAGAGCTATATGGACTTTTCTATGAAATAATAATGGATATTTAAATTGTTTGAAATTTATTTTTGATGAGTCTATCTCTGGCACAGATACCTAGGCTAAGAATTTAAGACAGTTCATTATATTACATTGGTCACTGAACAGGAATCCTGCAGTGATCAGATACTTTCTGATAAATTACTGTATTTTACATATATAAAGGAAAGTAAATAGAAGGTCCACATGTTACTCTTATCTTTGCTAACTATACTCTTTCTTTCCCATTGTGTAACCTCCAAATTTTAATATTTAATTCATACCATCTTGAATATATTCACACAAGCTGATGTAAATATAATGCTCCTTTATGCCCTCTAACTCAAGGGAGTGGCTAAAAGCTCCTAGAAAACATAAAGTAATTAAAAACAAATTAAGAACTTAAAACAGCCTGCATAATATGTATCACTTTCGAAGAGAGAGAGGAGCAAAATTCCCAGTCTAGTTTCAGATGTAGACTCCTCCCAACACTCCCCAATTCTTGCATCTAGGAGTTTAGCTGTGGGTTTGTATTTAATGTCAAGCAACCTAGCAGTATATTGGAGCTTAAAAAATGAAGGTAACATTTTCAGTATCTTTGTAATGATGATTGATTCCTTTTGTATTCATTTGAGTAATATTAATAAAGATGAATTTATTTAGGGTTAGTGTGATAGAACATTTAATTTAAATTAATAATTGCACAAAAATGAATAACAGAAGGAGCAAACTGAAAGTTTGCATGCAAGCCACTGTACAATAAAGCAGCATAAACCCATGCACACTTTACATTCATTCAGCTTATTAAGGACACAATTATAATTCACTAGATGTAAATATGATATAGAAAATATAAATCCTGTATCATAAGAAATATATTAAAATGCAGTTAGTTTACATTCTTACATGTTCTTATGCTTTTTCATCAGTGACAAGTAAAAAGAATGCCAGAGAAGTGTCACGAAAAAAACACACCCATTTCTTGCTTAAATTGATCAATTTCCATTTTTTTTTGTCAGTATCCAGAATATGCAGCAACTATACTTCTACAGATTAAAATCCTAATGATTCTTACTAAAGTGATTTTTCAACATGATTTAACTTTCTCATATTGTACCCATATACATAATATGCATTTGTGTGTGTGTAACACTATGCATTCAGCATTTGCATATAACATCAAGTTTGATATACAGTGTGTTGTAAGAAGATACAATCAGAGTAAGGCACTATATTTATTTAAATAGTTCAATTTAATTGAAATGGTATACCTTGATTTTTGAACTTCTGAAAAAAAAGTCTGCCCTTTTCCATTCTTCCTCAAATTTGGATAGAATTTTGCAATTGCTTTCATTATAACTAAAATTTTACTCTATATAGTCTACCTTGACACAATTCTTTAAATAAAGTTTTTCAAACTTTCCCATCACTTAGGAATCACCTTCCCTTTCCTTTTGGCCTCTAGCTTTCTTCTCCAGCCTCTGTCTTTTAATGATCACCTTAGGCTGCTTAATTTCTGAGATTACAAATATTTCTAACTGCCACACAATAGTGTTCAACTCTGCAGGGAGACCCACTGAAATCCTTTGGACCGAGTTTTACATATAGAGTTAGCCAGAACTGAAAAGGTATCACACCAAAACCATGCAAACTATCTCCCTGTGTGCAGCTGTGAAAAGAAAACAGTAATTCTTGTACGGATGAGCTGAGGTAGTCTTCTTGCTATTTGACATTACCTGGAGGCCACTGATTTATTCACAGATTCCTAAAGTTTCAAGACCCCCCTCCAGAAACTGCAATGTGTGGGCACAGGCCACAATGTATGTGGCCAAGCATCCTGATGTGAGCGAAGTTTCATCTTCTGCTCTAGATGAAGAGTAACAGGTAGCACACTGAAAATATGTCTCTTTCTACTGACAAAATGTTTTCAGGTTATTAAAGTGAGTTCACACTTCAGCTTCATTTTGAAAGCATATTTAAGAATTTCAGTTGTGCTAGGGATTTCCAAATTTTCAGCTTAATTACACTGTAATTCATCTCCTTAGTTCTGAAACCATATGCAATATTTTTGGCTTCAACTATGCAGGACAAAATCATATTTTGGATGACATAAATGCTTTCAATAAATTCAGGGCTAAGGAAAAAAAGCAATCAGATTAAGATCTGTCTTTTAACATACATTCTGTTTGTATTTCTGTAGTTTTTAAGATAGGAAACATCATAACTGAAAACTTCAAATATTGTGACAGCCTTCTGGACTTAAAAAGGAATTCTGTAAATCATGACAGTTCCTAACAAGTCACGCCAAATCTCTATGGCTTTGGAAGAAGTGGAATATTGCTGAGAATATTACTTGCAACTTACTGTAGTTTTCTTAGACTTATTTTCCAGTGTGATGGATTGCAGCCATAATGATGTCATTAGGATCCTTCAGGTTCACATGCTTTTAGACAGAAAAATAATGTGAATTTGTAAGGAAGTTGTGTATCACCCTGAGCCTCAGGGTTCTGAAACCTCACATTTCAGTGAACAAAAAGAAAACAAATCTCTTTTTTTTTAATGAAATCCTGTGAAAATGGGCTTGTTACCTTGATGTTCGTGAAACATACAGCTAAGGAAAGAGAAAAAAATATTTAATATAACAGACTTTTGAATGGACCTTATAGTGCTGAAACTTATTGCAGTTCAGGTATATATATACTTTGGATAGCAGACAAAATACCAAAAAAAAAAAAAAGCCCCAAATTCACAGTAGTCTTTATTTTCTACTCTTGCAGAGGACATGAGGACATGTTTAATACATTGTGAAAAGAGAATAGAATCCACAGCTCATTTACCTGGGAAACAGATTTGTCCAATAGGCAGATTCTTGATTGCTCAGTGAAGAGGGATGGAAGAAGCATTTATTACCCTCTAATGATGACAAGAAACTTTATTACCAGATGTACCCAAGACTATATCAGCAGATCTTGTACTACACACTTTCCACAAAGTTTACTAGTCTTGAGTAATCTGAAAAGAGCTATCTATCTGAGATGTGATTTGCAGAGTGTTATAAATCATAGGGGTAAGGAAAGGGAAAAAGGACTCTGAAGGGCAGTTTCTCAGATGGCAGGCTGCAATGAGTTTGACAGATATTATGGTGTTGAAAAGGGTTTATATGCAAAACTAGATGAATTTCTCACCTTCCTCCAATGATTACATGTTTTTTAAAGTGCCATAAATGCAAAACTGTAAGAAGCCAAGTAGGAAAACATGAAATTCTATTTTATTTCCCTTGCAGCTCATTTGCATAACATAATCTGGAGGGTTATGTTTATTGGTGGTGGGAAGACAGTTTAAGCAAATGTTCAGCATATGTATATCATCAGCAGCAAAAGGTCATAGTCTTAGCAGGCAGCTAAAAATGTAAACAAAGGCGACCATGTCTGCATTCTCCTTGCATCATATTGACAGCAAATAATAGGTCGCTAACAGAATATCTGTCATCTTGGAAGCATTTACTGAACACTTTGTTCTGGCTAATATAGACTGTTCAAATGAGTCATTATACTGGGAGGCAGCTACTGCCATTTCGAAAAGTATCTTGAGACCTCAGCAATTTTATATCACTGTAATTCAACAGCAACTAACTAAATAAGCGCAGTGGAGTCCACCCAGTATTAATGTTTCCATGGTAATTGGATACTTGGCATCTTACTGAAATCCCCACATTAAAACTTGTTTCCCAGATTGTTAAGAACTAGGAAGCAGTCCTCAGCCCTCCTTTCTATAGTTCACCCAGTAGGCGCAGGGAATAATTAGCTTTCATCATTATGTCCTTCTAACTATTCACATCACAAAAGTGGCTTGATAGCTTTCTTTAGTGACTCCTTTGTTCCTTACATTCAAAGTCTGCTGAAAAATATTCCAGCACTTATTTCTACTCTCCCTCCACCCTCATGCCAACATGAACCAGTAAAATTACCTGCAACATTCAAAACACGCAGGATCTCACACAGGAGAGTTACTTCCCCTCTGATACTGGCCAACCTATTTGCTGAATGGTTTAATGAATAATTTCAAAGACACTGTCTTCCCGCAAAGAAGGCTCATTTGCTAATCTGTGTAATGTTTTGTCAGCCCACACTGATTTCTGGGTGTGAAACAACTTCACTTCATGAAAACAGTTGCAAAATGAGATGTAGCAATGCCAAGGAGGGAGCAGGAAACAGGACAATAGGAAGAGGGAATAATGATTTAATTTTTTGAACAAATTAAAAATAAGCATTCAGACAATTATTTTCTGTGCACAGTCTTACTCAGCCTTTCCACTAAATAATCTGTTTATAAATCAGAAAGCAAAACACAGGTCCTGGTTTTAATCTCATATTCCATCTGCTTCTAGAATTACTGCAAAGGGCAGGTGGCAAATGAGCTTTCTAATTTTCCAATTTTCTCTGTGGGACAGATTCTACCTCCTGGTTCAGGCTGAGCAGTTCTTTACCAGCCCTTGGGATCCTCCGAGAGCAAGTAATAGCTCAAGCCGAGTCCGTGTGACAGAACCTGACTCACAGTGTGAAACGGGGGCATGCATGGTTTAATGTTACATGTGTGACGCACACAATTTATTATGAGACAATGATTTGAGTTGGAAGATTTCAGTACGGTAAACTGGAGCATGATTTAAAAGCATTTGCTCTGTGACTAGTCTTTTCAGCGGCTTGCCTACATACAGTCCTTTCTGTATCTGCTAGCATATTGGTGTTTCATTGAATATAGTGCTATGAAAGGGTGCATTCAAGCAAGGAGGATCTTGGTTTCAGAGCCTCAGGTCTTAACCAAGGCAGTGTCATTTTAAACTAATGATGAATCCAGCACTATAACCATCCATCTGATTTGTGAAATACCAAGATTTTTATTGGTATTTTGATGAAAATCCTAATACAACTTGAAATGTAGGAACATGACAGATCCCTCTGTAACAAAGCAGATGCATACATGAAGGTTTCACGCATATTCAGACACATATTGACATATACAAACATATGCACGTATGTATATGTATGTAGGCGTGATATAAGAGCATGAAAAGTTACTGAAAGGGGGAAATGTGAACAATTTTCGGTAGGCTTGTTTGGCATAATAATCACTCACTGATCTCTCTGGCTTATTGTGGGCTGATAGGAGAAGAGCCCAAGGGGCAGGAATCCTGCCGCGGCCCCACATCAAAGGCTTCCGCTCTTTGCGCATAGGTGCTGAAGCCGCGGCGGCGTAATTCCAAGGAAAAGCGCCTGCAGTAACGTTTGCTAATTACAGGTTGTGTTCTGCTGTTTCCAAACAGGGTGAAAGTGACAGAAGTTTAACTGTGAATAATTACACACTTGAATAAGTATGTGATTAGCCCTATTTGTTGTGGTTGGGACTAGAGTGACAGGACAAGAATGGAGTGATTGCATTATTTACAGCTTAATTGTAGACAAGTAATTACTTATGTAAGCTGGTGCGGTGGGGTCAGGGAATACATGCACGAGGATGTCTAGGATCTGAATGGAGACTTCAGAAAGGAGATTTCCAAGTAATATAGCGGAAGTGAAATTTAAGTGCATTTATCTAATTATGGAGTGGTTTTCTTGAATTAAATGTCTTGGAATGTTAAATATCTTGTTCTCCTAAAACCAAGGATTAGATGAAATCTTTTTAAGCCATTGCTTCCAGCGTAATAAATCACAAATGCCACCTAGTGGCTCTTACTATCCAGTGAATCATTGCATACTCGCCAAAAATAAAAAGGATTGAGAGTTTCACCAGCATAAATTATTTCCAGCAGTGTGCATATTGTTGATGGGATTGTCTGTGAACACTTTTTTCTACTTAGTTCCTAAATACATTTGATTTGCTTTGGACTGGATTGTGAAAATCTTACTCATGTTGGTGAATAGTATTGAACAATTCTCTTAGAATGCAGTTAAACTCCCTTGCCTGGAACTGTGTTTTAATTCTACAAGCTTTCCTTCCTAGCAGAAGGGGGTCCAGATTTGCAAGAGGTTTAGTAATATTTGCCTGAGTCCTCTCGTCCAAGTGAATAAAAGTTTCACAATCTAGTTTTGTTTTTCACTCGTGTGCTACATTTTCAGAATGACAGGGTTTTCCAAAATGAAAACCAAGGTCCAGCCAGGAGGAACAACAAGGAAAAAGACCAAGACCAACATGATTACTTAGTGGGAAAGAAATAGCAGTATGAGGTCATTGTTACATGAACAATCTCTGTTGTTAGTTTTTCTGTACATTCATGCTAGGATCATTAACAGGATCAGAGTAAAATGTTTATTGATAGAAAACGTGGTGTCCCATTATTGTTAAGTATCTGTCTTTCAATTTCTTTACAAGCAATTAATTTGGTTCCATTTCAGAGAAATGCAATCTTCTAAAATGATTTTAAGTTTTTGCTATCGATTATCCTTTTTCTGAGATGCCAAGGATTTGTGGATATCTCAAAATCACTACAAATTAAATCTTTTGCAGGAGCGTGAAAAAATATTTTTGAAAGCATCTCTCAATCAAAGCTGAATTCAGGATAGTTGGTGATTTTTTGTTACATCTATCACTAATAAATAGTTAAAAAGGAAATTGTTATCTTACTTTTGTAAATAAAATGTATCCTAATAGCAGGCAAACAATAGAATTAGATTTCCCTTTTAGACAAAAATTTTGATAAACTTCTTTAAAAATTTAGTCACTTTCAAAATTTTGAATAAAAGATTTGTTTTGAAAAATACTCTTTTTATTACTGGTGATATCTCCATTCTCTCAATTTCAAAAATCAGATATGTCAGTAACAAATCACTGATCTGGCTACACATAGACTGTGAATGTACTTTAGAGTACAATATAGAAACCTAGATTTATTCTTTCTGAAGCAACATAAGGCCATATTTATTGTATGTGAATATGAATGTTTAGTGCTACCTAACTTCTTGAGGTTCTTCAAAGCAAAATTTGGGAGTGAGGATGGGGTATCCATTTTTGCTCCTGTCTCACTGCTAATGCCATCTATTGGTAAAAATTCTTTATGGAATTTTTCTCACTGCCCTATGATTCTGAAACATCTTCATACCTCAGGCCTTGCCCATCTTTAGCATATATTTGTCTTTAATCAGGGGAGTAGATTTACTCAACTGATTTTGTAAGATGAGTATGTTTTTTACAAAGATTTGAATGTAATTTGAATGATTACGTTTGTTGTAAATAGGAGCAGTAGAAATAATAAAAATAATCTTTCAATTAAAGGAGAGGAAGCAGTGGTCCAAGCGAGTTAAACAGCTGGCTGTTATGTTATGTCTCACGTAACATCTTGATGAGGGAATATAGGAGAAAAGGCAGGTCTCCCATCCTACCTACATTTCTGTTCCTTTTTGTGTGAAAAATACAGCGTTTTTAAAAAGTTGAATGTTTGCTGTTAATGAAAGTGATATCTGATGAATACAGCACTATGGATGTCCCCTCTTTCAAAGGCTTAAAGTTAAAACTATAATGTCATGGGTCTGTCCTTATTCCTTTGTAGTATTAAAAGGGAAAATACTCCAAAGCCTTGCGTAGCTTGTGAGGATTGTTAAAGCTAAAAGATATGACTTATTGGACCTAAATAATTCGTCACGGGTATCTTTGGTTTTATATTACTGTGGTGAGTAAATTGTATGATCCTGTATTACTGATCACTGAGCAGAGAGAACACCCTAAACACACTCATCAGAATAAATGCTAAATTTCTATCAAATGCCATAACACAATCTGTCCTTAATCACTTACTTTTAAATTCCTTAAGACAACATTGCACATAGAAAAATCCATATAGTGTATTAAAACTGAACTTGAAGTAATGCAATACAATTTTTAAAACAGAAATTGTTTTGCAGACTGGCTATAAATTTTGTACAAAGGAAGAAATGATGGCATCTTTTGATCACATAATTTAGGGAAAAATAAAAGGCAGCTCTTCCAGATGGACACAGTCCTTGTCGGGATGGGGGGTGTGGGAACATTTTGAGATTCCATGGCTGTAGTAGATTATTAGTGACAGCACTAATCACAGTAATTGGGAACTTTGTCATTTTTCTTGATCAATTCTATATTATTCCTAGCTCTCCACCTGCTCCTGCCTATTCAAACTTTTTAATTCCTCCCCCTCTTGTCTCTCTCAGATGGAAATACGAATTTATTATGAAAAGTAAAATGAGCATATTTAGAATTCATAATACATCTTGCATGATATTAATTTTCTTTCTCACATATTGCCTTCTTCCTGTTTACCATTTATTTTTATAACATATATCTATTTTCTTGGTAACTCTTTGGGACAAGGACCATGTCTTCCCATGATGTGATTAAAACAAGGACTTGGCTGGATATTAATAGTGCATATAACCCCGGAAATTGGTGCATAGTATTTAGAAGCTAGCCAAAGATATTTAAAATAATGCGTATTCTATAGCTTACTTTATCATCAACACACGAGCTAACAGTACAATGCTGTTTGTTTATGGTCATCCTTGATCAAACACATCTCAGTACCTGACGTCATGAATACACTCTGTGCTAGATCCCTTAAAAATTTAGTTTCTTGTGTGCCTATTCACAGTATTAGTTTGGTGAGTCATTAGTTTTGTAAGTACCTGTTAAGTGCAAGAGTACTTTGGTATGAATAGGGCCAAGATGTTTAGTGTTAATTTGTAATTATTGCTGCGTTCTCATACTGTGTTTTTTGTTTATTTTTAATGTAGCCTAACAAAACTTTAGTGATTTGATTATGAGCTTATAAATGAACCCTGTGTTCTACAGACCCAGTCCATGCGAGGCACCTCTCTAGAGCAGCTTGGTGTTTCACAGGAGTTTAGACTTCCATACCATGGACTGGAGTGTAAAACAAATTCCTAACCCTTTTGCCTGCCGTAATGAGAACAGAACTGTAGCATCACATCAGGGACTTCATTTAGAGAACATAGCATTTTAACTTAAGAAGTTTCACTAACATTTTAACATGTCTCTCGCTCATCTGAAATCAGTGCCTTCTCTTTAACCTCTTTTTTTACTAGATTAAAACACAGTGCCTATTGTATATATTTAGTTACTTTAGGAACTTCATTTGTTTTATTTTATTGGAGGGAGAAATTGAACTGTTAGGAGCTACATTCCAGGTAGTTAAAATGTAGCAGTAGAATGACTCAGAGGATCTTGTGCGGGCGTGGATGTGGGTTTACTTTGAAAAACAGTGCATAATGTAAGAGGCTCCAGCCTGGAAACCATTTTTTTTTTTGCTGGCTGCTGAATGCCATTCCCAGGGTGCCATCCCTCTTATGCTTGTGGCAGTGGATATATTTCACTTCCTTGTTGCTTTTCAATGATAACAGTAAATAAACGAAAATGCCTTTTCCCTGGTCATTTTCCTAAATGTGCTCACTGTCCTTATTTATCCAGCATGTGTAGGCATGCTGGCACTCTTCCCAGGGTAAGGAGCATGCGAACATTGACAGCTACAGGGCTATAGCATAAAAACCATGCTGATTTTCACAAATGTACATTCAAGTGCTTTGGTCCCTGAGATCCAAAATCACAGGAACTATGCCAAACAGCTGCTCCTCTATTGTCCCCAACTTTGCCTTCACTTGACAATAAAACAATTATCAATTGTCTTTTATAATCACTATGTTTATTTCTGCTTTGCAGTTGATGCAAACACTGAAAATAGCTGGTCACCATACGCTGCACGATCCAGCTGCCAAATGACCACATGGATGCCTCTGAGGTATCCTGCAGACCGAGGCACCATGCCCATGGTGACACGGGCACATATGGCCCATGAGTGCAGGAGCTGTACGGTGGCTCCGCGACTCCAGGCCGCGGGGCTGGCTGCGGATGGAACTCAAGATAAACTGAAACAGCCCATGATCAAAGCCAGTGAAATGCCCATAGCTGATGGTGACTGAATGCTCTCCATGCAGTGTTACTACAGAAAAGGCTAAAAAGTAGAAAAACATTCCAAAAGCAAAGATCCTGCTATGTCTTTCTCCTGGCTATAGGAAGCATTAGGTCAACTTTATACATCTGCCTTTTCCATGTCTCTGCCTCTCTTAGAGGAGCGATATTTGCTCAGGCTGAACAAAGAGTAATAAAAAAATCTATGTAGGTTATTTCCTGTAATGTTACCGTAACTATCCTTTTGGCAGTGTGAATTTAGAGGCTTGGCAGTAGTATTTTTCGTGATAAATATTTCCATGCTTGGCTCTTGATCTATGTTTTGAAACTATTTTAGATTCTGCTTTTTGGGGGGTAATTCAAATAATACCCCTTTTCAAATACATGCCTGCTACATTTTATACCTACTATCTTTTTTTTTTTTTTTTTTTTTTTTTTTTAATCATGCCCCTCTGCTCAGCACAGATCTGCATGATTTCTGGTCTCTGACTTTCTGTCTACTTGAATACATCTTTTATATTTCACACCGTTGTTCTTTTTATTGTTCTCCTTGCCTATTGCCAAAATATTTCTCATAGTACAGGGGCCAAAAAAAAATAAAACCAACAAAAACCCCACCATATAACAGAAAGCAGATAAAGAATCACAAAAAGGGATGTTGAGAAACAAACCTGAGATTTAAGAAAGCTGGTTTCCACGAAGTCTCACCTATATGCTTGATATATGACTTTACCTAGGCACCCCCATTATGAAGATGCCCCTGACATTTTCAGATCAACTGATGTCTGAGCCTGTCTGTGTTTGCAAGGATACATGCATCTTCGGGTTCACAGCTTCAGAGTGACTTGAAGACTTTCCACAAACTGAAGCTGAATCCTCAAGTGAGGATCCTTGCAGCTGCCTCACTACATCAAACCAGTCCTGATCCTGCAGGGAGCACTCTGAGATAGGGACTGAATACACAGTGCAACCAATGTGTAATCCTCCCATATAGAATCTATCTCTTATCCTCTCTGTGATATTAGAAATCTGGTTTTAAACCCCTGGTGAGCTTGAGAGGATCAAGTCGAGCAGTTGTCCTGTTCTCCCACATTTTTATCTTCATCCTATTTTTGTCTTCATTGCATCTTCTGTCACATAAACATTAATTTTCTGCCTTGATATTAATTTGCTTACCCTATTCTACAAGAACTGCAAAAAATCTACCTACTTGAAACAGATTCTTTAGAGAATTTTCATAATTTAGAAAATTTGACCTATGAAGCTTTTCATCTTCCTTAAACAAAATAAATAGAATGCTATTTGGGGACAGAGTTTGTTTCTTAGAAAATTAATTATTCCAACTCTTGTTCTCATCCTGAATTAGAATGAATTGACAAAGTATCCAATTTTTCCCTGCACTGGAAGCTTATATAACCTTTTCTTTTAGAAACATTCCAGTATTAGCTTGTATATTCGTACCTGCTAACATGGCAATTGAAAAACTTGGGGGAAAACTGTCTAGGATATCCTGAACAGAAAGATATGTGCATGTAAATTGACATACGCAGGTCTCAGTAAAAATCATGGTTCCACTGTGGATGCGGTCATCTGGGAAAAGGAAAAAAACATCCAACGGAGAGACAAAAGACATAAAAATGTATTAATCTAGTCTCAAAAGTGGGAGAATGGACTAATAAGAGTATTCCCATCACAAAGGTGTCATTTTATCTATCAAGTTACTGAATGATGCTTTCTTCTCCGTTTGATGCAAACCTGAATAGCACAGGGGCTCATTACCATTCCAATTGCACTATGAGCTCCGAACTTTGGTTAAGTTAAATCTCTCATAGTGTAGTTTGGTGTTTGGGTTTTAGTCATCCGTTCAACTATAGGGGAAACCAAAGTGCTTTTGCAGAAATATAATTCAGTCAGTGATCACTTCTAGTAAAATCAAGACTGTAAAAGTAATTCAAAGTGAAAATGCTGTAAGCATCTTAGTGGCTCAGGTGGGACAAGCAAATATTGAACATACGTGAAACAATTCTAAATTTAATTTTTACAACTCAAAATTTTGTGTCAAGAGTCAGATTTACTTGTTCCAAAATAAAATATTGTATTCAGAATTCCTTAAAAAAAATTTGATTATTTTATGGCAAAATTGGTATTAAGACATTTTTATTATAAAAAGTTTGGACAGAAACTTCTCAGTAGCTTTGAGGTTTATTTCAACAACCTCTCAAATCACCATCAGATATTGACCCCTTTAGCCAATTTCTCTGCTAGCAACAATATTAAAAAGGAGCATATTAACAGGTTAACTACTTTTGGACCCCATTCTTTCCACTTGAACAGTCTTCATTTATCATGAAATTAATGAAGAATAATTATTAATGATTTTCTCCAGTCTTTAGTTAATGCTGCACCTCAAATTGTCTCAGTGGAGAGAAAGTGAGACATTCCTCATCTCATATTTCCTCAGTGGTGTAAACTGGCAGAAGAGAGAGCAGCATGCCTTAAATGTGTTACTGCTAAATATCCAAATCTTGGATATCCCAAATCTTGGGACACAAATTAGTCAGAGGTGACATGGCAACCACCAAATCACTTGTCTTTAGAATACCATTGTAAAATTGTGTTTTGATGAGGTCACTATCAGGGTGTGGATACTGTGAGTAAGAAATAAATATTACTATTCCCCTGGAATTATATCCATACTGTTTTTATTAAAATCGGCATAGTTATTATACTGCAATTGCCATAGTACAATATTAAAGTATTACAGTGGTGATTGTAGCAAAATAAGATAGATTGCAATGCAATTCAGTGGCTGTAATTGGAATCTAAGATGAGGGGAAAATGTATGAATATCGATGGAAAGGGACTCAAGGTGAAGATGGAGGTGAAGGCTAATGGAGATGCAAAAACAGAGGTGTGAGTGCTGACTCTCACCGGGGTTGGTACCTAGTGGTTCCGCAGAAGCAGACTCTGCTGAAGGAAGTGGCAGAAAGAGAAGAGGAGAAGATGGAGGAAATATAACAAGAGAAGTCAGTTGTAGATGCCAGAGTCATTGAATTCCTGACAATTCAAGACACTTTCAATAATTTTTCAAAAATTATTACCATTCCAACTTTGAAAGTCCCACATCTGCACTTCCTTTCAATACTTTCCTAGTATTATTCTGAATAGCAAAACATTTTTATCACTTAAAAAAAAGGCAGCTGACACCAGTGTTTGTGGCACAGTACATTGGTTATCATTATGTCAGGATTATGTTAAGAGTCTGATATGACTTATGTAAAAAGAATACTTTTTTCCTCCAAAGACACCTAGGGAACACTAAGGGAAACACATAGATGGGGATCCAAAGTTGGCAGGAAAATCATCTACTTTATATGCATCTTCAGCAATTTGAGGTACACTGCAGATATGACTATGTGTAATTCTTTCAAACACATATATATAGTACCATCTGGCCTAGAGTTCTATTTCCAGTTCAGCTTTTAATCTTCACAAAGCATCACATAGTATCACCGTTTATTTTCAAGTAGTGGCTATATTTTAACCCATTCCTTTGCAAAAGAGAACAGTTGATTTACAGGAATATGTCTGCTTACATTCACGACTATCTCCTGTTAGTATCTTCCATACTGCAAACCAATTAGGATCATAAATTAAGGAAATAGTCTGAACTTTAACAAATGTAGAAAGCTTTTTCTCAGAGGAAAACTGATAAGAGATTCTGGAAGCCTTTAAGTCAGTTTTCTCTTTGTAAAAAAACAGAAGGCACTCTCTTCCCAAAAGTTCAGTTCTCCCTGTTGTTCTTGAAAGTCAGAATTTCAATAAATACGCACTGGAACTCATTTTTCCGTTTTGCTTAAAAGCAAGAGCTTGATCATATGACCTACTTAAAACATATATACACAGATGTGCACGGACATCTTCCTAGCTTTCTATCCCAAATAATTGATAACAAATTTGACAAAGTTGAGTTACAGAACCTCATGATTCTTTGATTTTGAATGAACTGACTGAATGACCTTCAAAAATGTTATACCTTTCCTAACAAAATAAGCAAATGAGAAGTACTTTGCTTCTCCCAATATTATTCTATGGTAGAATTTCTCTTTCATCTGCAGCCAAAGTTTGGGGTGCCTATGATTACTCATTGTTTCTCTTAACTGCAAGAATAAAGGCCATTGGATAAGCCATCAGTTACCAGCTCAAAGTAAGCAAAGATACTTCTCACACAATGCCTAGGTAAACTGTACATTGATACAGAATGTTGTGAATGACAGCATTTCATAAGGATCACTTCCAAAGTGATCACCTTCTCATAAGCTTTGTAAGCTTCATGAGCTTCCTAAGCATACCTTTCAGAAACTCTGTTAAATACAAAATCCAGCAGGACAAATCTTGCCTTTGCTAATTCCCTGTCCCCAAATGGCTATTGGCTAGTCTGGAGTCAGGAAACTGGGGTAACTGTATTTTCCACCTGACTCATTCTGAGAGTATGTTCCATGCTCAGAAATCCGTATATAGTGTAGATCTTTCAGTCTCTGACACACATGCTCTTTTCATGATCAGGACAAATATACAATGTTTTTTAGTGCAGTTTAGACTGTGAGTAACCCTAGGGATGAGAAGAACTATCAACCATTCCCTCCTAACATTGCAATAGTCATTCTAATCAAGTTTCAAAGCTAGTTATTTTTCATAAGGATCATCTTCCTTTTGTCTTTTAAAAATGCCAGCTTCTCCTCTCAGTTTCAGATGACCCCTTTAAAGTATAATGAGAATATTACAGGACTTGGTAGGCCTGAACGCACTGCTTGTTGCTATGGTGTAATAAATGATCACTTCAGAACATTGCCACAGCATTCTTTTATCATGCATAATTTTGCACTTAACATTTACATCTTTAAATCTTAAAGTTCATTCAAATACATAATTTAATACAAGTGTTTTTCACCCATACAGTATTTCTATTTGACTGAAACTGAAGAGTTCAGAGAAGACGTGCACATAATTTAACTCTCGGGTAATCATTCAGACTCATGGAAACTAAACTTCACTTTAGCTAAGTTGTACATTCTTATGTCAGATGTATCAGTGGCCAAGAACTTGCTTTGTGCTTGCACTTAACAAAGAAAAAAGTGGACTATATTCCCTGTTTTACAAGACAACATTCATTGTATATGTTCTCCTATTTATAAAGTACAACTACCTTCACAGTAATCAGCTGAGGATCATGCTTCATTTATGCTGTTGCATTTGAAATATCATTTTTGACCTAGAAGAGTTTAATATTTTATTGTATTTTGTCATGTATCTTTACTTCAGAAACTGTTGTTAACATGTTTCTGCATTCCTTTCTCATATAAAGCTGCTTAAGTTTAAGTAGAGTACATTAAAGAAGAACCCATTCTAGTGCCAAGACAACTTGAAAAGGTAAGATATGACCAAGAACTCTGAGTTTGTTTGTTTGTTAGTTTTTTTTTAAAAAAACTTGCAAAATACTCTCAAGTTTAATGTTAATAAAAGTAAAAAGATTATATTCACTGAAAACTCAGTCATATGTCACATGGAAACAAGCAAAGACACTTCTTAGGCCTCTAATATTATCAACCTAATATTATCATACCAGATGTTTAATTATTTACTCCATAATAAATTTTAATTGACTCCATGATGTACTTAGATTAACCTGAATTTAGTGATATACACAGAAATAAATAAGAACAATTTCATTCATTGTCCTTTTCATTCCTGTAATCTTTGTAAAAGACTGAAGTTTCTGGGAAGGATAATGAAGCACTTTCCTTTTTGATAACTAGACACTTTTCTTGAGAGTTTTGTCCCCACATTTCAGCACCAGGTTGCCCTGCAATCTTTGCTGGTTCTGGATACCACCACACATGGCTGTGAATGGAAATCTTCTTCATGATTAGGAGGTGAGATGATCACACCCCTTTTTCTATGTTTGGGTTTAGCTGTTGTGATACAGCAATCTGTCCTAGAGTAATGAGCTGTTAGCTCGCTGTAATTCTGTTTGTAGGCATGCAAGCAGTGCTCTTAAAGCAATGCAATTTGTTCTGAGCATCCAAGTTCATTTAGCAACCCAAGTCTGCTATCACCTTTCTGTTCACTTTGAAGAGTCATTGTGAGATCTTTCAGGAGTAATATCTGCACCTTCAGATCTCTCTGTGGGTTTGGTTTAAGCTCTTTGGAATTATCTCATCCTGTGAAATCATCTCTGTTGATAAAAGATTCAAAGAGAACAGAAAAATCATCTGCCTCAGGAATATATCCCATGTGTATTTGAAAGACAACTTTCTTAGCGCCTCTCTATAAATCAGCACATTATGCAGAGAACAGATTGTAGGATGACCACAAAATTATTGCACAGATTTTATTTGTCTCCTGCAATGTTGCCAGACCTAGACACTTCCAAAGCAAAATCAAACACAGGCTGATGCTCTCTGAAGGGAAATAAACTAAAATTTATACACAAAGCAAATATGGGTGCCATCAGACACCCATACAGAAGAAGGTAACTGAAGAATTCAAACATAGCTAACCAAATCCCTGCTCTGGGATTTAAGTTGGATATTGTATAGATAATGAAATGACATGAAACTAGCTCTTTTGATTACACATCTATAACCAGAATCGCTTTCCACAGGAAAATAAGCTGTCCTGTATATAGTTTATAAAATATTGATATATGTCTTTTGGAAGCATCTGGAAAAGTAGAGGTATTGTGGGAAAGATGATCCATATGAAAACAAGCCATGTGCTGCTTTCTCTCCATGATGAAACCAGCCAGGCCTAAAGCAAACAGCTGCAGACAGCCTGCAGGGCTTCATTTAGAGCTGGACCATTGTGGTTTGTAAAATCCTTTTTGTTTTCCCTCAGTTTTACAAGGTTTCACGGGGGTGAGTTCTCCAGAGAGCTGAGAGGAAGAATAGAATATCTAATTGTTTCTAGGAACTTCAGTTCAGAAATAATGCCTGTCATCTAAAAGCCTTTCTTTTATTATATGTTTTTCACTGATCTTTCTCTTTTTACTGGCATTGAGGCTGTTGTGGAAAAGAAGATAGAAGAAGGCCAAAAGATTACCAAAGTATTTCCACATGGAATGGAAAATTATGTTTTGTCCTGGAGTATGAGACAAGTACACAAGGCAACATAGATCTCTTCTTTATTTTTTTTGTTGTTTGATAACAACATGGAGTTACTTAACCAGAAACATAAGAAGTATATGAGTACAGTGATACTTCATTTAATGTACTCATTGTAACGGAGTTGGAATATCAATGAATTAAAATAGTTTGATTTTCCTTAAATCTACCAGCAGATCTACTCATTATACATAAAACAAACTCCTTTGACTTGTTTCCCTTTACCTTTGTGAGAAGCAGATACATACTTTTCCACCCATAAGCTCATATGGGAGACCCAAGTCAAATATTGCAAAAAAACTCTTTAGTTGGATATAATTCGCTGAATTAGATTTCCTTATATCTCGAGGCAAAAAGGACTGAGTATGAGTCTAACCACAACCTCTTATCTGATGAGCTCTGTATTTTGTAAGTTTTTCATGTGTAAGGTCTCCAACCCCTTTGGTAGATCTCCAAGATCTCCATCTTTTTGCTGAAAATATCATCTTTCTGTTTTTCCATAGACACTAGGATGCTATACAGAATATTTTGTCTGATCAGTCAATATAATTATTTTTATAGTCCTATCCAAATAATTTTAAAATTACTTCATACTTTCTTTTTGATTATTATTATATTAGTTCATATCAATATCTCGGATGTTCATGGCTCTGAATTCTTTATATGACTTTGAGGGGAAAAAAAAGAAAAAAGAGAGATTCCGCTAAAACTTTGCATGAAGAAATGCAGGAAATGACAGTTTCTGACTATGCTGTTGGCACTGGTGGTCCAAGCTACTTGCTTACATTTTTTTTTAAAGATCACTCATGTTCAGATGATGTTACTTTAGTATGATTTCATGTAGATATTAAAGAAAAAAGTGACAGTGGGTATATGAAAATATATGACAATATAGTTCCTATGTAATTACACATTATTTTATTTTATGTGAAATCACAGTCCTAATGGTTTCACCATTAAAGTCCAGTACATACAATGCCAGAAATTCTGCCACAAAAGTCAAACTGAAAAAATGTGATTTTATATTTACAGTGGACTGCTTCTTCTCTTGTTATTGTAATAGGCATAATTTTACATTAAGAAGATGATTAGGGTCAATTCAATCAATGTTTCTAAGATAAATTGTATTTTATTGTAACCCAAAGGCTTGTCATATATTTTTAAGACTTACTGTTTAGATTAAAAAAAAAAGTTCTTTATGTACTTTTTCTATAGAATCTTAAGGTAACATTTATTATAAAGAACTTCCTTTTATAATGACAGAATGGAAAAATTCCTCTGTGCCATTGGCCTTGTAGAAATTGGTACAAAGAGAAAGACCAGTGCAAGAAGGGGATCTCCCACTGCATATGGCCCTACTTAGAGCCCAGTTAAACGTAAAGGCAGGGGGATATACACTTTCTGAAAGAAAAACTTCATATTTGCAGAATTACTTGTCTTCAGTTGTTCCCACAAGCCCAGCCAATTCCCCAAAAGAGGTATAAAATTCAAAGGGAAAAAGAGAAAATCGGTGGAAATGGACATTCCTTTGTCTTTAATTACACATTTTGTTATTGTATATGATGCAGGTAGAAAAGCAGAGAAGGTTTCATGGGAGAAGGAGCGGGATATCGCAGGAACTACCATTAAGAAGGTACGTCCAAGATGACAGTCATTTCTACCCATCATGACCAAATCACCTGGACTCTGGGAGCTTCACTTAATTTGCAATCGATTACAGACTTGGGAAACCTTGGGCTGTTTCACTCTCTCACAGCGTCGCTGGAAGGGGTTTTAACTGGCGTAGGGCAGTGCACGAGCCACTCCTACAGAGATCCTCCTGCAGCCCCTGCAACCCAAACTTGGCCACTTAGGCCTTGTGCAACACCTTTCCTTGGCCGTGTAATAATTAACATGTCTGTTGAGAGAGAAGGTCTGTTCAAAGATGAATTGCAAGTGAGGTGGCTTCCTGTTTGGACATGACACTTTCTTCATTGCCTGCAGAGAAGAAGTTCAGATACTAGCTTTTCAGAGAGAAATAAAATTATCCTTGGGAAATAGGATTCAAATGACATTGGGGGTCTTGTACGTTGTCATTGTAGGGTCCAAATGTTTTGTTCTGCTGTTGCTACTTAGGACAAGGCATAAATTCCTCCAAACCTGCCCATTATAGAGGTGGGTGCCGGCTGTGGGCCCATCCTTTAGGTCCACTACCCAAAAACAGCCGACTGATGACCATTGCTCATCTGATTAAAGTTTGGGAGAGGAGGCCACTTTTTCATGGAACACTATTTTCAGTTCAAAGATTAAGCTTATTTTTAGAAAAGAGACTACAGATATGTGCAACATGAGATTTTTATTATATTCAGAATTATGTAAAAATAATATTTCATGCAATTGTACATTATGTCTGTATAAGTAAAATGTATCATCTGACCATGTTTTTATTCTTGTTGTTAAACTGCAAGTAAGTACTGGTAGAAACCATTTTATCAGTGGTTTGAATCAATGACTTTGATCTCCAGTGATTTTGTATTTGGAAGATCAAGCTATCATTGGATGTCACATGCTATATTTAAACAAATGTCCAATTTTTATTTTCTTGTAAAACTTTGCAATTTTAAATTTTGCAAAATTGCAGCTCTTAGAGTTTTCCTTTTTTTATTATTTCAAACTATTTTGTTTCCCTCTCTTTTCTCATGTCTTTATATAAAATATGATTGACTCTACCCTGCTTTGAGACGCTCCCAATTATACTGCCTTGGATAGCCTTCTCTGTTAAGGCAAGATAACGATGATGTCAATATATGAAAATAAATCACATCCCCTGTGTTCTCTTTGTGGCATTAAGAAAAAATATTTAAGTAACAGTCTCAGTAGTAGGTTTACCTTGGTGACTCTAGCAAATTAAATTTGACTGGAAGATCCCCTACGCTCAGTCATCAGGTTTTTGCCAGGAGTGGTGGCAAAACGTACATGTGTTGACTTGAGTCCGCAAAGAGATCTCAAGATGTATGAACAGCTTAAGCACAAAATTTAAATTTTCTTGGCTCTCTGAGTGTAGTATCCTCGTGCTTTTATTTGTCAGATCTTTGCTAATATTTTGAGATTTTCCATATAATTTGACTGTGAGTGGAAATGCTATTGAATTATTAACATATTGCTCTTTTTGAATAGCAAGTTCCAGTTCATTCTAGGTTAACTTTATCCCAAGAGTAATAATGAAAAGTAATTATTAAATTATTAGTTTAATAAAGCCTTTGTTTCTCATGTGATCTGGTATAATTTCCAGAACAAAGCCATAGATTTGACACTTAATTTTAAAATGGAAAAAAAAATAAAAGAAAAACATCTAATAAGTCGTGGGAAGTATAAATGCCAGAGGCTTTATAACATTTAACATTTTTTTATTAGTATTATATTTAGATAAAAGAAGTTTGTGACTTAGGCTTATAAGGAAATATATGCAATTTGATTTCCGATAGCAGAGCCATATCTAGAAACGTGACGAACTGCAGTTCAGGCACACTGATTGTTTGCGGTAGGGGCGGGGAGAGGGATCTGCAGATGAATTGATTCAGAGCTCCATGCTGTGACTTATACATTAATCATGAAGCACCGTGCTTATGCAAATGTGTAGAAGCCTAATTAGGCACACAGCAGAGAACACTGGGAATAATGTTTTGAGCTACTGGGCCTCTGAAATACGCTCCTTGGCCAACTTTTCAAAAACAAAGCAGGTCTGAGATGCCTTTTTACTTTTGCAAACAGGTGTACAATTGTCTTCCTGGTGCTTATTTTATGCCTTCGACTTAAAAAAGAAAAAAGCTTTATCCCAGTTGGTGTGATTTTTCCTAGTCACTGAAGGTAGCAATGGAAATTCTGAATCACTGACAAGAAAATAAAATGTTCATTCAGAATATGACGTGCAGAGAATGTTGAGAATCCTTCAATATTTGGAAATTTTTTGCTGTGTGTTTTGAGCATAGTATCTTCTGGAAATATTTGGCATTTCTTCCTTCTTGCTACAACATGTGACTAATCAAAATATTCTGATTTATAGTCAGAAAATCCAATGTCTTAAATGCAAATATGCAGAATATTAAGCACTTGCTTTGGAACACAAGGCTTCCTTATACAAATAAAATCATAGTCCAGCAATTACTCTGTAACAAAATTACCAGTGTATGTTTTCTTCTGTGAATATTTTTTCAGGTTTTCTTCACATTTATTAATATGATATCTGAAAAATAAAAACAATTTGTTCCATTTGTTTACCTTTATGAAACTACTTCCTATAAAAAAAAGGACTTACAACTGATGTCATTGGTGGCTTGCTAAGCACAATGCAAACTCTTTTGTGGTGGAGCATTCTTGGAGTAATATAGCTTTCACTATACAAATTTATTGTGTTTCTTGGGGTTTCTGGCATTTGGCCTATGCATCGTTTGTTCACAGATTAGTGTGTAAATCATGTTGTTTGTATGCATAGTAGTGAAACTCATGCTGCAGTTGATGTGTGCAATAATCAAAAAATGTCTGATGACCAAAATAAAGGCTTGCAGACTCTCATAGAAAGAGAAAAAAGTACATCATGACCTTTTAACAAAGGTGCCAGTATACTTAGAAATATTTCAAGATGCTCCCTGCTGTGGCAGTTCATGATGCACTGAGATTCTAGTGAAAATGAGATCATCAAATGGAAACTGAACAGTGTAAATTTTGTGTGGGAGGCAAAAGAATTACCCTCGCCAAAGGATGTGTGTGCATTTTGTGTGTGCATTAGAGAGAAAGCATGAGTGAGAGACATTGTCATTTGAAATTGGAGAAGACACATCATTATCTGAATCATCATCACCGGATCACAGTCAGCAGACTGATAAATCTTATTTCTCCTGCCTCAGAAAGGGATTGCCAAAGCTCAGTACACTGCTGGAGTAGGATAGCTCTTGCTGCATTTTCTGGGCGTGTGAACACTTTTCCTGCAAAATCCTGTGTTTTGGGAACTTTTCTTTTTAAGGATTAATAGAGAGACTTGTAGGAGGTTACAGGTTCATATTGCAAGTCCTTCCTTTCAAAAGTAACTCAAGGTGAGTAAGTTGAGGGAAACGCAGACATCACAGTTAGGCAGTGTTCCCATTCCCTACTACATATAATATTAAAAAATTGAAATCCCAAGATTTTGAAACATATAGAATAATTTCTATCATCTCAGTAGTTTACCTTAGATACTCAATCACCTAAAATAGCTAAATTAAACTTTACATTTGGTAATGGTATTCACTTTATAAAATCTATATTATAATTGCCAAAGGGAACTAGAAGAGAATTCTGAAGTTCAGTAAAAATATTATTACAAGTCTTTTGCTTTCAGAACACAGAATAAGGAAATTATTTGGCTTCACAGACCTGACAATTGTCTAATGCTAGTGAATTTAACTCAAATCACTTCAAATTCAAAAGTCCTTTGCTCCAGGCTTTGAAAGAATTAAATGGAGAACTAAAATATATTAAAAATAATTCTGAAATGACTTTGATAGAAAACTTATTTTAGATGGAATATTGTTGAAAAAAATAGAAATTCTGATGAAAGTGCCTTTTTATGGTCTGATAAAATCTTTGTGAAGTGTGCCATACTCCTTTTTCACAGACATGTTCATCACAAAATTTTATAAAATAGTTTTTTTGCAAACAATAAAAGAATATCTGAAAAAGTTCTCTTGTAAGGTGACTCTCAATTATTTTATTCCAAGACTAACTGAAGAAAGTCTCAACTTCTTTTTCTTACCTTAGAAATATAAATGATAAACTCTATTCCAAACTGAAGACAGCCAAAGGTAGTACTTTCAGTGCTCTTGTTTTGATGAGGCTATTATTACACTTTAGTCTTAAAAAGGGGGTTTCATATTCAATGACCATTCCAACAATTTTCTTGAGATTCCTTTTCCTGCCAGCCTTTGCATCGATGTTGGAATTATATTCTTTGATCCTCTGACTTGTAGGTAGAATACAGCACCTTCTGTCAAGCTGACTTGAATATTGTCTGGCATCAGGGCTTCAATATTCATGACATATATATAAATCCAGCAGTAATGATATCCAAACTAAGATAACCACTTGACAATGAAGAGACATTTACTAGTTCATTGCAGTCAGGATCAGATTTCTTGAAAATGAGTGACAGTTTGGAAAAGTTTTGTGAGTTTCAAAGCATGTTTCCTTTTGCTGAGTTCTCCAGTTCAACTCTGTGTTCTTTAACAATATTTTTATTTATTCTGTATAAATAGAATAAATATTCTATATATTAATATATAGAATATATATCTATATATAATAACATAAAATATTCTATATCTTTTATTAAAGCCAATTTCAAAAAGCAATATATGATTTATTACTGACAATGTTCCTATTATCTCTTTTAAAAGGTTATATTCTCAAATGCTTCTTATTTTTGAAGCATTGTGCCACTTTAGTTTGAACATAGTTTGAAATAGCCTCATTTCAAGAAGAACTTTCCAGAAAGTTCAGATATTAATTGATCTAGACACAGGTCTCTCAGGTTTTTCTCTATATATCTCTGGAAAGCAGTCACGTGGAATATATGGCCAGTAAAATTCTAAGCTTGCAGCAATGATCAGCAACCTGACAGAAATTCATGGTGAAAGTTTCGCTTTACTCTGGGTCAGGATAGTTTTCCCAAGCTTCTGTATGCAAATGAAGAATGATAGTTGCTTTGCACATCAATTGGGAGCATAAATGCATTATCTAAACCTTTAATTCCTCTTTCATCCCCACCCCCAGTAGTCTGTAGGAGCTAACTGTTAAACAGAGTCTCTGAAGCTGCTGTTTACATCTGCTGACAGTCAGAACGTCCAGAGACCTCGTCCAGCTTGTTTGGCACAACTAGTTCTGATCTTCCTTACCTCCTTCCTGATCTCTTCCTGACCACTCCATCCACAGCACCCTTTTCCTATAAAATTCATTTTCTCATTTTTGCCAAGAAGCTCTAGGCTTAATGTTTGTGTCAACCTTCGTAGTCATTTCTTCCATATGTCAGCTTGTATCATCAGATTGCTAATAACTGCTAATACCTGTTCACTGTAGCAATTTTTAGCTATATTCCTTACCTTGTCCAAGACTATAAAACCAGTGTAATTTGGACAACTTGTAATGGAACTAACTTCCCAAGTTGAGCAAGCAACTTCACAGAGAGATCTGTTCTTTGGCTTCAGAGCAACAAGGTAGTGTTGTAAGCCAGAAATTACATTTGTAAGAAAATGCAGAAATTTTCCTTCATTTAATCAATAGAGGTTGTTTCTTCAGTTTTCTAAAAGGCATCAAAAATGGTGGGTACTTATTCTGGACTAAATCCTCTAAGACAATGAGAAAAGTGATTTGCTAATATCTACAAACTCTTTGCTAAGAATAAATTCCCATGCAGTCTATTTTGCAAATATGTTCAAACTGTTTGTGTAACAGTGAATGGAGCTGACATTTTAATTTGTTTAGAAAGCCATGTACAATGTTTGCTCATTTGTGACTAATTTCTAAAACCTTGGCATACTTTTGAAACATACTAGTTAAACTTTTACAAAATTCTGCCAGGGAGACTTTTGCAGAAATAGGTTATGGAAACTGCTTTTGTAGCTCTCATTAGATTGACTCTTATGGGTCAAGGTTCCCTATGTGTGAATGCATAATTGTCAATTGCCATAGGTCCTGATTGTTAAACACACACACTGAGAAGAAATAAATTGTTCCTTATCAGGCAAAAGGTGAAAGAATAGCAGGGTAACACATGGACATGTAGCAAACTCTTGATTTTGCAGACATAAGGATATTCTTATTTATTGTTTAGTGGCTTCTTTCTTTTATCTTATGTACTTTTCTTTTAAGATATTTTAATCTCCAGGTTCTACTTCTGACAAGAAGTGATTTTAGTGTTTCAGCATATGGCCCTCATCTCCCTGGAGGGTTACACAGAACAGAGCCTATGTCACAGTTACAATGACTTCACTATGAATTTCTTCACATTTCTTTGCTGGGGTAACCAGTGCCCTCACATTTAACACATACATGTTAAAAGTTTATAGAAATCAGTGCTGTGTAATTTTATGGATTTTATTGAAAGGATATCAAGGAAACAAACTTGCCTATTTTACTGTGAAGTTACTACTATTTCACTATGCCAGTTTCTGGTGGAAAAATGTAATGATCAAAGACTTTGTATCTTGCATCTATCTATAATGCAATAGATTATATAGAGATTAAAGCTCCAAATTATTACAGTTAGGAAGCACATCAAATTATTAGGTTAAACCTAGAAGTAATTGCTTTGTTTCAGTTGAGAGATTTTAAGGAAGAGCCCACTTGTTTCAATTTGGTTTGTAGGACATCTATCTAGCTCAGAAAAGATATATGCAGCTTTGCAAAGATTTTGCATTTGCCTCTTATAGAAAGCTTGTGCATCCTTTTGAGCTCTGTTCAGGTCACATAATAAAGCACCCTGGTTTGTCTCAAGAAATGGAGTTGCCTGAAAATGATAGCAACTTTATATATCCTCCTTAAATAATAACACTGTTAAGCATCACTGGCATTCTTAAAAAAAAAAAAAAATCTTGTTTCTTAGCACATTTTTTAACTGCTAAACTAATTTACCACAAAACTGCATGGCCTCTAAATCTGGTGAGGGAGATTGCAAACAATTAATTGGTGCGGACAATCACATGTCATTGCTTGAGCCTGTATAATACACATGTAAATGTCAACACTTTTTGGAATTCACTATACTTTGCACATGTATATGCAACCTGCAGATGTGTACACATAGATCATAGCCATGTTTAGAGCCATCAATATTTATTTCTGTAACTAAGCCCAATAATTCAATAGCTGTTGTCTGCATTATATCCAAAAATGTGAAACTTGCTTAAAAATAATACAATTTTAATGGTAAACAGCTTTATTTTCCATCATCTTCTAGCATATGTAAGGTACGTTAACTTGAATAACAAAAGATTTAATAAAATTACTAATTATTAGAAAAAGAGAAGAAAAAGTATAGTGGGTAAGTAAAGAGATCCCTTTTATGAAGACAACATTTTACATGACAATGATATTTTAAATCCCACAGATAGGCATTTCTTTTCATAGACTCATAGAGTTTAAGTTCAAAAGTGGCAGTTAAATCATCTAACCCATTGTGAGTCACAGGCTATTAAATTCCACACAGTTGCCTCTAGAGTAAGCCCAATAACTTGTACTTGACTGTAACATAACTCTTTTTAGTTGTGTTTAGCTAACATATTTTCTAGGAGGTAGCCAGTGCTGACTGGAAGACACAAAAAGATGAAGAGCCCACTCTGTTCCCAGCCGAATTGTACCAAAAGTTAATCACTGTCACTGTTCAGTGTGCCTTCTTCTAACTAGACTTCATCCTACTTCTGCTTCCAACTATTGTATTTTTCCTGTGTTTTCTTCTTATAGATTAAAAAACCCTTTATTTGGTAGTTGTATCTGTCTGCGAAAAACTTACATCATCTAATTCAGCCAGCTTCCAGTCTTCCTTCCTAATAGGCTGAACAGAATCAGACATTTCTGTTTCTCTTTCTACTGGGTATATTCTTCAGTTCTCAAAAAATCACATTGATGCCTTTTCTTGATGTTATCTGAATTTTCCAACATCTTCTCTAAAATAAGAAGCATACTGTTAGTATGGTCTCAGAAATAGTCTGCTTGATTGATTCCATTGGTCCTCACTGTCCTAAGACCTTCTATTCTGTTGCCTACCTGCCTCTGGGCTCTACACCCTTCTCATAACTATGGCGATGCAGCCCTCATTTACTCCACTTTTTAGACAAAGTCTGAATTCTTATACTCTAGGCATATACCTTTAAAGTTTTACTAAAAACTAGAAATGTATTCCACATAATTGCAGTGACCTCCTAATATTTTACCACCTACACATGTTTTCAGGAATAATTGTACATATAATTCCTTATATATATATTTCTTACATATACAAGTATTTCACTAATAAAATATTGAGTAGCACTTTTTGTTAAACCTCACTACTAGAGTCAGTTCTTTACTGCCAATTATTTTTTGGGTAGTGAATTAACTGTTTGTTAATATTATTCTGAACTTTAATTATTTTAAAATACCCAATTTAAAGTAACAGTTGACTAATCTTTTAGTGTTGAATTTATGCTATCTAAACTCAGGTTTAATTTGAAAAATATGTCTAGTCTCAGTAGGTTTTCTTGGTTTAGTGGAGACTGAGGTTTTCTAAAGGCAACCACCTCATGAAAAATAGATGCTATAGAATGACTGAGTTACTAACAGAAAATAGATACTGGTTTCCACTTATTCATCCAGAAGACAAGGTAGACCCTTGGCTACCAATAAGATAGTATTCCTATCCAAAAAGGACAGCTCCTCCCCAGAAGAGCTAGTCACTAAGGAATGAGATCCGAAACTGCTAACAAAATCGTTAAAGTTGACTTGGTTCACATACAGCTTCTTAGAGCTAGTCAATGATCATAAAAGATCATATAAGACACAGATCTTGACTGCAAGGCAACATATGTGTAAATCTGAGAAGAGAATAAGAATCTGATAAATCTATCCTGAAACTTCTCTTTAAGTTAAGTGATTATAATTTTACTTCCAAGATGTCACTCCCTGTTTTTTCTCTCACTAGAAAAATTAGCCAGGAAAAGGAAGATTCAGGTTCAACTTCATTCTATCCCTGCTGCCAGAATATCCCCCTTTTTACATCAGTCGAGAAAATACAGCTGCCTCTCTTTTTTCTCTAGTTCTTTTTCCACTGCGACCAAACCTAATTTTGATTTCATAATACCAAGCTTTAGCTAGATTAGTAGTGAATGTCCTTGCCCCAGACACAGTTAACTCAATATCTCCCTAACTTCAACAATTTCTTATCATTTTGAAGCTGAGAAGAGGAAATGAAATAGGATGAGAGCCATGGCCAGGGTGCTGATGGGCCATCTATGAAGTGATAGTGATAAAGTTTACAGATGGAATCCATTTATTTCACAAGAGACCTTGGATCATGACTCGGTCCATCAGAAAAAGAGTGAGAGTGGTTGTTTCAGAGCAGTCTGACTTTCCTGCAAGGATCACTACCTTCATTGCCTCTCATCCAGCTTCTCCTTCGCAAATCCATCAATGCCCTGACTCCCATGTGTTTTTCTTAGCTGTAAAAAAAGTTAACATAGGTGGGCAGTCAGCTGTCCAACGTTACAAATTATAGCAGCATACTTTAACCAGAGGGCACCCGCACTAGACCGATCACTCATCATATGCTCTGACAGGGCTGTTTCTCAGAGGTGACTCAGTCTGGTGTTGAACACTTGTAACACCCAATGTAACAGAGGATGCTTCTTTTAAGTATGTCTTGCTGCAATGCCATTCCACTTTTGGGTGCACTTGATGGTGTTGTGTTGTTCATTGAAAGAGGTGTTGGCCTCTTCTTCTTATATGAAAATATGAGTACCCGTAATTTAATTACATAGAATCAGTAAACAAAACATCTTGTTAGTAATATTTTATTTTCCTAGATTCTAGGCCTGAAGAAAAATATCCTTACATTGAAATCAAATCATTCTATCTGTCACGAGATTTGTCTACATGTATTTATTTAATGTAACTTGTGTGTTAACACTTCACCATGTTCTAGGGATGGAGAAAGAAGAACAAAGCTGTCAAGTGTTAATAGAAAGGTTTGCTATCAAAGGAGTGTAGTATCTCTTGAAACTGGCCACATTTAATTGAAATAATTCAAGGACAGCTTCATATTTTAAATGTCTGTTTATTAGTTTCTAGAATTATTTCTAGCTTTTTAGAATGAAATCACAGATTAGCAGTAAACATTAACCGACTCCATTTGCAATATGTATACAAAATACCCCCTTGTCTATCCTTTCTCCTCATTCCCAGACTATTGGTTTTGATTTCTTTTCTAACAGTAATGAGCCTAGTATAGCAAAAGTAAAAGACCAACATGTTCTTCTAACCAGGATATATTTGGAAGTGTTAGCACTATTTTCTCCTACCAGGTTATCATAAGTGCTCTGCATTTTAAGTGAAATTTTTTGGTAACTGGAGCATTGCAAAATATTCCAGTGACCTTTCTGATGCACAGCTTGCAAAGTCCCTGAAGAGATGCAGCAATAGCCATTGCACTGCTACAAATCTGCTTTGCATTTATAATGCTATTTGTGCACACAATGCCTTTGAACTGCTGTCAAATATACCTCACAGTTTTCCAGAATGCCTCTTAAATCAGAAAGGTCCCACAGTCATATAACAGTTACATAATTTTTTATTCTTGCTGTGCAAAGTTAGTTGATTCTTAAAACACTGACTTAGACCCTTAGGGCTAGACACTGATCTGACCCATGCTTGTTGAAAAATGAATTATAGATAAGCACTCCCCCATACTTGAAGAGAACAGCCTATATGTACAAGGAAAAGATGGTGACCTATCCATTTTCAGACAGAAAATTTTATTTCTTAGCACTGCAAAGCACTCCTAGACTGGTATAGTACTTAAGGCACTTTAGGTAGTGCTTTGTTAGCAACAAAAATATTTGATCATGCTCTTTTGTAAGAATCCAAGATTATATTTTATGCATTTTATTATATAATTACTAACTCTATCGTATGTTTCAGTTCAGAAATTCATGCTTTCTATTCTAGAAAATAAAACTGCTAGTATGCATAAAAAGAAGTTTCATTGTCTTTCTAAATTTTCAGTAACTGTAGGTACTTTGAAGAACTCAAAATTGATAATTATTCTTTTTAAATGAACGGCCTTGGTACAGTCAGTCATTTACAATATGCCTGAATGTAGCTAATATAGTTATTAATATTTTATTAGTAATATTCAAAATAAAAAAAAAGTAAGTTCTGGTAGATATGACCATCAATTCAGTACAAAAATATTATGTAGATAATAACATAACATGGACATGGAAAATAAGTCATTGGTATAATGAGGTGTAAATGCCTCATATACTTTTACAGTTGATTGTAAAGTAAGGAGACAGTAAGAATATGAAACAAAGGGAATTAAAGGACAATCATTAATGATATCAGCAAAAAAGGTTGAAATTATTGCATAAGGTCATAAAATTACCATTCACCAAAGCACAAAAAACCTCATAAACCTCATTTAAGAAAAAAATTGTTGTAAAGAGCACCTAGGGGTTTCCTAGTATAAGGAAATGGAGCAATGTACCACACTTCCTGTATATATATTACAAAATATTAGTTGCACAGAGCTAATTAAAATCATAAAGGGAGAAATTCCATCCTTTGATGACAAAATAAAGTTAAACCTACAAACATAGAAAATAAAAGCCATACAAGAAGGGAAATGTGTGTCTCTTGAAAAAAAAAATGCTATTTCTAAGAAGAGATGGCCAAACACAAAGGTGCATGAGATTATATTGTTGTTTTATCCATGTTTTAGAAATAGATACAACTCTGAGAGATTTTACAGTTGAAGTGTGCTTCATGTCAGACTTGTAATAGCTGACTGTGGCACTTCTTCCCACAGCAGGTTTTTTTTTGATTTTCTGTGAGGATTTTTTGGCAAGAAGAGTCTCAATGAGTTCTTGGCTTTTATTTTTCCTTAATCTATAAATTAGGAGATCAATAGATATAACTGCAATATGGATAATCCCTGCAAGACAAAGGAGACTGGGAAGGGAAATGCTTTGTCTCTCCAAGCTCCTTCATAATCTCCAGGTTAATTTTACCTTTGATAATTTCTAGGTGATGAATTGATCCTGGGATTTTAAAGCAGAATTTTAATGAAATAAAGGTAAAGGTTTAACCGACTAGGACTGTATAGATAACACAGCTCGATACAGCTGGAAAATTACATTGAGTTTTTGATGGATAGAAATGTATGGAGCAAAGAGCCTAGGCAACCTATTAAGGTCTAACGTCCTTTATATCAAACATTTATCACATAAATTTTATTTACCCTGTTTGTAATCCTTGTATTTCATCTCATGGGAAATGTTAGCCCATGACCAAGAAACTTCAGTGCCATTTTAGCACAATGTTAGACCTAGGGGATAATGAGTCCTTAGGAGGACTGTGCTGTGATGGATTTATTTTGTCTGGAACCTCAAAATTGACTGTTATTCAGAGGTAGCTGTAGGTATTACTTCAGTAGTACAGATAAGAATTATCTTGTTCTATTTACACTAGGGGAATGCAGAGCTTCAGAAATCAGGCCACAATGCAAACACAAAGTTCTTACTAGAAAAGACTAATAATGTGAAAGTATGAAGTGAATTGTGTTCACATACATAAAAGTTAAGTTTTGCAGATGAGTTTTTATGCCTCTAGGCAAAACAGTTGTTCAGAGTAGATAACTTCTGGGTAACCGGACAATAATATGTTTGTCACATGACTGTTATGGACAGCACTACAGATTTGTGGATTCTTCCACTGATCTTTGATCATGGATTCACACTTCCAGCAATATTGTTCAGCTAAATGGCTATATCACATTGTTTGGCTTCTAGACTGAAATTAATCACTATTTCTCAAGGTGAAGTACTCATGAAAATATCTGCTAAGGGATTTTTTGAAACCATCTTAACATATCAGAAGAAAGATCCAGAGAATGTATAGGTTTTATCTATACAATAGTAATAAAAAAACCTCATAAACATTTCCCATATATATTGGTTTTATTATATTTCCTTGAAACCAATTTGAAAGGCACTGAATTATACTCCCTTTCAGGTTCTAAAAGAACTTCAGTAATAAAAGCAGAAAAGTTGCCGCTGAAATTCATTTTCATATAGATTTATAGGAAAACTGCTTTGATGTCTTTTGCATTCCCTTGCCAACAAAAAAAAAATAATAATAAAAAAATAACTTCTATTAAACTTAACAACACTCTCTTCCTCTACCCCTACTTCAAGCCTCATTTATCTTTTATGAGCCCTGGGCATTTTGCCATAATAAAACTGTGCATAATACTAGAATTCTAATTCTAGTATCTAATATCATTCAGAAGTTTCTTTTTTTTTTTTTTTTTTACTCTTTTACCCAGCCAACTCACAATGGCACTGAGCCTGTCATTTAAGAAACTGGTTTGAATGGGTCAACAGTTCAAACACTACAGCATGTAGTTCAATATTCAATGCATTGATCTTGGACAATTATATCACCCAAGTTTTAGAGGGATTGACAGTTGCACTTTATGCCATTAAGATTCCTTTCTGTGCAGCATTGCTAATAGATAGAGTCCTAGAATTATAAGGCTTACAGATGGACTCAATGATCTTGAAGGTCTTTTCCAATTAGAATGATTCTATCATTCTCTGATGCTATATTTCTTAGAAGATGAGAAGATGTTAACATGATATGTTAGGAAACAAACAAAACATACAAATCCTTGAATTCAGCAGATTTTTAACTTTTGTTATTATGAAGGATGGTTTTCCAGGATAAAATTCAGGATTTCTAGTGAAGCACAGTCCTCTGGATTATTTCACTGTAGGTGTTTCTCATAAAAGTTAGTAATATCCTTGCCATGGTCTATGTTTTCTTCAGATTTCTGAGAAGCTATATCATGACCCTTTTTAAAACTTAGTCCTACTCTTCCTACTCTGTAATCAATTAAAGATATTCCATTGTCTTAAAAGTGCTGATGCATTGAAGTCAAGGACAAACTGGCATTGATTTTTTTTTTTTTAAGTTGAGTTCATGAAACTATTAAAGATCTCTACATCAGAAGTAGCTGTTTAGGCTCCTTCAATATATACTGGAGAAAAGTGCACCTCATTGGGAAATGACCCTAATGGATTTTTTTATCCTCAGGGGCTATAACTAGAGTGTAGATAACTAGGTTAGATTCATATAACTACGCTGTGATTTTTAATGTTCAATGACATTAATGCCTCATATATTACCATCTTAACTTTTTAAAACAAACATGAGAATTTTTTCCATGCATTTCAACTGAAGTACGATACAATTTATTGAAACATTTGTAAATAATCATATGTTAAATCTATATTCTAGACATATTAGATGATACCTGCTTTCCTACTATTCGAATACTATTCAAAAGAGGGAGCTATATCTAAAGGACACGCTAGATACTGTCTTGAGGATTTTGAAATGTAAATGTCACCAGTAACCTGATATTGATGTGCTCCATTCATCAACTAAAGCTGTATGTCAGATTGAGAAAAGTGAAAGTATTAACTATGGTATAAAAAGACATTATACTCCATACGTTGAACTTATGGTTTTGCAGGCACATCCTAGGCAGTGGCTGTCAAAGAGTTAATCTCCCACCATTAGCAGCTTCCTCTTGCACAGGTGGCAGGAGGAAGACTGTAAATTGGAGATTGCAAGCAGAGTGGAGAGTTTGATACTTAAGATCATAGAGCTAGACAAGTAGGAAGGGAGCAAGATCGGGGGAGGGAGTTGTGACTTCTGTGTAGATTTCTGCTTACGGACATTATTCTCTGGAGAAAATGATTTGTGTGCCTTGTTTTTCTGAGCTCTGTTTGTGCCTTGTTTTTCTGAGTCAGCCCACCAGTGTGCACTATGAATGTGTGTTAGCATTAATGGATGTTATATAACTTGATTCAAGTTGAATAGACAGAAAATGTGCATAGGAATTCTAAGGCATTTTCTTTTGATTTTCTTTAGTGCTTATATCCTCTATAGGGTCTTTTTGAAATTACATCAGTATTTCATTTTATTTTCAGTATTTTATTTCAAAGTTCTTAAAAGTCTCCATTTTGAAGCTGTGAAAGTGAAGCTAATTAGTCACAGGACTCTGCATTCCAGCATCTAATGAAAGAGAAATTAGATTTTATACTAGTCATCTTCCTTTATCAAAGACTTGAGCAGTGACAGTACGTTATCTCACTCAGCAAAGTTAAGGGAAATCAGAGAGCAAGTCTAGTTAGGCACTTAAGGTGCTACTCTGAGAAATATGATGTATAGATTCAGTTCCCAGTTTTCCCTGCCTGGAACCTTCAGACCTACACTGGTCTGAAAGTCAGGTATACAGACCAGCCCAGTTATCTGGATCACTGGAGGACAATACATACAGATCCTCTCACCTATTTTAGGACAGGGTGAATGTCTTTTAGAGATTCTTCTCTCACCTACAAGAGGTTCAGGCTAGATACTTAAAATGAGGTAAGAAAATTTTCCGTGCTTCAGCTCCATGAAATGAGGATAAAAGCATTTCCTCTCCTCATTAGGATATTGTGGAAAAATAAATAGATAAGTGTGTAGCATTCAAATATTGTAGGAAGAAAATCACAGAAGTGCCATAATCAGATGTAGATATATCCTGGGCAGTATAAGAAAATACAAGGTCTTTATAACTTCAGGCATAGGATTTTGCCAAACCTAATTCTAGCTCTCTTGCAATCAGCCTTAATCAGATACTGTCCTGATTGTCAACTGGTTGTACTGCTATTAGTCATTAAGACACCATCTCCTAGCATTAAATTGTTGAGGAGAAAAGCATTCCATAAATATATATTAGTCTACATTAAGTGTTTGAAAATCTGATTTGCTACAGCCTTGCATGCTATTTATCAGTAAGCCTAGTTTTAAATGTAACAGGTGATTATCACTTAAAATCTGACTTCTTCATTATAAATAATAAAGGAGATATGTCAGTCCTGACATACCCTCTGCTTATAAAGAGCTGGAATAGTCTTTTTCTGCAGTAGACAGCAAATGATGGAAAGTAGAAGAAATTCCAAACCAGATTCCCAGCTAAGTCTGTCAGAATGAAGTGAAAGTTTGTTGATTTCTGGGAGGACACCAATGCAATTAATCAGCTACAAAAATAAAATTGCAAAAAATAATTAGACTTTTTGTACAAGACTCTCAAGGAATTTACTGGGGTTCTTGAAGTTTAGGCTGGCTTATCGCCAAGTTGTTATATTATTCTGCCTTTTCTCACTGGGTGAATTCTCCTTTCTATCGGACAGTTGTGTCTTTCATTTTACCTCAGCATAGAAAACCTCTTTGGGGTTTCATGCAAAAGCAAACTTAAAAATTTGAAGTCTGTGTTCTGACTATAACACGTTTTATGTACTTTGTGTGAAAAGTCTTTTTCATTTCCCCTTGCATACATAATGCAAGCGCTACAAGTCTCTTTGAGCGGAGACTCTGCTTTTACCAAAAGAAAACCATAACAAACAAAAATAAACAAACAAAAACAGCCACTTTTTCCTACATCTCATTCCAAAGCCCTGGGTATGCTTATGCTCAGGACATCTTTTGATTTCTTTTTAAGCTTAGACAAACCTCAGTTTTGGGTCTCAGAGGATGCTGGAAAGTTCTATCTTATATGTTGTATTGTCCAGAAACTATACTATTCAGAAGGCCAATTATTCTGCAGGTTTATATCCTGCATGGATAAACCCTGATTTCAATTGCTCTTGAGCTGCTCTAGTTTTTAGATAATTCTCTGCTTTTCAATCTCATTCTGATGTTCTTTTTTGATCTATGGATACTCATATTTTCAGTGGAAATTGTATAATAGTCCTGAGTTTTCCTGATATTTATGTTCCAAATTATTTCATTCATAAAATGTTTAAAACAGTATAATCATCTAATCCTGAACCATTTATAGTCAGAGAATTGTCTTTCTGTAAGCCTGAATAGAAGGCAGTACATTTTTAAATTTTGATTTTAAATCGTTACAGTTTAGGTTGAAAAGCTGGAACTGTATTCCTGTTTACCACATTGCAAATTTCCATAAGAAAGATTTCCACTTTAAAAAAGTAAGACAAAGATCAGGAGTGATGATATCTCTACATTGAAGAGTCACTGCTAGTGTAAAGTGCACTTCCTGCTGCTCTGTAGGTCAGTTAAAGCAGCTTAGATTCATTTAGGAATGTGTTACCTATTGTCCCACAAACCTCATATCTTAATTTGCCCTAGAAATTATGAGAAGTATAACATTCCCCAAAACACTACGGTTAATTCATTACGCGGATTATCCCTCTTCTAACAACAAGAATAAGAAGGATATGAAGAAGCTTTAAATTACCTGAAGTGGAAGCTGATATTTCCATATGCATATATCCTTTCATAATAACTTTCTGCTTCATATTAACCCAGCAGCTGGGATGGAACTTATTAGAACAAACTGCAGTCTCAGAGGAACCTTCAGCTTCTCAAGTCAATGGATTAATTTTGTATAAATAACTTGATATTTTTATTTAGTCAGCTTGTCTGTATCGGTTTCCAATGCAACATCACCTGTGGTCTAGTGTCCCTCAGGAATAAACACAATAATGTATTCTGTATTTGGTGGTAGCTTGAATTCCTTTTTATGCTTTGTATCTATGTGCCCTATCAATGCAAAGCAAATTAGGCAAGGTACAGCATGCATATTCCCGAAAGGAATACAAGTAAAATGAACTAACATAAGTTGCCAGCCTTGCTGTAACACTGCCAGCATCAGCTACTCTGCTGGAGAAAGAATATCCTCCTATATTAATGTCAGCCTGATGAATATGTTGGTACAGTAATCTTCATTTTTTATTTCTTTTGTTCCAGTACTGTGAATAGCTTTTGCAGCCAATACACTTTTCTGCAGCAAACAAGAAACACTTCTTGGTTCCCCACTCCATTACTAATCCTATTTGTCCTAAGTTCTCTAAATTTATATTGGTTTCTAAAATGCCTTTAGTCAATTTAGTATCGATTACATTTGTTAGTCTGGAAGGATTACAGTGAAGGGTGGCATCTTCTATTGCTTGCTGGCCCTCTTTGTATGACGTAGGCTGAGTCAGCCTACAGTCAATGAGAGCCACCACGAGCCAAAATCTTTGGCCATTAGTTACATGTAAGTGGCATAAATTAGAGCAGCAAGAACCCAACCCTACTTAGATAAAACCTAGTTTTATTATATGTGTACTGTGTTTTTATCAGCGTTCTTAAATTGGATGAATAAATTGTAACTAAGGAGAACAGTATGGTTTGTAGCAACCAGTCAGTTCTGCAAATCACAAAAGTTTTGGAAGCTACATGCTGCCCAGTTAGGAGCAGCAAGGATCCAATCTTTCCTCAGGGTAGATTCATAGAACGCAATTGTGCAGGCTGCAGTTCCTCCAAGGAACAAATCTTTATTTTAGTTAATGCAAATGTTTTAATTCAAGTGTTGCAGGGCTTGGTATTGTGTGCTCAGGGGTCAGTCTGCATGTATCTTAATAAATATGGAAAGACAGACAAACCAAGTGATCATGCCCTTCTGAAAGGTTTTACCCAGCAGACCTACTGGTAATGCCTGAGTTCCTGAATCCCCCTTAAAATGCTTTTGTTCTCACCTCAGTCTTTCTATTATGCTACAATCTGCAGTACGCAAGGACTTGGATGTTTTTAGCTGTAGTTAACAGGGCATACATAGTGGAATTTGGCCTCCGGGTGAAAGCCTGCCTTATTAATAAGTTTTGAAGACATTAGTTAATTTGAGAAGGAGATTGTGGCCTCAAGGATAGTAAAATTTCTCACGACTTTTTGGAAAATGGGCAGGCATATTGGAGATATCAGGCAGTGACTCTGTTAGTGCTCTCTCTAGCAATAATATTCACTAGAATAGGAGAGTCCAGAGAGAAGAGAAGACTTGATAATCATCTAATCAGAGACCATCTCATGAGACTGCTTCTTTGAGTCTGGCTCTCAATGTCATTAGTATCTCGTTACTTTTTGACTAGACTTTGAAGTTCTAAATGAAAATATATCCTAGATAAAAGAAATTGTAATATTTTCATTTCTGTTGTTCAATTTTCCTGCTTGTTTTCATTCTTTTAAGCAAATGTTTTCCACTTGTTCTTTCCTTAACTACTATGAGATAAATAGCAAAAGTCTCTAAGAGCAAAAGGAAACCTCTTAAGAGGCTGTTTGGTTTCTGCTTTAGACTCCTAACAGCTGCTGCGTTTTTCTTCACTAGCTCCAGATTTAATAAATCCACGTAAGTTTCTAAGAAAAGAGTCATTTAAAAGTTTTTATTAATTTTCTCTGTATTTGATTGTAGATTTAAAAATAATGTCTTTCTCTGTGTTTTTTTTTTTTTTTAGTATCATTCCTGAACTTCTACTTAAAACTGCCTTCTTTTTTTTTTTTTTTTTTTACAGTGGAGAGGAAGAAACAAAAGGCATCCCCCCCGCCCCCCGCCATGAATATCAGCACAATCTCTTCTTGTGCATATGGACTTCAGTAACAATAAATACATAAGTAAAAATATATCTTGACTGTGTTTTTCTCTCAACATTGAGACTCAGGTCAAAATCTGTTCTGATCATGTCTGTCTCTATGTATGCAGCAAAAAAAAAAATTGAGGAAATAACTTATTAAACTTCTGAAATACTTTTTTTAGCATCTAAGCTGAAATTTAGAACTCCATATTGATGAGCAGGTTTTCCTTGTTTCTTTATTGTTCTGATACTGTTTCTATCTCGTCTCTTTTCAACTCTGTATGCCATTAATCTGCTTTAGATATTGTATTGCCCTTAACAAGAGCATTCTGGAGCTGCATTTATTAAACAACATTCTTTTGTTATAAATTAGTTCACATGGCAGAAATAAAGTATGAGGAAGGAAGTAAATGCTCTAGATTGACTCAGATAGCTCATAGGAAAGTACAATAGGCCTAAAGAGTTCTTCATGAGAGGAGAGAGTTGGAGTGGGAAAACCTTTTAAAAATTGTTTTACTAGTTATTTTAATCTTGCAAGGATTTAAAACTTCCTTGTTTGTCTTTCTGTTTTACCAGTTGTTTTTACAGCTTAGTATATTTTCTACAGGAAATCAAGACAGTAAGAAAGACATTCTGAATTGTGTTATGCAAGCTTTCATAGTGCTGCTGGCCTTCGATGTGCTGGAGACGCCTTTCCATTCTTGGGGTAAGCAGTGTGCATGGGTGTCCATATTTCATGTGTGGGTGTTTTAGACATGCATTGAAAGAGGACAATTAGGTGAACTGCACCTGTAAATCTGGGAAACTTTAGAGATTTTCTTCTCTGATAACCAATTCATTTATGTCCTAATTATCACAATAGCAGTGCTCAAATATATTCCTTGGCATCTAAAAAATTTATTTACAAATAAACAAATTATTCCTCCCCTTTGTATTTTGCTAGAAATGGGTACAATGTGAAGCACATAGTTAGCTCCCAAGGAAACTTGTGCTAGCCTAATATACATTCTCAAAAGACAAAATTATGCCAAAATTAATAGACAACATTAACATGAAATAAAAATAAAAAATATGAATTTTTAACATGTTAAAATTTAAAGAGGAAAATTATGGAAGAAATTTTCTTTCTAATCAAGTTTCACAGACTAGTTATCTCTTTTTTTTCCTAGCTCTGAATTGCTGGTTTGATATCTCTTGTATCTGCCCTAGTATTATATTTTTTTGTGTGCAAAAGAAAATGATTTAGTCTCCAGTTAAATTGCCTCTCGTTTAAACAAAAAGCAAATGAGAAAGAGGCTTGTCTTTTGTAAGAAATCTTCCTCTCAAAATGGTCTGTGTAGGTGGGTTACAAGTCTTCATTAGTACAGTCAAGGGTCAAGCAGATGCATGGATCTCACATAAGCAGTGGTGCCACACTTAGTATGGGTTGAAAGATCAGTAGAATAACATATGGCGAGAGTAGTATTTTGACTGAGATTGTGATTAACTTTGTGTGCAAAAACTACATTAAACAACCTGCTGTCTTTGAACATGTTAATCAGTCCTCATGCACATTTAGGGCAGCATTGCTGGACTCTTCAAAAGAATAGGGAGAGCAAGGCTTCAGTTTTAGTTTCCTTCTTTCCTTCTCTGTGTCTTAATGATGCTGGAAAGTACTAATAAAAATACTGAATATATTTGGCAAAGCCAGTAAGATTAGGAATGACCAAAGAAAGTTTAGTGATTTGGTGTCATTAAATAGTAAACACTATTTACGCATGTTTCTCTGCAACCTGTAGTATTGACTACAGTTAGTCCTGTGCTGCATTGATTTAATGATGTGTTTAAATTAGAAATATCTGCTTTGCATTTAACTGCTGAGGAAAGCAAAATCTTAAAAAACATATATATATAATGTATATTTCTGGGAGAAGATATTGCTACCCTTTCTAAAGAAAAATACTGTCTTTATGCATTAGCAAGAGGTCATTGTCCTCACATGCCTTTACAATAGCAAACTTTTATTTTAAAATGAAGTCAAACTTACAAGGCTGGTAAATAGCCATTGCATATATTCAAGCTCACTCAATTGATTTAATATTTTCATTGAAAATTAACTTCCCGACCTATGAATTACTTTAGCAGCTATAAAAATATACATTAAAGATGGACAGTTTACCTTTCAGACTTTCATAGTTGTCTTGCGTAGGTGTCACATTTCACTATATAGTCAGTGTAATAATCTCATATTTGGTGCAATATATGACTTGTTTAGAGTGACTAAATTTTTCCTTTCAGTTCCTCCTGTTTAAAACCTGCCTGTCATCTCTGGGACATCTAAGCTCATAGCTAATCCTGATTATCTAGACAACTCCACAGTGTAATGGGAAACATTTCCCAAGGGGACTGGTAACAAGAAAAGCACAAACTTTACAAGATACAGCAGTTTGGTTCTGATAAGCATCCAAAATGTAGTCATTTACTTGAACCTCTCTTTACTCATTAAACCTTGTTTTCTTTAAAAATGTTCTTTTTTTGTGAGTTTATTAGGGTAGAAATATCAGAATATAATAGCTTGTAATTCAGTTAGTATTATTCTTGAGGATTACAGTTGTTTCAGGTCTGGGATGAGATTATATGAACTTCCTTGAACTGAATGACACAGAATCTGAGTTCTTTGCTAGATAACTACTTTGTGATGCTTCTCCTAGGGCAGGCTATTTAAAAAATAGTACATATGTGCTCTGAAAAATATTGTAAGGTTTTTGCTGTATCATGGAATCACAGAATGAGAGAGGTTGGAAGGGACCATTAGATATCCATTCCAACCACCCTACTGAAGCAAGGTCACCTAAAGGGGGCTGTGCAGAACCATGTCCAGATGGCTCTGGAATGTCTCTAAAAGTAACTTAGCACCCTCCCTGGAAATCTCAGTGCTCAATCATCCTCCCATTAAAAAAGAAAAAAAAGAAAAAATCCTTATATATTCCTACTACTCTTTTTTTTTGCTTTGAAAAGTTTGTTTTTTGAGGTCTAAAAGGCAATTTGAGAGTCTTTAGTACATAAATTTCCTTCAATTTCTTTTTCATTATCAAGCTAGTACTGGCTATTGCTTTTTTACCTGAATCATAGAATCATTATGGTTTGAAAAAATCTTTGAGATTGAGCACTGGAACAGGCTGCCCAGAGAGGTTGTGGAGTCTCCTTCTCTGGAGATCTTCAAGACCCGTTTGGATGCTGC
>JAWLRI010000215.1:8471164-8501025 GCA_034781795.1 Crypturellus tataupa
GCAGGGGGGTTGGACTAGATGACCTCTAGAGGTCCCTTCCAACCTTAGGCATTCTATGATTCTATGATTCTATGAGTCCAAATGTGTCTAAAACCATGTCTAGCAAGTATGTTTAGCATGCCTGCTAAACCATGCTCCTAAGTGTCTCATCTACATGTTTCTTCAACATGGTGTCTCCATAACTTCCCTGGGCAGCCAGTTCCAGTGCTTTCCAATACTCTTTCCATGTAGAAATTCTTCCTAATGTCTAACCTTAACCTCCCCTGGTGCAAACTGAGGCCATTTTCTCTTGCTCTATCTATAGTTATTCTGGAGAAGAGATGGACCCTGCCTCACTACAACCTCCTTTCAGGTAGTTGCAGGGAGCAATAAGGTCTCTTCTCCAGGCAAAATATCCCCAACTCCCTCAGCTGCCCCTCGCCCCAGTCTGTGCTCCAGCCTCTTCACCAGCTTTGTTGCCCTTCTCTGGACACGCTTCAGCACCAACATGTCCCTCTTGTAGTGAGGGGCCCAAAACAGAACACAATATTTGAGGCGGGGCCTCACCAGTGCAATCACTTCACTGGTCCTGCTGGTTACACTGTTCCTGATCCAAGCGAAGATGTCCTTGGCCTTCTTGGCTCCCAGGGCACCCTGCAGGCTCATGTCCAGGTGTTGTCAATCAACACTCCCAGATCCTTTTCTGCCACAGCTCTCGAGCCACTCTGCCCCAAGCCTATAGCACTGCATGGGGTTGTTTTGATCAAAGTGCAGGACCCAGGACTTGGCCTTGTTTAATCTCATAGAGCTGGTCTCTGCCCATCAATCCAGCCTTCCCAGGTCCCTCTGCAGAGCCTTCCTACCCTCAAGCAGATCAGCTCTTCCTCTCAGCTTGCTGTTGCATGCAAATTCGCTGAGGGTGCACTCGTTCCCCTCATCCAGACCATTGCTAAAGTTAATAAAGAGAAGCGGCCTCACCACTGACTCTCTGGGCTGCATCCAGACGTTTTTTCGCCGAGCAGGTAAAGCCTTAACATAAACCTATACTGAAGAATGCTTTCTCAGGGAAATGGAACTTTATTTCTATACTAGGAGTTTTGGTGTTCTTTAATCATTCACTCAAGATATTTATAAATTAAAAACAAATGAGCCAAAATCTAAATAAAATGGGGATATATCACTGTGGAGTGAATCCTCTTATGTTCTCTTCTTTTTTTAGCCAAAGTATACTGCAGGAAGTTCAGAACCTGCTTTCATGATATCAGTTACTCATCCTTAGTACTATCAGAGGTTAGCATGAAAATAACCACACCATAGAGCTCCATGTTAGACTTGTGCACAGTTTGTACGTGTAGTTAGCTCTCCATGTGCTTCGTCGCTATCTTCAGGCTTTAGTTTTGAGGTAAAACACCATGTTCCTACCCGTAACTGGTTCCTTTGTTGTCGCATTTAACTCTAATGTGGATTTGTGTAGGACCAAGCACACACCTGCATGTACGCACTCGAACATCTTTGTAAGCTAGAATTGCTTATTCCCTATGATTCAGACAAATATTTTCATCCTTTTAGTTACAATTTCTGCAATAATTACATGCCCCCTCTCTGTCTAATTAAAAAAAAAAAAAAAAGGTTTCTTTAAAAGCAAGACTTGAACTGCAGCCTATGTTAACATTGTCAGTATGAAAAGCTTGTAGATCTCTGAAATTTGTCCGACAGTCTTTGTTTCAGAGTATCACAAACAGTGTACAAGGGGCAAATTTTACATGCACCATATTTCCCTTGAATGGTACTATATTTATTACTTTTTCATTTTCTTTATACTGTGTTAATTTGGTAAGAATTACAATTATAGATAACATTTGATATCTTTAGTTGAATTTTTTTTCTTATAAGAAGCAGTTTCTGGGATCTTTAAAAAGGTAAATTAATGTACTGTTATTATAGCATGTCTGAGGATTAATCTAAGCTTCTTTGTTCAAATATTTTTGTTTGAATTTTCTTTTCAATAGTGAATCCATTATCACACTGAAAAGATTTCTTTGTATTTTGGAGCTCTTTTTTTCCCTGTTATTTCTAGAAATCCAACTACTGGGCTTTAGTCATTATTCTCATATGTTTTATTCTCTTATTTTTTATAGTTCATATGGCTAGTTCATATGTTGGTAGTTTTCCTGATGTTGATACTGCTGAAGAAATCCAAAAAGTACTTTTTGGTTGTTTTTTTTTAAATTAGTGCTTGTTTAAAGTTTACAAATTATGATAGTTATATTAAAGCGTATAAGATCAATTTTATTTGAATGTTTGTAAGCTTATATTTTATAACATCATTGTATACAATTATATTTTTGATTAAAGAACTTGCACATGTTCCTATAGGGAAGCTTCCAAATAATTGTAGACTTATCACAGATTTTTTAAAATGGTGTTCTAGCAGGTATGGTTCCATTAAATGTTTTTGTTTTATAAATACTGGCTCAATATCTGAGGTGATATAATCAGCAAATATGTTAATTTTTTCTCCTTATGTTTTCAAAAGCAATACCTACTTGAGAGGCCTGTGAATGCTCCTGGACGTAGACACCACATGCACTCCTCAGCTCATGATAGGAGGAGAATTAGATGCCCAGCCTTTTCCTTTTACCCCTGTATCTTATATGTGTGCTGTTTCTTTTTTTTTTTTATGTACACCCTGAGTCCAAAGGATTGGCACATATCCAAAGGGCTGCATAACTAAACGATGATCGATTCTGCAAAACGTAGCTTGAAATAGCTGCCTTAAGATAGGTGCCTAGTGCCATTTGAGAGCTGCTTGTACACTGACTGGCAGCTAAGGTGCAGAGCCTGCTGGTGACCCTCACCTTTCTGCAGTGGCAGCTGGAGGCCAAGAAGGACATTCTGTGAACCCTGTTCAGACAAAAGATTTGATCTGGCTGTTGTAGAAGAATTTTCTCTGACACTTGGATTTGACGAGGCACAATTAATAAATTCACTGGAGTTCTCCGATGACATTCCAAAAAGTCTAACAGCTGCTAAACTGCTAAGGTAGGGAAATGGCTTTGTATATCAGTTCAAATAATATGAAATTCATTTTGTCACTCTTTATTATTTGATAATTGAATTTAGAACTTCTATCTAAAATTTTAGTTATTCGCAAGAAGTGCCAATAAATGCAGTTGCTATTTATGTATGTATCCACTGGCAAATTTTTCTTTAATAATTTAGTCTCCAATACACTTCTGGGGCAGGTAGCAAGTCTTACTATCCTCAGACAGCACAGGCTGAATGTGAGGCAGAGAGATTTAGTGAATTGCCCAAGGCTACACTGCAGGTGTAGGGCCAATGATCAGCATTCAGCTTCTCCTAGTCTCAAGTTTATCTTTTCAGATACTGCTGATACCCTTCTTAAAAAGGGGGAATCCATCTGTCTTCCTAGTAAGTGCATCAGCATAGAAAATTTCACCTGATCGGGTATTTTCTGATTCTATATATCTCTAATAATTTTAGTTGTGAAGCGTTAAAAGACTTGTTTTCAAGTATGGTCTAAATGTGATTAATCTGTGTGCAAAGCATTCCAAAAATTCCCAGGGAATTTGGGATGAAACATGCATTTTTCATTCCAAAGCAAGGACAGTCTGCTTAAAAAGCTTTCAGATACAGTGGACTGTAAAGACAAATAATGACTTTATAGGAAATGGAGAAATTGTATGCAATTTATGAATGTTTTTTATTTTTTTAAATCTGTGATGGAATAGTGTGCATGCATGAAAACAATTTCTATATTCTTAGCAGCAACAACCAGTTCCAGGGGACAGCCAATGGTGCAATGCTACATGTAAGTGATATGTTATACCAAAATTGTAGCACTAGCTCAGAATCCTTTTTTATGAGAAGAGACGATAATACCAGTTTTGTGCAATGTATTTCATATCAGGAAGCAAGGAATCTTTTTTTAACGGATGATATAAAATATCTATTAGATTAGAGCAGATCAATGTATTTGTCCTGGACCCATAAACAACTCATGGTACTGAAATCTGTAAAGACCCTGCTGAAAAAAAACATGGCTCTTTTGCTGTAATTTCCAGTATATTTTGGTATTTGTTCATTATATTTTTATTCATTTTACATAGTAAGAAAAAATCCATTGTCATCATTGCTTTTAAAGATATGTGTTTTTAGATGTTTCTGTACTTACCTTGTTTTAGAGGTTTTTAAACCTGTCATTTAATAAGAAATAAAATGTTGCAATTTTTAGATGCAAGTAGCAGGTGAAAGCTGACTCCATTTCATATGAAAATTGGATATACTGAAGAATAAAAATAAATTATGTCTTGGAATATTAATTTAATAAATGATCTTTTTCCATTCCAAGAACGATAATACTTATATTTGTATCTTGTAATCAGCCTCAGGAGTTTATTTTGAGTTGGCAAGGAGATTTCTTTTTTAGCTTGCAGCAGTGTACTTTCCTGTTTTCTTTCATCCCACTGTTTTATTTATCTCATTCTGCTCTCCATCTTTTATTCTTTTATGCATACTCGCACTTTCTGATCCCCTGCCTTGTATTTCACTTTCTCAGTTCTTATCCCAGCAGATTTCTTTTCAAAATACAGGCATAGCTCTGAGAAAATGGCTTGGGAAGTAGGATCCCTGGAGAGAAGGCCTCAGGAAATGAAATAGTTCAGCTTAAACATAACAATGAGTTGGTCATAGAATGGGGATGAATGCAGTGAAATGTGCTGGGTTCATTTTGTTTGTTTCTTGAATAGCAGTTCTAATTTCCCTCCACTAAATAATCATACTTTAAGCATATATAAAAGTAAAAATCATTTTTAAAGGGGAGTAATATAAGAAAGATATTTGAACATTAGTTTAGTTAAAATTTTCATTTTGCTCAAAAATAAAGATATTGGTAATCTTGGCTGTGTTTCAACAAACTTTGCAAAAAAAAAAATTAAGTCCTAGGGTATTAAAACAGCATACATTATCAGAAAGATTATGGATGACAGCTGGGCTGATAGATGATAGCTGAAGAAAAACAAGTTTTGCTAGCTGGGAAGATTATTACTGAAGGCCTCACAACAGTGAGATGGCAAAATCAAATACAGATTGTGCCTTTAGCTATTGGTATTGTAATTCACATGACTCTGAAATCCATGTACACAACCTGATGATTCCTTTTTGTTATATCTTTTTTCCTACTCTGTATAGTAAGGATAAATTACATTTTGCTTTCTATATTGTATATTTCAATTTAGTCATTGTTTGGTATAAGATATGATTGAAATGGAATAATAACGTGATATACAAATATACACATTTGTATACTAATATACAAATCTCAGTTAATATAGTATACAGCTAGTAATAGTCAAATTCTCTGCTATAACTACAGAGACTTAGATAGGACTGCACATACCGTAAAGTCGAAAGGAATCTGACTTCTATCAGGACAGCACTGAAGCAAGAACTGTTTCTGTTAGCAGGGTAACAAAGCATTTTTTTCCATAGAAAATGACAGCAATACACCAATTAGGTTTCTGCATGACACTAGATGACACTAGGTTTATGACACTAGCTGGTCAACATTAGTGAAGAAATTGGGTAAACCTTCCATTTGATGCATGTCAGTGTTCAATAAGATAACATAAACAGGTGAGAGAAACACCTGTCAAAATGAAATAACATGCATCTTGTCTTTTCACTTACACAGTTTGGAAAGGAAAAAAATGCAGAAGAGAAGATAGCAACAACACAGCATGGTATTCATCACATATTCAGATAAGGTCATGCACATGATTGTAAAGATAGGGCATTCAGACATGTATTATCTGCGAGTATGCATGCATTTAGATAAGAATCATAATATTCTGCATCTAATCTCACATAGTTATGAGAGTTTGCTAACAGACCTTCCTCAGAAGGTCATTAGAAAGCTGAAGGTAACTCACTTTTGCTCTTATAGTCTTTATGCCTTACAGTATATTTCCTAAAAGTTGGTTGCCCTTGAGATAGGTCCATGGGATGGGGATGACTGGTGACACACATTTAATAGAATTTCAGTTCTGGACACTTTGTTCGGACCAAGGGTCCCACAGTAAGAATGCACAGCTAAAGAATGCCAATGCTGTTGCATTTTGCATGAGCCAAAAGGAAAGTTTTGTTTTGTTCTGATGAAAAGTGTCTTTGTTTGCAATGAAATTTTTAAAATTACATTTTACTAAGCTATATTTCAAAAGAAATCTTGTGAGTGGGGTTTCTATACTAGTGGAGGGAATATAGATTAAAATTGTTCCATAATGCCTTGAATGCATCTCCAGAATCACCTAAGAGCGTATCTCATTCCTTTCCATAAGTTACATATGAATACTTTTACTGGCAGTTTTTCTTTTCTATTTTAGCTTTCTTTTTCTCAGCTGTCTTTTTTTTTTCCCTTTATATTTCCAGTATCATTAATATTCTAAGTTGGTTTTTTCTATTTCCCATGTACTTTTCTTGCCTCAAGAACAGATTTTATTTCCTACTTGATTTAATTTATTGCATAATTTTGTAAACAGTTAATGGATTTCCAACTAAATCTACTGCATTGTTTTTAGCATTACAAAATTCATAAAGATGATTTATAAAAGTTCACTTTATTTGATGCAGAATGAAAAACTACTTGTTTCATTTCTATGAGGTAGCCAGGAGAGACTGGAAGAAAAGCATTCTTCTAACAGCAAAATTGTCTCTGATTATTCAGCTGTAGAAAGAAACAGTAATTGACATTTACTGACTCTGATATTGAGACAAAATCACTGCTTTCATCATATCTCTTTTGCACACTATTTAAACTATAAGTGGAAATTTCTTTTGACAAATTGCAAGTAACTCAGCAAATATATTAATAGTAATATATGTGAATTATATATACTATAATTTATGCCAAGTTTGCTGAAATTTTATCTGATCATCACTCTCTGAAAGTACAGAATAATATATTGACCTCCCTGAGTTAAAAACTTTAAATATAGCTTATCTGGCACTTTACTTTCTCATTATGAAATAAGCAGCTGCATTAACTGCTTACCAAAGATTCATAATGTATTATTGTTCTACTTTAGTCAGCTCTTGAGTAGAAATAATTCCAAAAGAACCTCAGACGCAAACAGTCTCACACTGTCAGTACTTCATAATTCCGTCGTGCAAACAGACTTTCACCTGTGTAATAGATGAAACCAACACCAAAATGCTCACGCAATATGGGAGTAGATTTCAATCCAAATATTGTACATTCTGTATACTCAGTATAATGAAGATATACTGACTGAACTACAGAAATACTCTTTATATGTTTCTCTGTCACAGCTATAGCAAAAGCTCTCTATGTATCTAGTATTCAGTGTAATATTTAAAATCAGGTAGAATATTTTTAATGATTTTTGCTCTAAAACAAGAACCAGTCCAGTATTTCTCTGTGAAAATTTTTCACAAATTTATGCCTTTCATATTTGTAAAGCAAAAGAAAACCTATCCTTATTGAATTCTCCCTTCTACACCGTAACAGTGGGTCTCTGTGATAGTGTATTAAATTTGATATTTCATAGTTCTTACACTATCAGAAATAGGGGTACAAAGTGTTTCCCGGTGGCAAGCTAGTGCGCTGTCTCACTGGAACTGGATAGCTTGAAGATCTTGGTCCTTGATAATACAATCCCCTGGTGCTCTAACCAATGTAGTAGACAGGTTCTTCTCTGTGATAGAATTATTTTGCACAAGAGTTTACCTGATCATCATTTCATCATGTATAATACTCCTCCTGAATTTCTTCAATTACCCTGTGTGCTCTGGGTAAGTAATAAAGCATTTTTCTTGAGAGTTATTTTTAATCCATTTATTGAACACACATAAATTAGTGCATCTCTGAGAGATGCAGTATGAGATGTGTTCCTTAAATTCAGGTCAATGCAGATTTAGATTGACAAAAGAGCTAGATATTTAAAATGCATGCATTCTACCAGGGAGCAGTGTATTCTATGGACAGAAAACATAAGGTTAGGATAGATTTCAAAAGACCATGGGTTTTCTCCCGCTGTCTTCCATCCCTTTTCTTTAAAAAAATATATAGGCTCTGGTGTAGGAGCTTGTTTATTTCACTTGAAAATGTAGTCACTTTACAATAAATATATATAAAAAAGTACAAGGAGATTGTGATACTTTACCACAAACCTGAAAAATGATTTACAACTCCCATGAAGTTCCAATCAGTAGTTTTCACTTTGGTTTGCTCAAAAATGTCTCTTCCACAACATCTGTGAGGAGTAGGTCATTTCTGTTTTATGTAGTAATAAAATCACATACACGTGAGTGAGGATTATGTCACTGTGAATCAAAGCTGTGTTTTAATGCAGCAAAGAGGACTAAATGGTGCTTACATACAGTTTTTGCTGCCAGGATCTCTAAAACAATTTCTGTCAACTTCACCACTTCAGAAAACAGCTGACATTCAGTTTGGCAGAACAAACAGAGATATATCTGAACAGACTTCAGTGATCTTTCTGAAATATGAGAGCTAGCTTGCAACAGATGAAGCTAAGTAATCAGTTAATCATGGCTGAAATTGGAACTGTACACTGAAGCATGTCAAGAACATACATTTCTTTTATGTTTGGTGGTATTATGAACGTTTCTCAAGATTTTCAATCAAAAAGCAGCCTTTCTTTCAAGATCTGGATTGAATATTGGACACTGTAAAATCAATTATTTTGAGATAGATGTCCTTAATGGATGCCTTTACTGAACTTGAATGGTTGATATCACCTGTCTCTATTCTTTTTGGAAGCTGTGACATTTCAGCTATTCTCAACTTTCAGCCTGGGGTGGATTTTTTTTCACACAGCAGTTTCAAGCTTTCAGTTGATTAGATTGATGTGAATGGAACAGCATTTTCATAAAAGATTGGACTTCTCTTGATGAAACTTGCCCTTGAAAGATTGTTAAATCCATCATTTACAAAGTGAAAAAAAAAAAGTTAAACTGTTCTATTTGAATTACTATGCCATCAATAAAAGGTACCATTTCAGAATCATTTTTCCTTGCAACAAATATTTATTACCCTCTTTGTAAGATAGTTCTATGAAACTGAAGTATTGCTCAAAAAAAGTTGTCTTTGTTACTAGTACCATCAAAAGTTTCTTTTAAAGATACTGGTGTTATTGACTTATCACTTGTGGATCTTTTTGTATTTTGGAAGATAATTTTTTTTTCACTTTAAAATTTTGTTGCAGAAATAATTAAGAGCTCTTGAGGGTTAGTTTTACCTCTAATAGCAACGTAATATGGTATATATTAAAGGCTGATATCTCTTATTGCATTCAGGTTGCTCGTTGCCTACTCTGTTAGTGAAATTTTCATTCTTTGTTCACAAGACCTGTTGATTCCCAAATCTAAACCTGGTAACACTTTTAATTGTTGAATCTAACGTCTCTGAGTTATTGCATACTCCTTCATGAATACGTACATTATCATCATCATCATCATCCAGTTATCACAGACATAAAATGTGGTTCTGATGGATTTTTTTTTGTCCAGTTGACTGTAATTTCTGGAAAATGGTTTACAATGTTCTCAGAAATACATCTGCATTTTGAAGAGCCAAGGTTTCCATGAAATATTTTTAGAAAACCCTTCTTCTGAATTTGTCCCTATTCCAGCCATTTTGAAATATTAGGATCATGTTCTGCCAGCAGGCCAAGTTATTGAGTCAGTGATCTTCTGTGCTTACCAATCTGTCTTCAGCTCATTTAGCTTAGTGGCATCACAGAGTGAGCCCTTTTCTGGCAAGCGAATGTATGTAAGTATTTTCATTAGGAGTCTGCTGTTTGTTCTTTCTTTTGAGATTATTGAAAACATTGTGTTCCTCCAGCATTCCTTGTGCTAATTTAAAGAAGAGAAACAGTTGACCTTAACAACAACATAAAACTACATATAATGGCAATCCTTGTTCACAGTGGGCTCTCTGGATAAAAACAAGACCCAAAGTAAAAAGGAAACTGAGGCAAAATAACCATAGCATTCCCCAGGGGCTGATACAGCCAGAAAACAGCATGCTATTGTTCCAGGAGACTTTTTCCCTTTACATCCTGTGCTGAGCTTCCCTGCATGACATTACGCAGTGAGGAGGAGAAGCTGAGGAGGAAAAGAAAGATATCTTGAATCGTCCTTGCAACATGGTTTTATGCCATCTTGTTCTTAATGCTTTTTGTGCATGGTTCATACATGATAAAAAGGATTGTCTGGCACGAGTTAGGTTTTATGGCCAAAGAATTCACATAGCATTTTCCTCCTGGCTGCTTATCATATTCTAGTGGAGTATAGCCAAATACTACTGTTTTTCAGGCTGTTCCCTCTCTCCCTCATCTTGATGCAGAAATCAATGCAGAGTTTAAAGAACATATATCAGTATTCTTCCTTGCAGCGGGAATTTGTGTATACTGAAGGAAGGCAAACAGAAGAGTTGTTGCAAAGGGAACTTCCTTTCAGATATTTCTGTGTAGAGGAATTAAGCAAATTAAATATCTTATTTATTCCTTAAAAATACAGTATGATACATTCTCCAAAATCTAAGTCATCTAAGATTCTGAAATCTGTGGTCTCGTCTATTCAGTTTATCTATCGTCCAGGCTGGTATCAATCTTACTAGAGCATTATTTCAAGGACTAAGCCTTACTGCATAGTCCCAAGGATACGTGTAGGTGACTGTGAGGTGAAAGAGAGAACGTGGCTGGGGCAATGCTCGAGTTTGTCACAGATTCCAGAAGGAAAGGGATGATGTGTGTGCGGTGGCCTACTACTGAACCGCAGCACCTGCCTGTGCTGAGCTGGGGGTGTCCAAATACAGACGGAGCACAGCAGGGTGAGTCAAACCGTGGAATGAAGATATGGATATGGAGATCTGGGGAGAAATAGCGCCCCAACATTTGTGTGGGGTTGTGTAAGCACAAAAATCCAAAAATGTACAATGGTGATGTCAGTATATCATTAAGCTTTGGTATATGGATTGCAGATCATTAGCAAACTAGGAAGAGCAGGATTATTCAGGAATTTAAGTATCTGGGTATATAAGAAAAATCATGTAGTGAAATTAAAAATCAGTAGTAATAACATCAAAGTTTACATATCTAATAACCACTGAAATCCATTAGTGTGAAGTAGTATTTCCTGAAAGGCACTGTGATTGACTGGATTTGGCAGATTTGAATCCTTAATCTAAAGGATTTGAATCCTTAATCTAAAGGGCCTTGCTCTGACAGAACTTGCAAGATGGGTAAATTTATTCAATGCCTACTTTTGATCCTAAAAGTTTTCCTGGGGCTGCTAGCTCACCCCAATGGCTGTGTATCTGATGTACGTGTTCCATATACTTTCTTTAGAATATATTCATCCATGGAGGTGAATATCTAATTTGTTATAGTATGTAAGTTGTAGGATATTAAAGTGCTATTTCTGAGTTCTGTTTTACATTATTTCTTCTGAAAATCATGCTGCACTGATCTGCATCTTAATGCTTGAAGATACCTCTAAAAATATCTAGTTGCATAAGTCAATTTTGGTAGTATAATGTTATCTAGATTGTCAAATATCTTAAAATATTTTGACAGAGGTTTTTAAAGAATCTAAACAAGTTAGCCAGAGTTGGTCATTTAATTTTCTTGAGTGTCAGGTAAAATTCTGGTAGATTTTATATTATAAAATTTAAGTTTATATTTCATCAATCCAGTTTTCTGTTAACTCCTTATCTGACTTCCTCCTTTTCCACCATAGTATTTATAATTCTGATCCATTCTACAGAGGCATTTTTTCCATGAACAACATGTGGAAACAGCATGGAGACAAAAATGGGTTTTGTTTTATTTTTCTTTAAGTGTGAGTGTCCCTCTGGGAGCTGCAAACTAGTTTTGAAGTGTTACTCTATCACTGTATTTGCAGAGCAAGTTACTCATTGTCTGAAAGTCAACCACTGTGAAGTAAACATTGTTCTTTGAAAAAGAACAGAAAAGGAAAAAAAAAAAAAAAAAGTGAGATTCTGCTATTGTAACTTGAGGGGAAAATAGCTTTTCTTAGTATTAGCCTTCTTGATTACACAAAAACCATGAAACTTTTAGTGCCACACTACAGATTCTGTTTTTTGATAAGTAAGAAATTGCACTTTGGTCAATGAAGTTCTTTAACTGATTAAAGAACACTAGAGCTTTGATTTGGACCTCTGCTTTTCTTTACAACTTCAGTCTATGTCCTATGAAAGAGTTTCACTGACATTTGTAGCAGCAGTCCTGAGACCGATGTCATCGCCCATTATTATACAGGGGAGCATTTGGAGCGACCATCAGTTTCAATGTATGTGTACTCTCTTGACATTTAATGCCCCTTAGGCCTGATATGGTCTGATAGCTTCAAAATGCCGTGTGCTTTTTGAGGAAATAGAGAGTTATGTTATCTCTGCTTCTCCATTAAGATCCACTATCTACATTCACAGTGATTAGGCCACCCCCTTTTTAATTTTTTGTATATATATTTATATATAAGAAACACATATAGTATATTTGAGATTAATATCTCTATATATCATTAATATCTATATATAATTATTAATAAGTAGGTATACTTATATATATATGATTATATTTATAGTTATGTATATTAGAAATAAAGGATCAGCCCAATATCATGCTGATCATGTCATCGGTAAATACATCCCGCTGAAAATGCTGAATGTAGCTGAATTAAAATGCATTAGATGAAAGCTTGCATCTCTGAATTTGGGGGGATTGGATTCAGTTCTGTGGCCATGATCCTTCTCATCCTGCTCTGATGGCTTGGGGCACTTTACATCTGCAACATAAATGTAGATCAGACCTATATTCCATCTGAATTTTAATTCTTTCTGCCATGGTGGCCAGCACCAGATGTTTCTGAGATGTTTAAGCAAGCTACCCACAGAAACTGTTTCTTCCTAATTGCATACAGTGAGTGCTTGGCTTATGCTCTGAAACAGAAGGAATTGTTGCTTGGACATCCCTGTATCTGGCTTTTTCACGGCTTTCAGAAGAACCTTGAGGGCTTTGGACAGCTGACTGATCTGTTCTGAAAGATGCCAGACGCCAGCTTAGGTCTTGGCTAGTAATGTACATGTTAGTTCATAGAGGCTGTTTAAAGTAGAATCACTACTACAGCTAGTGACACTAAACTGAGCTTAGCCAGATTTAACAGAAAAAGAAATAAAAAGTAAAAGGCCTGGCTAAGAGCATTGTAAGTGCAAAATGATGATTCTTTGCAACACTGCTCCTGCTGAGTAATTGCTATAAGACAGAAGTGCAGTAGATAACACCTGTCCCATTCCCCCCAGTAAAACTCAAGGGAGTCTGCAGTGTACCTAGCCCTGTTAGCCCTCTAAAAGCAAAGGGAAAATAATATACATTTCATCAGAGTGCCTTCATTTAATCTGTAGGCAAATAAAGCCATGTATTTGCAAAATAGAAGATACTATAAAATGTGATTCCTGATTTTTAAAAACATGCATGTTTATTTTGATAACATGTATACTACAATTAATAACTTAAAAAAAGTCTAGTGGTTATTTTGTTAGTAAGTGGAAGGAGAAAAATAATCTGATGTTCCACACCCAGTGAAGTTTGCACAGATGAAGAAAAAATATTTAATCAGTTGACACCTTGTTGAATTCATACGTAAATTTTCCATGACTTTCTATACTATTTTCTAACTTAAATGCACACTCATGCCCAGTACATATTTGTGTGCTTACAGTAACAGGGCATGGCATATATCATGCTTCATAGGATGTCTAATCTAATTGTTTACTTTCTTGAACCAGCGGTTAGAAGCACTTTAGGCACCATTTTAACATCCTTACCACATTATACCTTGCACTGACAACAAAGCAATACGTCAATGTTACATGAAGTGTTAGCAAGGTGCTGAATGCTGTACAAATGTCTATAAATAAATAATGAATGTATAAAGTAAGTAAGATTAACCGAGCTGCATCCACAAGCAAAAAGCTTAAATTAAAGCTGATCTACAGTCCAAACCTTCAGACTTTTAATGCTACCTCCACACAGAGAATAGCAAATTAATATATATTCCAAAATCTCTTTTTCTCACCTACTCCCTTTCAGTGTTGACAAGTGTAGGCAAACACACACACATATTGGTTATATACAAATATTGTTTATCTGGTAGTCTTTAACAATGAGCTTTTAAGGAGCTTAATATACAGGTATGTGAGAAGAAAAAGGTCTTTGATTTCATTACATTAATTTTCTTCAGTTGTGTAAACAGGTCATTTCAAAGTTGCAGCACTTTTTATCCTAACATGTCAGTATAGAATGTGGACTATAATAATCATTTTGATTGTGCTTTGAGAGTTCAGCATGACCTTCTGGGTCACTGAATCCATTTCACTAACTCATCACAAACTACAATGACAGCAAAGTCACCTACTGTGCCACCTTCATCCAAAGTAAATAACATGGAGAAGTTAAACAGATGTTTTATGGTCCCTGCAATGCTTCAAAAGACATCTTTATGCATACTGGCCTTTTTGTGGGCTTTCAGGGGATCTTAATCTACAGTTCACCATTTAGATATATTTAGATCATTTTTATTAAATTTCAGTTGTACATTATAGCCTCTTGATCTGAATTTGAAGTTTTTCCAGGAGTCCAGTTTGGACAAAGTGGGATCTGCTCATCTTATTTATAAAGCTGTTGAGCTGAGATACATTTAATATGATTCCATGTGGTGGGTTTGGGTTAAAATTTAGATTTTACTACTTCCCCATCTCCACTACAGAGAACTCAGTTACTTGTGTTTAGTACAAGTGAAGTCAAGTTCATGCCAAAGCAACTGCTGCCTGCGGAGTCCATCACTTGACTCTGGCAACAATAATAATGATTGACTTATAGCCTGGCATTAATGTTCTGGGTCCCTCTGCATCAGGTTAGGGCTTTCTGCAAGCAGCTCACTGAAGAATAAATGTTAATAAAGACACTGAATAGCAGACAGAGAAAATAATTTGTTTATCTCTACTCATGACCAAACATGAACCAAAGTACTCATTTTTCACCATAAAATAATGCAACTAATATTAATGAATCCTGGCCTAAGAACAAATGAAATAATCTGTTTGATACTGTTCTCTAATACTTTCTGTCTGATGGTAGAGACTAAGCTTGAAAGGGTGGATCACAGAGCTTGTCAGTAAACACAGGATAAAACTTCAAATCTATTACTGGACAATTTGTGAAACTAGGTATCACATTTAAACTCTCTTTACCTTCAATTTTGCTTTACAATATCAATGAAGAAGTAACTGCTGGTTGTGTTGATTTTGAATATTTTTGATAAGATTTTTCAGTTTGTAGTTTTAAAAATCTATTGACCTTAACCAAATTCTTTCTGTGCAGAATTTCAGGAATTAATACCAAAGCTGAGATTTGCATTTCTTCATTTTCCATTGTGTCACAGAATGCTGGGAAGCATACCGTCTTATCAGACAAACACAATGTATTTTTTATTTTTTTTATTTTCATTCATCATTGATGCATTTTCTTTAGGTAGGAAAAAATAATGGCTGAATTGGGATGCTGAAAACTGAAGATAAGATCACTGAGAGACTACATTTATGTAGATATATTTAGAAGAGGCTCAGTAGAAAGGAAACTATTTACATTCTTGAATTCTAATGGATTTTCATCTCTTTTACCTTCTCTTTCTCCTGGCAACTGTCTCTAAAACAAACAAACAAACAGAACCTACAAGTTTCTCAAAAATATATCTTCTCCATGTGTAAATACTTTCACAAGGCTTATGGTTTCACTCAACTGTATTGAGAAGTGGACTCTTACAGAATCATTTAATAGCCCTTTGTGATTCTTTCCACCTGCTACTTTATGGTTTCTTCTCATGCATGTCTGTATTCTGGGAACTGTCCTTTGGAATCAGCTTCCTGCCTTGAATGAAGAAGAAATTTCTTTTTTTTTTCCCTTTTTTCTTTATGTGTGTGTGTGTGAAGTCCTTTGTTTGATAAAATTAATTTGCCTTTTTTCAAGGACATCTATCATACACCTAAAATATAACTCAACAGTTACATTTTTTCTGACACACCAATTGTCTTTGTCAGCATACGTTATTAACTACTTGGTGTTCTGAATATATTCTTTTCTGTTCTGGAATAAATATAGAATAAGCACCTAATTTATACCTCTATTTTATTACAACATTTCCCTGGCTCAGTGCCCACTTATATGAGATATTTAACTCTTTTATTCCAGTTACACCGTTCTCATGCTTCTGTAGACTTAGTTTGTTCATTAATTGTAGACATGCAAAATTATAAGAATTTATAAAAATTCTAAGAATATTTATTTGTTTTCTCTCCTTCTGTCTGTCTCTCTCTTTTTTTTTAACTCCCAAATCTTTTAGCTGTCTTCACGCACTTAGGCTTGCAAGGGCGATGGTTCTTCTAACTGCTCCTGACACTGTTGTGGAACATACTGTCTAAGTCTCAATTTATTTGCCCACATTATGATAAGATGCTTGCAGATGCAAGTTAGTAATACCAACAATAAAATATCAATATCATTTTTAATTTTTTTCTGTTTGCCAGTGGAGAAATAAAGACATTATCAATCCTTGTTAATTTCTTGAGACCTATGTATAGTTCAAGATAATGCAGCATAATCTGAGTAAGACTTCCTTAGACTAATTTTACTTTCTACCATTCTCCAGTAATGAAAAAAATATTTTCTTTTTTTGATCACATCAAGAATAAGTAGTTTCAAGATGAACATTAATCAGCTGGCTAGCTCCAGGATTCTCTAGTCCATGTCATGACCAATAGCCAGGAACTATTCTGTCATTCTTTTCTTTCGGAAGATGCCCTAATGCGTCAGATGTTATGCTGTTAAATTTTATTAATTAAATTTTATTAGATCTGTTTTTAAGTTTCATTGTGTAGTGTTTGCACAAATGCAGAAACAGATGTTAGGACAGATGTGGAAACAGCAACAGCACTTGTTTGAGAGCTGAGCAGAATCTCAGGCTCCACTTCCTGTGAAGGTCAACCCAACTGTGTATGAGAAACTCTGCCAGACATTGAAAAATAAGACAAGGATGTAGTGTAGGCACAAGATCTGTGGCAGCTGAGTGGGAACCTTTGTAATTTTATAGGTAGGTACTGGATTTTGTCATTAGTCATTTTTAAGTAGTTGCTTCTATTAATAAAAATATTCTTTTACGAGGTGCTGATGTGTTCTGAACTTGCTTGGAGATGTTTGCACATGTTGTATCTGGGAGGCCAGATAGGTATCCTGGATATATTGTGATATATGCTGCGCTCATACAGAAATGTTACGCTTGCTTTTGCTTTCTTTCTTTTTATATTTTTTTATTTTTTCTTTTTTTTCCAAAATCAGTATCATACTATGAGATACATGAGAAATGATTGAACTTCTTGATGTGCCCTAGAGGCTCTCATACCTGCTGTGTTTACAAATCTCCTGTATCCTGTATATATTTACAAGGTAAAGGACAAGTTATACAAAAAGCTGCCTGTCATTGTATGAGGCATTGATGATTTCACTAAATGAAATATTCAAAGCAGCATGCAGCCTGTCCCATCCAACAAAGGCATTTTGAGACAAATCAACAGCTCTGTTATCTCTATTGGATTTCGCTATGCTTTCCTTCAGTTTCAGTGATTTTATTCTGAAGTTATAGAACACTCTTTCACATTGTTAACTGCCTTTATTCTCCAGGAAACAAACATATCTTATTCCTATCTCCTCCATCACAGGCCTATTTTGGCCTATTCTTACATTGGAACATTTGCGTAAAAAAAAAAAAAAAAAGACTTTTTTTTCTTGAATCGTAAAATATCACCTTTTATAAATGAAAAATAGAAAGCTTGGAACAGTTAATGTAAGGCTTAGTGCAAAGATATGTGAAGAAGTTCTTATTTTATTAGTTGTTCCTTTTTTATGTTTTTTTGTCTCAATTTTATTTCTCTATCTTGTTGGTGCTTTTACCTTTCCAATTTTTGTTCCTATCACCTGATCCAATTTGACAGTGTCTTAGGGTCTACTCTGTGTGGTAAATAAAAGGTAGCTAAATTACATCCCTGCAGAGTTTTCACTGTCACTACTTCAGATTTAAGGCTGGATATTGATACTGTATAGTGCTTTGTTTCAGGTCTACCCTTAAAATGAAGGGTTATAGCCCTCCTCTGCCTCTGCAATAGACAGTGAAAAATCTATGTCTCTCTCAACTCAGGCAATAAAGCATTCTACCATCTACCTCTTGAATAGCTTGTGAGACCTATTTTCAGTTTTCCATATTCCACTTTTTATTTTATATCCTTTTTTCTAAGGGTCCTAATTTTTTCTTTTATACTGATAAAATGGAGAAATAGTGTAATTTATGAAAATATATATCTATATCTATAAAATCTCGCAGAACTGAACCTCTAATGGTATTTGTATGTTCCAGGAATATTTACTTCTTTTGCACCTCATTTTATTGTGAGAATTAGGAGAAAATTACAAGGACTATAATAAAAATAATGTTGTCAATATAGATTCTTTCTCTTGTCATGCAGGAAAAGTAGAGAATACAAGGATTAATACAGAACACAAAAGAATTCTTTGCTTTATTACAGGAGAATACCATAAAATTTTTAAAATCCTTATATTACCTTTCACACCATCAGCCCTCTTTGAGATCTATGTTGTTCATTTTTTACTGGTTAACCCTTTCCTCCTGTAATCAGACCTTCCAAATGACTTGACTGAGTCTTGAAACTCTTCTATTTAGATATTTTCAACACAATTTTGGTAATATATTCAGGCTTACTTGTCTTTTTCTCTATTATATGCTATGTAATATTTCCAGAAATTTCCTGTCAAGCAAACACACTTACTAAATGATAACAAGCTATCTGATTTTCTGCATAACAAAGAAAATAACAATGAAGAGGGAAATGTATAAGAAGTAAATTTAATTCATGTGCTGGCACCCAAGCAGAAGTCAGTTGTTAATTGATGAATATTAAAAAAGAAAACTCTTTGGTATTGTAGAACTACCTGCTCTGGGTACACTTTTACCTTCTGTGCTGCAGAGTGAAGAACTGGACCACTGCTCTGTCACATTCTGGTGATTTCTGTGCTCTTATTTTTGGCACTATTAGCCTTTACATACTGTATTTCTTGCTCATTTCATTTCCACTCTATTCTTTTGATCCCTTTAGATGATTGAATTACATATATCACCATACTTGAGTAACCTTGACACCTCTGTCTCAAGTGATAACATATTTAGGTCAAAAAGCCTAATATGTCACAGATGAGAACAGGTAAATTTAGATACATTTTAGTTTCCTTAAGCAGAATTTGCCAAAGTAAGTGGTACTGCAGAGAAGCTTGAAATATCTTTTTGACTTGATGCTGCAATACACTGAGTACACTGAAAAATATAATAATATCAATGACCATTCTTACGATACCTGATTCCATAACATACATTATACATGCCCATGCTTTTTATATTATAAAGTACAGCTTTATAATATAATAAAGTACATTGTACTTTTTTATAAGTAAAGAAAGAAGGTGGAAAAAGGATCACAATTTCAGTAGCAAAGCTTGTTCTAACAATTTCCTTTAACTGCCATGGCATTGGTATTGCAAATAAGGCATTTTAGACATTTACTCCTACACTATCAAAGCCAGGTGCTCCTGGATGACTGTGTACATTCTATTAAAAACAGTAACACTGATAGATACATTACTAATCATTTGGGAAATTTACTAAATAATGAAATGTGTTATCTGTTTTGCATAGCAAATGCATATTCTCCTGAAATATGTCTATCCCTAGAAGTCTTGGTGAATTACTTGATTCTCTGCCATCATTTGTTAGGAGTCTGATTCTGCTACTCTCCATGCATAAAGTGGAAAGTTGAGAGTTTCAGAGAAAAAAGAAAGACTCTCTAGTGCGAGAAAGGGTTTATGAAATTGATCCAAATTGATCTGTTTCTTCACTTGGACACAGTGAAGAAATATGGATCTGTGAGTCTTTCCACCATGAATTAAAAAGCTATTATCTAAGAGCATCATGTTAATTCCTGTTCTGATCACCAAATTACAAGTTTGACAAAGTCATGAATGTCAGCTTGCAGATCTCAGTGTAGCTTTCTGTCAAATTTGTTTGAAATTATTGCATAGGAAAATAATTTATTACAAGTGTGCATGTGACCATGTATGCTTTGCTGTTTTCCAAGGTAACAAAGATGATACACATATTATCCATCTAAGTCTTGATTCAGTTTCTGATGCCTGGGCCTGCTTTCCGTAGGAATTTAGGATTCCCATACATCAGTAGCATCACTTTACATATATAATAAAAAGAGTCAAAACAGGATGATTTGTTCTTTCCACACTTTTTTACTTTCCTGTTTTATTTTTGTGGGTTTTGTTTTTGCTTTCCCCCATCCAGTTCTACTTTTCTTCTCATAATGTTAATAACACCACTGGTGTGTTTTTGTGGTTAAAGTGCTTTGACATACATTATTCTCTACATGCTTTTGTCAGTCATTTTTCCTTTTCTTGAAATGATATACATATGAAATATTGTCATAAGAGATACAGTGACAAAGCTGGTAGTGTGTTGAAAGCAAGAGGGGTTTAAAATGTAGAGTATGGCAAAACTGCCTGAACATTTTTTCTTCATTTTTTTTCCTTCAAATTGTAAGAATGCTAGCTAACAACAGTGAAAAGTAGCATTACTTTCACATTGTTTGCCACAGCAAACTCATTCCAGATACTGAAAAAACAGTGCCATTTTTCAGCAGGAGTTCTGTTGAAAAAAGCAACATCATTTACAGCATTTAAGACTTGGGAATTCCAGTAACATTTTCAGAAAAGCAGGATATTCCAAATTAGAATACCAAAACGAATGTGATGACTTCTTAACTTTCATTAAAAAGAAAAGAAAAACAAACAGACACTCCTTCAACCCCCTCGCACACATATAAATAACATTTCAAAGTGCTAACCTGCAGTGGAAAATGTTTCTCCCAACCAAGACCACACTGATTAGTGATATCTTTCATCCACTGCTCAAGCTACATTTTTGACTTTGCACTACAAAGATCTAAATCAACATTTATAGAGTTGTCTGGATTTATCTAGGAGGTGAACAGATTTTTGAAGATTAAAATAACTTATACAGAGGACAATACTATTATGGAAGACAACTAATGTCCTATGCTCATCATTATTCTCTGACTTGACTTGTTTTATAGCATGCACTATTTGTTTTTGTCTTGTTAAAGAAAAAAATAAAATTTATCAAAGTATTTACACAGTGTGAGGAAAGTTATGTAATGGTAACAGTTTGTACCTATTTGAAGGTCTTTATGACCTGGAAGGAAACTACAAACATGATATGGAATAAAGTACTTTAATCTTTTAGGGAGATGTCAAAAATATATTGTCAAATGAATTTATTTTTATTATTCCATCTGCTATTGAATCTTTAAATGAAACATTCACAATTGTCACAATTCCTACCATAAATCATTTCTAATTTTAAATGAATGTCTGTATGAATGAAAGAAAAACGCATTTACGATAACTAATTAGAATGTCTAGTTTCAGTATCTACATATCTGTGGATAATTCTCCTTAAGTTAATATTCCTTGGCTGAAGTTTTTCTTTATCATTATTTCTCATTTTATAAATAGATACAAATTATTGTGCCAAAGTCTTAGCAGTATCCAGTAAAATGTTTTTATTAAGATGTCAGTCAAAGGGCATAATCCCTGTATTAAGGGTGTGGGTTGGTATGATTTTACAAGCTAAATTGGTACTGGTTTATCTTTTTTGGGCAAACAGTTTTTGACGGTGTACAGGATAGATATAAAGAGGTGTGTCTCAATACTAAGGGCTAAAGTTGAAAAGATTTGCATTTAAATTAAAAATGTGGGTGGTGGAAATCAATAATAATAATCAAAGGATTTCATTTTGGAAACAGCATGACATTAAAAAATTATTTAGATTTACAAGAGTTGCCCTTTAGAGACAGGGAAAAAACAAGGACAAAAATTTATAATTTCTGTGTTTCTGTTTTTATTAAATATGCTTGGATAATAATTAAGTATTGTTAAAGTATCTCATATAGGTAATATTTCCCGAAGTGTACTTCAGGAAATACTACATGTCTTTATCCATCTCTGAACTTCATTTATGCTGAACTGTGGCAACTCTTTTGTCACTAGTAAAATCTGTATCTCACAGCTTGCTAGTAGAAGCATAATTTTATGTTGTGCCCAATTATTATGTCAAAAACATAATCCAAAGAGCAGTCATTGATTAAGCAGGCAATGAAGTTGTATTGTGTATTCTGTAATCTAAAAAACTCGATTATATAACTATGTAAAATTCTACAAAATCTACTCAAAAGGCACATCAGGCTAGCATTGCTCCATGAGATGTCTCTTGTATAAGTATATCACTGTATACAAGTATAATGTCTCCCATTTCCTGTGGATATAGTACAAAGCAGAGTGGTAATAAATGCTCACTAGGAGACTGTGCAGTTGCAGGAAAGCTGTGAAGGTCACTGCAGTATGTGTGGACATCTGCAGAAAAACTGAAGAACCCATAGAAATTGAACATTTAAAGAAATAGGTATTTATAGAATGTAAAGGCATAAGCCTTTGCCAGGAGAAATTCAAGAAATGTACGGATGTGTAAGCCTGTTTACTTTGTCTCCTCAACTTTTGATGAAAATTTGATTGAATAAAAAAGATGCACTTTTTTTGAGATTAACATCTCAGATCTCTGTGATGTGATATTTAGTTCAGACCAGATACTCTTATTTCATCTGGCTACAGACAAATGCTCACACTAGATCTAATCAAGTTCTTGTTTGGTTATCAGAATGAAAGCAAAAAAGATTTGTAATTAATGAGGGTCTTCTTCCCTACTCTACAATGTTTCATGTAGCTATAGTATAAATCTGAAAATGGAATAAAATGTCTGTACTGAGACCAATTGCTCCTGTTAGCTATTGTTTAAATCTGATAGCAGAGATGACATCTCTTTCTCAGTTTTGGATTTAGTGACTACTATTAGATGCCAAAAAGGTGTGGCTAATAATAGCTTGCTCTTTTACAGTAATTCACATCAATAATTCTCAGGGGTCTTTATGAAAAATGAAAGCTTTATGAAAAAGCTTTCATTATCCTCATTTTATACTGGGGCACAAAAAGGGGGAACGTGACTTGTTTTAAGGCATTAACAGTTAAGTTATGATGATTCTTGCTGTGGTATATGAAAAAAATGTTATTCTCTGACTGCTCTGCTCTTCCATAGATTTACAGAAAGAAAAGAGTGCTCACATTTCATTTACATTAAACTGAGACAAAAGATATTACTTTAAACTGTTAACTAATGATGATGTTACACTTTTGTTTTAACTGATGTGTTGGTCTGCTACCTGTTTTGTTAAAGAAGAGTAACTTCTAGTTAAAGGAAAATAAGGCAATAGAGGGAAGTATCTATTACGTCTTCGGTGCAATACCTGGATTTTTCCAGAAGAGTAGAACAATATCAGTGTCCCCCATTGCCTAGTTACTGAGCCAGGAATAGGGTGCAAGTCTCCAGGGTGTTTACCAGTGTGCCATACTTCCTCAGTTACTGAGATTTAAAGACAATATAGTAACGTATACCACCATTTTCTCATACTGGAAATGCACTTTATGCAGTCTGGGGGAAATGTGCACTTCTATTTTTAAAGTTCTTTGCAAATGTTTGGTTGCATCTGCATCAAACATCTGTTCTCACTCTTCCACTTTGAGTTCTGAATATGGTACTTGTAGCAACTTCCTTACCCCTAGGAAGTGGATAGCAAATTCAATTCTAATATTGTAATAAATTGAATAGAATTTTTCCCTTTCACTTCTTCGTCATCTTTATGTGGTTTGACCATTCTTCAGTAATATACGTTTTTTGAGAAATAAAAAGTTCTTTATTTTGAGAAATTAATGGAAATATTTTCCAAATGTGTTGATTGTATTAATGTTAATTTTAGCAGCACCGTATCAACAAATGATATGACAAAATCATAATGCAAAATTCAGAAGTGGAGTTTGTGAAACGTGATTAAGTATCATATCAGATGCTTGAATATGATCTTAATTGGCACAGCTTTAATGTCATTAAGAGTTTTACATATGCTTCAGCTAATGTTCAGGCAGATTAGAACAAATATCAATATCCATCTGTCAAGAGAGTGGAGCACATATGGTACAACAGGACCTTAAAATAAGTCAGGTATCACTTAGAAAATATGATTCAAGCCACTGTAGTGTGCAATAACATAAGCTGGCTAAGGGATTTGCTCACCTTGATGTGCCTTCTAATTAAAGAGAGCCTAGGAACTGGATAACACCTTTTGCAAAATATGGATGGAGGTTTGAGCTTCACAGGAGTGCACCTAACTGTAATAATACTTGACCCAAGTATTTTCAAAGGTTGAGAAAATCTGGCTTTGTTTCATGCTTTATATTATGTACAGACAATTAAATGAAAAGTGGTAGTTTATAGAAAGATTTGCAGTTCTTCTATGTGAACCTCAGGGCCTATATGTATAAGGCAATAAATAGCCAAAACACAGAATTTCCCTAGCGATATTTCTGACTTCTAAAACTCATCTTTAAACACTGAAAAACACTTCATTCTGTTGAGGAGAGCAGATGGAAGAGTCCCATCTGAGTAGAGTTGGCAAGTTTCAAGAATTTGTTAATTTCAATAGTTTGCATTTGAAATCGCAAGATAGCAGCTGTGTTGAAACTATATTTACTATCTAGCTTTTTATTACAAACTTTTCTAGTGGCTATAGGGAAAGTCTATGACCAAATTAAATAAAAAATATAAATGGGAGAGGGTGTAGTTTGTGTTTACATTTTTGTAATTTACTATCAGAAAAAAAACCCTAACAATAAAATATTAAATATCTTGTTTTCATTCATAAACTTGTTATTCTATCTATGTTAAATGATAGCTTTAGGAAATATCCCCTGAAATCCTTATAGAAACAGACTATGGCTGCCTCTAAAGCTTTCTTTACAGAAAGCTGGAAAAGATATCCTGAGATTGATATGCTAAGAAATTGATTCCTATTGACATCCTATTTTGCAGAAAATTAATCAGAGTAGTAAATTGTGCTATAGGAAGAATACATCTTGCAGATACTGCATAATGAAAGTTTATGTAATAGTATTGTGGAATATTAACATTCTTTTTCAGTTCTGGAGCAGTTCATACTTTGTTTCTTCGTGAAAATTTTATCCTTGTCTTTATTTGATATAATATATAATTTGAATAAAAGGAAAAAGACAATTTTTATTTTGTTTTGGTTTACACTATAGCCCTGATAGAGGAGTAGGTACATTAGTATTTTATGCGGGTGGAACTTTCCAGGAAACCAAAGTTGAATGAAAACTTCAGCCAAAACCATAATTGTAAAGTAGAGTAATGTGGGGCCGGAGGAAAAAAAGGAAAAATTGGAAAAACTATAATTCGAACATAATTAAAGAGTTGTATCTTAGATACCTAGTGTAGGAAATTTACGGAAGATCTATCACAAACTTCCTTTCTATTTTAGGTATAAAGTAATGGAAGACTTCAGGAATGATATATTACCAAGATGAAAACTGAAGATATTATAATATAAATGTTTGGAGGATTACCCATTCACAGTACCAACATATCCTGGGATGTGTTACTTTGTACAATACTTAATATGAAGTTATGATTAAACATCTAGATAAATGAATATTTGTTTAGCTTAGCTATTGTGTAAAGATAAAAAAGGTAATTCAAAACTAAATCAGCTGTTACTAAAACAGGAGTGCAGAGTTCATAGTTCAGAGCCAAATGTGGCAAAAGGCTGCAAAGTAGCTGGAGGAAAGTATTATCCTCCAGAATATAGTAAAGTGGTTGGGAGCAAATCCTGTATACATAGTGACTGTTTTTTCACTCTTTTTCTTAAAGTGTTTACCCCTTAGCACATTACAAGAATCTGAATAGAACTGTATAAAAATATAGGGTTTTTTTGTTTTGATTTTTACTTTTTAAGATAGCAGTTTAAGTAATTTTTATGATATAAAATAAAGGCTGGAAAGATTAAATTTGTGTTTTACATATAAATTCATCCTTTAAAATGTATCTCCTTTAGACTACTACTGAAATACCAAGCATCATTTGAAGTTTGCCTCTGTATTGTATGATGCACTAGACTTAACTAGAATACACGTTTATATTTCCTTTTCAAAGACTGATGAACTTCTTGCTGGTTTTGAGATAGTGGGACAAAACACAAAAGGAATAAATGAAAGATAATAGATTCATCCATTATGTAGTGACACTGACAATGATTCTGGCCCAGTTATTTGCAAATATATTTTTCAAAGTTCTCATTGCCTTAAGGTTATATTTCATTTCACAAGGGAAACCAAAGACATGTGAGTGGACCTGAAAAGTGATCAGAAACAATTGAGAACCCTGATGATAGCAAGGTCTTCTACTTCCAAAGAGATTTTAAATCCTTTCTAAAGGAAAGAAGGAAATAAGATACAATAAAGTGAATAATATATCAAATGCTAAAAAATATAAAAGCATTGTAAGAAGACATTTTTTTTCCATTCTTTCTAAAATAATAAAATTGAGTCAGCAGCAGAAGAAAATTAGAGTATTTATTTGGTAATGGCTAATGTATTGCTTATATGAGATTTACTCCATGGAACTCACTGATTATAGATACAGCTGCTTGAGAAGAAGAAATGTTGGGGAACTTACTGAAGATTGACTTTTCCAAAATGTGAAGAAAGACGCTTTGTAACTACTTTGATACAAACGGAAGCTGCAGCCATAAAATGTTCCTAATAATTGTATGTTAAACATACATGTTTTTGTTGGTATGGTATGGTATGATGTGGTGTGGTATGGTACGGTATGGTATGGTATGGTATGGTATGGTATGGTATGGTATGGTATGGTATGGTATGGTATTGTATGCCATAAACTGATCGCTAAATAAAACCAGGAAAAATTGTCTTTGCTAAATGTGTGTGTAGACAGAATAGAAGAAGCGTGGACTGTGGATTTTTCTCCATATATTTCCTTGTATTTGTTGATTGTAGCCATTCCCATTTCTAAACCCATCTTAAACAAGATAATAGTATATCAGAATTCATAAATGTCAAGTGATGTCTTCACTTGAGCTTCCGGCAAGACAAGGAATATACTGCAGATGTACCCAAATGTTGTCTTCTTTCTGCAATACGTGAGGATTTAGAAGTCCCTTGCTCTGACTTCTTTTATTGCTTTTTTTTCTTGCAGTATCATGTTACCTGTAATTCATTAATCACTAGACCTTCTGTAAAAGCTGTGTTTTAACAATCTCCTGTTTCCAGTTTCTAATCTCGGTCTGACTTTTCTGCAGTGTGCTGAAGTGCAGAAGAGTGAGCTGTCAGCAGCAACTGATTTATAGGAGTGATTTACCTTCTGGAGAGTGTAATTATGTTCATAGTTAAGAATTAATCAGGTGAGAGAATTATGAAATAATCACACTCCTGACTTTGGAAGGACAAACTAAATGGAGATTGCTCCATTGAGCCATCTCAGCAGATGGAGAGTTCTTTAATAGCTGGATACTAGGTTTTCAGTATAGTTGTTTTTGTTTATAAAGAAAGAGAAAGTAAGAAATCTTGCAATAACTACACTACAACTTATGTAGGTAAACAAACAAGAGAAAAACTGGAGAAAGAATAAAATAAATTCAAAATCATCAAAGTAAAAAAAACCAGATAAAATATTGATTGAAATCTTTTAATTTGCCATGATGACATCATGAGTACGATAAAAGTCTTTGTCTCTGATGACCTTTTCCCCCCTTTTAATACTTTCTTTATTTAAACCTTCCTAGTATGCATCCTGAAACAGTTATGTTTTATTAAACTTAATAGCTGTTGGATCTTCATTTGAAGAACCAATGCTGTCTAAGTCTGAAGACTAAACAAGAAGGTTTTGCAGATATACTGCTTGCAAATGTAGGAATTTTTGTGAAATGTAGTTTGCTTTGATTGATTTGAATTCACTGCCATTTTTTTATAAGTAGAATCCTGTCCCAGGCATTACCAGTAAGATATGTCCTGTGCATTTCTATCCTGTAGGAAGCATAGGCTGATTCTGTGAGGTACTTTCTGCACAGTGCAAGGTCTACTTTAGTTCCTGAGAACTTCCATGCTTCCAGGAAGCAGTTATCATTTTATATGGTTAAATTTTGAACGGTACTGCTGTTTGTGCTATTTCAACAAGTGAAAAACATTTTTTGCACTACAAAAAGAAGTATCAGGTAAATATAGATAGAGAGAGCAAACACATTGACCACTGGTATTTCATTTCTGGCAGGGAGCCAGACCTAGCAACTATTAAAAATAAAGCAATTATTTCTCCAGAACGTAATGCTTCAGTAACATATTGTATCTTGTGCTGGATCTAAGAGTCAATGAAGCCACGGTTGATGAAACAGTACAAAATAAAATGATTGTGAAAATGGAAAATCTGCTTCAGAAAAGAAGACTAGAATAGATCGATCATTTTAGTCTGATGAAACAAAAGCAAAGAGAGATTGCCTTTATAAATGCATTGGTGGAAGTAAATAAAAGAGAGGAAGAACTATTAAAAATAAAGAACGATGTTGGTACAAGAAACAAATGGATATGAACTAATTATGAATCAATTCATGCAGAAAATTAAGAAGTACAGTGTGATGACCTGATGGTGACTTGCTAAATCAGGAACTTCTTTCCAGTCCTTTTTTTTCTTTTTTCAATGATGGAAATGGAAAGCCTATCAAGGATCCCAGTCCTTGAAAGGAAGCTCAAGGGTGTACACAGGTAGATAAGTCACCTTTTATCTTTTGAATCATGGTAACTTTAATCTAAGTTTAATAGTTTTGATGCTGACGGCAAGCCCTACCCTATACCCACACCATTTGTGGGCATCATGACATACGAGTCACTCCTTCCCTGTGTTCAGGATTCTCTACCTGGGGATTGAGTGTTTTGTTCTAAAACTGGAACAAGAGCAAAACTACTATTTAGCTAGTGTGAATAATGAGCAAGCTTGGGCTTAGTGGGAATTCAGCTTCAGGTCATAGGTTAAATCCAAGACAGCAACTGAGAACCCCATTTCTAAAGAAAGTTGGCTCAAGTCATCTTAACCATAGTTATGTACTTGTAGTAAAGTATTATATGTAATTGGTCTAGAGTTTTCAACCACTTTCAGTGTTATTATGTAAAATGCTAGGAGTTACCATACTTGCTTAAATCCCCTCCTAAAGAAATTGAAAGCCCATCTTTAGACTTTCAACTTTTTCACATAACATTTGGGCCACTCAAGCTTTTTCAAGTTTTTCCTGATAAAAGTTATTGCAAGCTTATAAAAACTAGAGGGAGATAGAACATTTTGGATAGGCAAAGAACAAAACAGTGGCTCATTTTTCATTCTTATTGCTGTGCATGAAGGTCAGTAGTCACTGTACGACTGTATAATGCCATAATAAGTGAGCCCCATGGGCTGCTGAGATGAGAGTTGAAGAGTGAGAAAAGTAGAGCATTTGTGTCTGAATACTTTTTTCTGGAAGAGTCTGCTCTTCCCTTTTGAGCATCTAAGCATCTAAGATCATAGAATCACAGAATGCCTAAGGTTGGAAGGGACCTCTAGAGGTCATCTAGTCCAACCCCCCTGCACACGCA
>JAWLRI010000215.1:8527625-8559243 GCA_034781795.1 Crypturellus tataupa
ATACAATGAGTGATGAGAATTGTAAAATAACAAGGAGCTCTGCAGAGTTCTACAGAAAAAGTTTTACAGAACATAGTATGATATAAAGAATAATCTGCATATATTCATCATGTTCAAGTTCTAAAACTTTTCTCAAGTGAGTTTTCTCTTGATATCACAAAAAGAACTTCTTATGCTGAACACCTGAATGGTTAATATATTTTTGGCATCTATCCAACATACATATCAAAACAGCTGTAAAGATACCAGATGTTCATCTGAAAACAATTTTAAGGAGAATAACAACTCCACACAGTTTCAAAAGCTTGTTGATTTCTCAAATCTTTTGCTCTTTTAACACAAGAGTATCTTGTTGGGTATTTTTTTTTCAGTGAGCTGTAGCAAATCCAGCATAGCCATCTTTTCTTGAGGTTATATCCTGCTGATCAAGTTTTGATTCTGAATTGCTCACAGATTTCCTGACTTATAGTCTGACACCCATAAATATTGAAGCTCAGTTGGTATTTGTGCTCTCTGGTATCTATAAATATACTGTAGATTTCGATTGTTTTATGATGGAAGTTTATTTTATTTTATTTTTGCCTTCACAGTTGGCTTTGGTTTTTCTGTGCTTTATAGACACTTGTCTTTTTATTAGTTCTGTGTTCCCTGTTGATTTTATGTTTTATATTCCTGCTGTCACCACCAGAATCTCACTGTAAACAAGAATGTTGTATCTCAGTGGGTTATTTTCTGTTAATGACCTGTGATACAGTATATAAATAAACCAGAGAGGAGTCCACAGGTGCAATTTATTAGAGTTATTGCAATGTGACTTTGGTAATGTGCTCAAGTTCTTTAAAAACGTTGGTGAGTTGTGAGTTGAAGAAGACAGCTATATATTGTAGTTCAAGAGAGAAACACAAATATCAACATAGTGAAATATATTCGAGCCCAAATGAATCATAATTTCTAAGTTTGGATGTTTGCAGATCTATGTGTATCTTAATTTGCCTGAAATAAAACAGTATTAAAAGTAAAAGCAGAAGAAATGAAATCAAGCTAAATGACCAACCACATAAAACCTGTCTCTCTTCCCTATACTGACATTGTTATTGCTTAGCTACATGATAGGCATATTTGGATCTTACTATGTCCCTGTTAGACTTCATGTTGTAAGATGTTATTTTAGATATCTTAGTTCAATTATACATACTGAAGAAAGCTGTGACAAATCATAATTCAGAGGTTGTTTGTCTCCATCACAAAGGCATTCTGAAGTCGTCAAACAACACAAATGAAGTTTTGAAAACGATTTAAAAAGAAACAGATTCAGGTCAAAACTGAAAGTTTATCAGCAATGCATCTGCTTCTATATGGAGAATAATTTTGTGAACAGTGAGAGGTACTATGCTTTTCAATATTCACTGATATTCATAGGAGATTAAACATCAAAGATCCATGGTCTGATTTGAGGTTAAAAAAAAAAAAAAAAAGTGCTCAGGGCAGGTAAAAAGCGAGGCCCATCCTTATTCTTCCTCATTTTTATAAACTGATAACATTGGCTTAATTAAAATTATCGTGCCATTCAGAATGCTTTGGAACCACGTAGCACTTTCAGCAATCAGTTCTAAATGAACATTTTGGAACTGTTTTTACTCAATACTATGATTTCTATTTGCCCAATACTATAATTAGTACACTTCTCTAAGAACAAATCATTATTCCTAATCTTCTCTAAACAAAGCGTGATTTTAACTTCACAGAGATTGCAAGAGGTACCATGCAAATGTGACCAGAATATTTGCTTGTACAGGTAAAATAAAAGGTCACTGTTAAAGAAAGCAGAAAAGCTATCCTACAGATTAGATAACGGAGACTGCTGGCATGGAAATCAAGGTTGTAGGGTCTGAAACACAGTTATGCTACTGCTGTGGAAGCCACAGATACTAGAAATCTTTCAGCAGTGAAACATCAAGCTGTCCTGTCTTACCAATCTGCATTCACAGAATCCCTAAGGATGTACCTTTTTGTTTGTGGTGCGGAAGAAAGCTCACCTAAAAGAGAATGAGTTTACTCTTGCCCACCACATCAGATAGCAGAGGGATGAAAAGTCTATTACACTGGTTGTCTGCATCTGTTTTTAAAGTTTATTTACTGAGATGAACTGTCTCATGCACCTCAGGCACTAATGGTAAAGATATTCTACAAGTTATCCAGCCAGGCTGACTCCAGCTATAGGATTTTTTGAGCATGCAAGAGCCTGCTGACCATATCAGTGTGCTTTGGTGTTTGCATAACCAAACTATACCTAACCAAGTAGGAAGGAGCTCCTGAAATTCAAGTTAAACAAGCAAATGATAGTTATTAGTAGCTGAGGGAAACTAACTCCGAGAAGAAAGGGCTTAGGTCCTATCTCAGCACCTGCTGTGTCAAATTGCTGGGAATCTTGCCACTGATATTAATGAGAGCAACATCAGGGATGTTTCTTGTAGGAAGGGTCACTCAGGATGATCAGTGGGATATCACCAACAGAAATAGCTCACTTTGGTGTCAGAGAGACCAGACCCTAGAGATCTATAGGGAAAGATACAGTCCTATCTAAGAAAAAAAGGAAATTCTCTTTTTATTTAAGTAACAAAAGCACTGGGTGTATTGCTACCATGGTAACTCTGGGCAAACAGTAGAGAATCCTATATCTATTTTATTTTATTTTATTTCATTTTATTTTATTTTATTTTATTTTATTTTATTTTAATCAATCTACTTTCTAGATTACCTTTAAATCTTATGGAAACAATTCTGTAACATCCTTTAATAATTCTCTTTGGGTCTTTTATGAGGAAATCAAACAGATAATACCATAAACCACTGTAATTTACAATTCCCTAAAAAGGTATGAATATATTGCATTTTTTTCAGCTTTCTTTTTTTCAATATTTATAATATTATACTCTTTACATATAATGATTGTCTTTCCCTATCATTTACTTTGTGCTTATTTTTGCTTTCTTATGGTATTGTTGTGAAGGCACTACCTACGTTCTGGAACTCATATCAGGATATGTCTCTGAGTTACCTTTACTCCTGGGTGGATATATGGAGTAAGTAGTGACAACTGTAGAACAGGGCATTTGGTGTTGTAAGCATTATAAATTTTGATAATTCAAACAGCAGGATGAGATTTTATTCTTATTCTGGGCAGACTAATAGGCCTAAAATTATTCAAAACTCTTCCTCATGCATGTGAATTTTCATATAAGGTCCTGATACTTCATATAAATGAAGTGATATCAGCATAACTCTAAAGAGACTGGTTGGGAATTTTACACATGTGAGAAGCAGAAATCTGGCATATCTTCATTAGAGGAAATGATTCAAGGCAGCACTTTAGTTTATTAGTTAAAAATAAATCCTTATTTTTTTTCCTCTAAGCATTAAGATAAAAAAGGAACTAATACAAAATCTGCCAATTCAAGTGAAGTACCGATGTACCTTAAGGGAAGAGAATTTTTATGGTTATTTATTTAACAGCACACAGATAAACTCAGACCCACATGATAGACAGTACTGCAGCTTCAGAGATCTGCTCTTCCTATAGCGGCACTGTCACTTGCAATGCTCGCAGGTATGCTTGTTCACCATCCCTAAGGTGTTATATCCTTGTCCTGCTTTTGGCACTGACAGTCTCAAATATCTGCATGGTCTGAATGGTAATGGACTAAATGCATAGCTTGTGAGGGATGAACCTTTTAAAGTGCTTCTTATATTCTACAGTTTCCTCAGGACTACAAATTTCTGTGTTATCAAGGTGTCTTGTGCAATTAAGAGAGAAATACTGGTATGTGAATCACTCAAAATTCATTATTTCTTCTCATTTGTAGTGTATAAAATGTTTTGTAAATGGTTTTCTTTTATTTTAGATCTTTTGTTCAAATGGAAAATTCCCTGACAGATTTAGTCCGTTCAAAATAAATTTGTTTACTAAAAAAAAAATTCTTTTCCTTGATACTCTACTTCATCCCGTCCGTCCTCCTTACTGTTTTTCTTCCAATAACATTGACTAAATTCACTACAGAACGCCCAGATGTAACATTAACTTCTTATTAGAGCTGTAATAATTGTCTTGTGAAATATCTATTCAAATTACCTCTCCTTTACCCTAGTTTCTGGCAAATCACCTTGACTCTTCACTATTAGTATCATTGCATGTTATGTATATGGTAACGATACAATTCTGTAGCGTGCGGATATGTTGGCTTACAATGTTGGATGCTGTCTAGCTTTTACCAACAGCAGTAAGAATGCTGCCATTGCTTCTAGTGAGGAAAGGATCAACCCATAGTTGATCGATCAACTTACGATCAACCTATCACCTGTGTCAGATTTGGACAGAGAAGTGTCACATTTAAGTGTCTGATCTTATTCATGCTGGCAGGTGTTTCATATCCTAAAATATGGGTTTGATGATATGAGCAACATGGATACAAATGTCCTTTGGCAAGGAAGATTTTATCAGACCAAAGCTGCCAAGCAGTTTTAATGGAATTGTCATCTTTCTGGAAGTGTTCAAAATGTTCATGGCTTTCTTGATTGATGGGGTTTGCTTTCTTTGTGTAAGTAAATGCAGACATATGGGACTCCAGGTACTCTATTATGCCAAGAACTACAGAGAAAACTATAATTCCATTCACATTTTAAAACATATTTGGAATATCTTCTAGTATGTAACAAGTTCTCAACAGTGCTCATCGAAATTGCGATTGAGAAGGGTAGTTAGATATCACTTTTACTTACAATAGTAAATGTGTTGCTAATTAAAGCACTTACTTATGATGGATAAGACTCAGGTTCACACGGACGTTCTGTGTGATTCAAATGCATGATGTCATTCTGTCAGCTGAATCTGCTCATTCGGTATAAATAATTAAATGTCTGTTGGAGTGGAGCGAGATAGCGATTCTATTTCCTTGTCTTTATGCCGTGCACAACGAAAATTAAATATTCCAGTTCTAGTCTCTGTTTTGACTAGGCCAAGATTTAAACTTAGATTTATCATTCCCTTGGTAGTTTTCAAAGCAGTGGGATAGCTGAAGGTTTGGAAGGAAGGTTTGGAACTCTTATTTTCCTTTGATCATATGAAGTATCCTGAACTCAGAATGCCTGTCTGAAAAAATACACAGAACAATATATGTTTATCAAAAAAAAAAAAAAAAGATGTTTTTGACAAATTAATATACTGTGATTTTAAAAGCTTTTATTAGAAGATTCTGAAACAGATTACTGGCCTACCTACTTACATCAGTGTTGCAATAAAGTATGGCTACATTTAATTCACCAGAATTACTCTGAATTTATAGCAGAATGGGAAAGTCGAGAAAGGATGATTTGAACTATTGGGAAGGTCTGGAAGATTAATTGGATAAAAATAGAAGTAGTGTTTTCAACTGACATTAATCTTTTTTTTTTCAGCAGAACAGGCTTTAGAAAGGGAAGACAGAAAAAAGACAGGTTTTCTACAGACTATCATAGCTTTGACCAAAGTATTTGTAAAGAAGAATTCATTCCCTGACAAGCCTGCTTAGCCTCTCCTTTAAGGATATCTTATTTCTGAGAGATCTTTTTATAGCCTTAGACACATAGAAGGACTATAGTGACTTAAAGAGTGAAAGGCATAAGGTAGAACACGTTTGAATAGCAAAACCTAATGTAAGTTAATGTGTTTTACCCTGCATTTTCTCAGATGGGTTCAGCTAATACATGCAAACTTACTAAGTCAGAGTTCCCTCACATATCTGAACACTGAAGTATAGCTCAAGTATTACAAAAGCAAAAACCCAACTGTCATGAGAGCTTATGGTTCCTCTTGAACCGTGAATATTTCCATTCTAATTTTTTTTATGAGGAGCAACCTTCTTTCTGTGACTCCTTATCATAGCCACAGTAAGATTTCATGTTAAAATTAATTCCCTACATTCCCTTTACAGGAAAAAAGTTAGAAAAAAAGGTAAATACCTCCTTTACAATATGAACTTTGCAGAGTTTTAAAGGCTTTTGTTTCCAGTGAAGACATATTACTATATGTCTATATAGTATATAACATGAATATAAAATGCTGAAATAACAGTTGATTACTGTCTAAGCAAATTAACACAAAATAAGATCAAGAGTTAATGACAATTAATTATCAAGCTTCTAATCACTTCATTTTTTAGCAGTTTACTAGAAAAAAAAGAAAAAAGAAAAAACAGAAATAGCAATTAATTAACCCAGTATGTTTTCATATCTGCAATTCCCACAATTAGAAATTCAGCTTTGCAGATAAAGAATACATGTATCTGCATATATATTATCCAGCTTTAAGTGGATAGAAGAGCCAAATTTTTAGCACTATTGTGAAACAGGTATCTATTCTGTCACAAAGTTTAAATCAACTATTAGCTACAGCTACTGAATTTTTAGGTAAGGGTAATGTTAAGTGAACCCATATACCTTTTTCATCCACACATATTGCACCAGTCTTTTGGAGTTAGCACAGGGAGACACTTAGAGATTAAGCTATTAAGCTTTTTGTTTGTTTGTTTAGCTGTTTTTTGCTTTGTTTCCTGGGGTTTTCCTAACGCTTTAAGTAATTAACTGGTAACTAGAAAGAGAAGCTCAGAAAGAGAAATTATACTGTATTTACAAAGGTTCACTTATCCGTGTATTTGCTCTTTGTCTTTTTCAGACATTTAGTTAGTATTCAGTTTTGATTTCATGTTAATTGCTTTGCTTTTAAAGTTGGCAGTTCCTAGATAATTTCATGTGCAAAGGGTTAAAGAAAAATAATGTATCCAAATAGCAAAGGCTTTCTCTGAGAATGCTGCTAGAGTTTGACTTCCATATCACGTACTGGACCATAACATGTAAAATAGATGTCTCTCTCTGAAAGCTTTGCGGTAAATGAATAGTCTTAAAAAAAAGGAGAAAGGAAACTATAGAATTAAAAAAAATCAGAACTGAGAAATTACTGAGAGAGGCTGCAATTTGAAGGTGATAAATCAATAGAAACTTACTTATTTTAAGGAATTTATAAAGGTTAACAGATTGGTGAATACATTTTGTAAATGTATTCTGTGAATGAGAAATCCAGTCTCCTGATTCTAACTCAGTAACACTGCATTTTAGCAATAGTTGTGGTTTAAAAATAGGACTCAACAGAAATGCATCATCCCAAACGAATGGTGCTTTCTTTATGATAAATTCACACTAAAGCAAGATCTTGGCAATCTCCTATATTATTTAGAGAAGCAGTGATCAAAAGAAAAAGGATACAAAGAACTAGCACTCTTGTATATTCTGTACTGATGCAGAGATATTGTCAGTAATGGTGAACACAATTACTACCAAGGAGTGCCAGAGAAATGCTTTTAAAACTCTCATTTATAAATCTTTGCTGCAAGTTAGAAGCATAGAAGTAAAAGGAAGCCAAACAACATTCAGATAGATATCTGCTGCTGTTTATGGTAGTTTAATTATACTACTATTTTTTCTGGTGTAGTGGTGTTTTCTAAAGACACTGCTTTTTATACAGTCACTGAATGTGTAATCATTTTTTTTTATAATTATCCTGCCATTTTATAAGAAGGTTAGATTCTAATTTTCAAAACAATGCACTTGCATTCATATTGCAAGCTTGTTTTCAAGCACACACTAAAAGAAAAGAAAAAAAAAAGAAGCTCTATGAATCTCTAGTTTTGTGTGCTGCCTCCAAGGGCTCATTTTCCAACAGAATTTTATCCTGATTTTTGTCAGCAATGGTCAAACCAATTAAAAGCTTCAGCACTGAATGTGCAATACTTTTTTTCCTGGATGTTGACAAAGATCAGACGAGAAAATAGGAGGAAAAGCTGCAACAGTCATGGCTGATCAAACTTTACAAATAGGATTCACAGGTTTTTTTTTCCTCGGAGAAATGCAGCAAGTACTTCCAAAATCCACCTTTCACCTTATTTGCTGGGATACTGTGAGAAAAATATTTTCATTCTTTTATTTGTAACTCTCAATGATGGCTATTATTTTTATTATTACTCAGAAGAACAGATTTCTATTTTACAAACAGTCTTCAAAGAACTCAAGAATTTAATATGGAATCCAAGGACTCAAATTAGTCTTAATTTCCAGAAAAGGAAATTTGATTATTACAAAGATACAGGTTAATTTTCTGTGAATTAAAAAACTATTTTTTCTGGTCCTCTAAACTGCTTTAAAATATGACCTCTAACATCCTGAAAAACATATACTATTTGTCAGTTACTTTTTTTTTTTTTCTTTCAAATGACAAGTGATTTTTACTAAGCCTAGTTTTTGAATATTTGGAGCTGACAGTGCATGTCATAGGCTCCAGCACTTCTGTTTTTCCACATTGCAGTGAACCATTTGGCAAAACGATTCATGAAATTCCTCTGTGCAAAAGGGCTTTGAGCAGGAGTACCCGTACCCCATTTTGTCTGTTCAAGGGTCGTTTTGTAACTAATGTCAGAGACACGGGAGCACGAGGCATGGCAATAGGTGTCGTATAGAGTTCCCTCTACCCTTTGGCTCCTTTAATTTTTCTACCAACAAAAAGAAAATCTACAGGGCAAGGAGGGAAGTGTTCTGGGATCACTAAAACTATTACAGCTTCAGAGAGCAACTTTTCAACACTCTTGATCTTGGATGGAAAAAAATTCTTCCTCTTTTCCCTTCCAGAGAATCAAGCCTGATTCTTTTGTCAGGTACTAAAGTGAATATATGCCTTCAAAGGAAATGGAGGTACCTAAGACTTTTAATCAAGTAAAAGCAATATTTCATGCCTTCAATACCAACTGCACTATAAATATCAAAGTGCATCTTCTAGAAAGCATCCTTTTTTATCACAGGTTTCAGGTCAGTTGTTTAATTGCTAGAATGTGTGAGAAAAATTAATGGGTCAAATTATTACCCAACATGTAGTTGCTTTTCTTTCTTACCAGCTGTAACAGCAGGTAGCAATCTCGTTTTACCTTGCAGGCATCATTCATTACAAGCTACTTGCTTTCAGGCATGAGGGGATTTATAACGATGGAAAATCACCAAGGAACCCCACTACTAATCTCTGAAAGAACATACCATAAGAATGTTGGAATTAATATCCATTTAAAAAGGATTCAGAATCATATATTTTGCTTGCAAATCATTTCTTTACTAGAAACTGAAAGCAGCCAAATATAAAGTTCTCCTCACCTTCACAAGGGCATTTAAACTAGAGGATCCTTAATCCTTAGAGGTAGCAACTCAGGATATTTACTAGTGTATCATTTAAACTATATCAATCCCTGCCACTGTCTCACTGAGCAGCTCTAATAACCCTGTGTAAGAACAACTTCCACTGAAACAGCATTCATACTCCGTAGACTGCTTTAGGGGTTGCACAGGAATGATATATGTACATATTGCTTCTCTGTGATGACAGAAAACATCTCATCTACAGCTTCATACTATTATTACTTCAAACTGTTTGAATGAAACCATGTCCTTGGGTCTGTCAACCGTGTAATGTTTTTAGTACCTAGTCAAGCTATGCTTCTGGAAGAGGTGCTCAGATGTTATAGTCACATCACATGACCCCATGTAGGTCTGATCTTCATCCTGAATTGTATTTTTTGTGTACGTGTATGATGGTTTCAGATTTAATATGATTAAAAACAATAAAAGTTTATTTTTGCCTTATTGCCTGTAAACTCTGTGGTTAGTCTGCTGCTAACATTTTAGCATAATGAGAATGTGGGTAAGATGAGGGCCCTAATGTCTACTGGGAAAACTGACTGCAGGACTAATTTTGATCTAATTGAGCACTAATGCTCCTTCTCATAATAGGACCCACAGTAAGAAATGTGTCTGACTGATGTTCACTGCATGAGATGTGTGTCTGTGTTTGATAAGCATAAATTGCATAGCTCTGCTGTAAATTATTTACTTTTATCAAATCTTGCTAACCTCCCTAGGCAATACAAATTATGATGTGGCGGTGATTACTTAATCTGCAAAACCAGAAATCTTTAAGCAGTCTCACCATTTTGTGTATTTATATTATATAATCCTGTCACAATTAAACCTTGCAATGTTAAGGGGAAAAATGGCTTCAAGAGTGTCAATACTGTAACAAATAACTGGCAATGCTGTGGCTAGCATGAAAAGCTAAAATAAGACCTTTTCTACTTTATGAACTATCTTTTGCCTGCACAGAACTAGTTTGATAGGTAGGACTTTCAAAGAAGTTTTTTTTTTTTTTGGTCTTTTTAAACATGAAGGTGTTAAATAGGATGGAATTGGATTAGATGGATAATAATAAAGTTTCTGGATAGACAGACATGTGTAGCTGCTCTTTCCTTATTTGGAATTTTTCCTATCAACAGTTCTTGCCTCTGATTATTTTAGGAGAAAAGTGGAGCTCTGTCCTCATTAACTGACTGACTACACATGGATATCCATGGAGATTTTCTGAAAAATTCTAGATTCAGTTTCTGGCTCATTCAGAGGAATTTTCCCCACATGGTTTGTGCAGGTGTTAATTCCTCTGGCCTCAAAACTGTAAGATAAAGAGAGGATAACAGTTTCCTCAAAGTCAAAAGCTCAGAGGCTTTTGTGTGGTGCTGTAAACAGTGGGTTAGGTCAGAACTCTGATTCAAAAAGAATGTGTTGATAATTTCTATGAGTTTTGGATCACTTTCAAAAATATCTATTTGCTTTCTCAGGCCTATAGTTTCTTTAGATGAGGACACTTATGCTGTTGATTTGAATCATGAACCTTAATGTGTATTATCTACACATACATATATTTATATTTCATACATATATATGTTTGTGTGAGAATGTGTGTGTACACATACATATATTAACATTGCGTAAATATATTTTTTAAATTTTATGAAACTTATGATAAATCATGACTCATAAGAAGAACACATAGCACAAAAAGTGGTACTTTAAGGACCAGTATTCTGGTAAGTACAAACTCTATGAGATCTATAAGGGAGCTACGCTCTTTGAAGTCGGTGGTAGCTGAGTCATCTGAGGAATTCTCATAAAATTAAGTAAGGACAGGAGTGACTTAAAATCTTATGCTGCATGGAAGACAGCCTTACAGAGCAATTCAATACATATGTTTATATACAGAGGTTCAGTTGTGTCTGATGCAAACCAAGTATAGGTATTTCACATGGGCTTTCTCCATGAGTAAATTCAGATTTAGAAGGTGATCTCCAGGCTGGACAAGAAGGTCAATGTAATCCTGGCCTGTATCAGGAGGAGTGTTGCCCCCCTCTACTCAGCATTGATGAGATCACAGATGGAGTATTGAGTGCAGTTCTGGGCTCTCCAGGACAAAAGGGATGGGGAACTTCTAGAGAGGGTCCAGCATAGAGTGACAAAGATGATTAAGGGACTGGAACATCTATTGTATGAGGAAAGACTAAGCAAGTTGGGCCTGTTTGGCCTGAAGAAGATTAACAGGGGATCTTATCAACATGTACAAATACCTGAGGGGAGAATGTAAAGAGGATGGGGCCAAACTCTTCTCGTTGGTGGTCAGTGACAGAACAAGGGATAATGGGTACAAATTAAAACGCAGGAAGTTTCCTCTGCATATGAGGAAGAACTTCTTTACAGTTAGGATGACAGAGCATTGGAACAGAGAAGTTGTGGAGTCTCCTTCTTCAGAGATCTTTAAAACCTGCCTGGATGCCACCCTGTGCCACGTGCTCTGGGTGTCCCTGCTTCAGCAGGAGGGTTAATCTCTAGAGGTCCCTTCCAACCTCTACCATTCTGTGATTCTGTGATTCAGGTTCGTGTTTTACACATCCCTTTATGTTTAGGTTGTTCTTCCATTCTGTCTTGTAAGAGGTGTTGGAATTTGTCAGCAACACAGCAGAGACTCTTTTCTTTACTTGGGCAAAAAGACTGCTGAACAAACACACAGGCAGTCACAAACAATAATGATCCTGCTGGCTTTCTCGGTAGTGCATGCAGCCATTCTGATCAGATGTTGATGTACGTGCTCTTAAATCTTTGAAATGGCGATCCTGTATTCATATGCAATGAAGTGTCTAAGTCCATCCAGATGGCAATAATTCAATAATTTTGGAGAATATTTCACATTAAAGACTACCTCATAAATCATGTGATTTACGTTGAGTTCAAACTCTTGCATGTTTTTCCCAAATTTATGATACTTCTGAACTGGAGGTTTATAACTGCAGTTTCTTTGAAAGTCCTTTATAACAATAGTTTATTTCTAACTATGCAAGACATTTACACAGACACACACATATAAACAGATCTACTTAGTTCAGGATTTCTTTACCATATTAAATATCCAAAATCAAAATTTGAATATTCATCCTGGGATACCAATGTCAATAAAATAATGACATTTCTTTACAAAAAATTGAAACCTTGTTAATAAATTATTTCACAAAACAGAAAGAAAATTGCACTTCCTTTGAATATTAAATATTGTTTAATGATGTCTATGAAAATAGGTAATTGAAAAATAATTCTACATTAATTTAAAACTGTGTGCATATCTAAATTATTGACATCTGCTGAAGTGAAATGCATATTTGAGTACAAGTGACAAGATGGAAGTATGCATTCACTGGTAAATATCTGAAAATGGTGGTACCAATCATCATTTTCTCTCTTTTCTCTCTGTTTTCATCACTTTCTCTTGTTCTCCTCTGCTGTCACTCATTTTTCTTTATCTGGCCTTATTTTTCATATTTTCATCTTATTTCTTTTATTCTTATTTAACTTATTTTTAATAATTTTCCCACATTCTATGACATTAGTATTACAATAATCCCAAATACTTGTTCGTGGTTGTCATAAGTTTCTCCTTTAACTACTATTTACCAATGGATACCAATGGACCAATAGATTCCTCTACTTGCAAAAAAAGAAAAATACAAAGCTCTCCTCTACAGCTAAGTCCTTTATGAGAAGTGGTTATAAAGAGACCTAGCTTTTCTTATTTTGAAACTCTAACAGTGTAAAAAATTACTTCTTTTAATCATATACTCATATATCATACTACCTTTGCTGCCTTATGGTACCCATCCTATATCTGACTATTGTTGTCTAAAATAATCACACAAACTATACACACATTTATAGCCAATTTAGACAGTGAACGACTAGAGCAGACATGTAACATGTCTGACATATAACATGAATCAGATCACCACAAATTCTATGAGCTCCATTTTCCAGAGGCCTCTTTGGGCCTTCAGGAAGAGTCTAGTCTTACAGTGAATCATCAGGAGAAATTGTGAAGTCTATTTTGAATGAAAATAACGTGGGATTACTTTGAAAGTCAAGTGGGCCAGTAGTTGAGGAACTTGCTAATTTCCTACAGGCTTTTATAATACAGATAACTTTTTGAGGAAATGTCCTCCATCGTTTGAGGTTTTTTAAGAAAAAAAAAAAAAAAAGAATTAGACTTAAAAGAATAAGACTAACCTCTGCCAGATCAATTGATCAATTGATCCTTCTTTGGTAAGTGTGACTGCATGGCAGGAAAAAAGAAGACCAACTGGCATAGAGAAACACTCAAGGCACGTGAGGGGTTAAACAAACTAGATTTATTGAAGAACTTACACACCAAACTGTGCCATCTGTGTTGAACATAAAATCAGAATATGCTGTGAAACCAAAGATTATACCACTACTATTTTCACAAATGAGTTATTATCAATGTGCATTGGACATTCTAGACAATATATATTTCAGACCCAACAATTCCCCTCCTGACTGTTACAGAATAATTTTTGTACTTGGATTTGAAACATTTTCAGAGAAATAATTTCTAATGTACTTGTACTCTGATATTCTCACCCTCATGACCCCTTTCCCCACTGGAAATTTGTCTCTGCAACAAAGCTCTGTACATATACAGTATGACTGCAATATGACTCACACTGTCAGCTTCTGCTCAAGAAACTGGAAAGGAAATAAAGCAGGGCTGTAAAAACAGATTTTAGCAGAAGAAATATGAAAGAAAAAGTAGAGAATAGGGCAAACTTTCTGGTGATATAAATCTATATTGTTCTGACGAAGTTAATTTGGTATATTCAGAGAGCTGGAGTTTGAGAATATGTTGAGACTTCACACAGAATACCTGAGATATCTGGGAAGTAGATCTGGGGATTGACTGCAAACAGGTAGCCATTGCTATCTCTGTTTTTATGAGATTAAGTTAATCTATTGAAAAAGGAGAAGGTATGGCTTAGATTGCAATCCAGATGGAGCATTTCCAGAAGTTTTCCTGAAAGAATGGTTTTTGAAGGAGATAATACAGCCAAAGATTTCAATTGGGGCAGTAAAGGGAGGAAAATATAATCTAATGATTCAAAGACTCATCTAAATTAATTCACTGTACATATTAGCTCATAGACAAGACTGATACATTTTTTTTTTTTTCTTTTGTCAGACAACAATTCCATTATTTCCAGTGTGAATACCCTGGAGCTCTGGTGAAATCCTTCTATATTAGAAACATCCCCATAATGATCTTGTCCGTAGATTCACCTGTCAAGTAAATGCTTCTAAATTAAATTATCTGTATCTTTCTTTACTCTTTTCGCAATTTTACTTCTACCGAGTAGCTTGTAAGAAGTAAAATATGCTGGCAGTCCTCCCTCCAGGTCTTCTCGAGGCAGGCAACATCAAGTCCTGTGTTCAATATCAGTTTGTGGGTGATGATGCTCTATCTGATATCTGACTTTCTATTGATAAAAACGTCCTTTCTTCCTCGATTCTCCAAGTAAGAAATAGAATCTCAGTAAACTGGAAAAGCACAAGTCATCCAGCAGCCATCAATGCTATAAGAAGGCTTGCTCAACCTAAAAATTAGGCAGATGAAAGAAAGAAAAAATTTTTGGAACTACATGGTTTGGGTAAAAAATCAGAGCATTTTGGAGACAGCAAAGTGGAGCATTCTCATTTATTGTATCACAGAACCTGATATGCAGAGAGCATTTAAAGGTCTTGATAATTCAAAAATAAATACTCTCAGTGAAGGCTTCTATTATGTTGGCACATAAGGGCATTTATACCATTCAGAGCGACTCAAAGCACTTTGGCAAGTACTGTATAAATTGCATATCTGTGGATGGAGTGACTTTTGCCGTCACACAAAGTCACTAATGTTATATATATGCTTTGAATTATTACTCATTCAAGCAAGAACACTGGCCCTTTGCCACTTAATGTGTGACATTAGATTTATATCTCTCTTCAATAATAGGATCTCCAGTAAGGCAGCATCTTCTTGTCATGAAATTTACCATATTCTTTAGTTTGAATCTAAATTATATTTTTGAACATTTAACCTGCAGGAATTTGTTCCAGAGCTATTCAACTGTACCACATCTATAAACAGCACAAATGTATCTATAATCAATGGAACAGTCTGAATATGCTTGAATATTCTGATTCTAATAGTATAACTAATGAAACTCTGAGCTTTTGGGATGCAGTCCAAATCCTGTGGAGGTTAATGGAAAGACTGCCAATGACTCAAGGGTCTAATCCAAAATCTATTTAATTCTTACAGGATTTTATGCCCTGGTTTCTACCCCAAATGTATAAATTGTTCATGATTCACTCAGAACTCATTCCAGCTTCCTTTGAAATTTGGCCTCCATTTGCTTGGACACTTTCCAGCAAACCTGACCTGAGTTTTCAGTTAGTTAAACAACCAGGGAATCTGACTGCATGTTGTTGTATATGTATGTTTTGTTTTTAAGCAAGCATTCTGCATAACTTTCTCTGGCTAAATTCTTACAGATCCTATCCAGCAGGAAACACAGCAGTGCTGTGTTCCAGTTTGTCTCTGTATGGATGATGAACTTTGGACAAGTGGGAGACATATCCAAACTGATTCTTGAGAATTCATCTTTGATTTACAATGTTCAGTTCTTACTACATGCTTGCTAAGTATGGCAGGGCAAGTTTCACGGCCTCAGTTCAGCTCTCCAACAAGAACCATGATACCAAGTGCCCCTAGCTGCTCCTGCTTGCAGATGACCTGGTGGATTTTCAGTCCTGATTTTCAGGATAAAGCTGTAGTAGTGGAATGGGGTTATCAATAGCCATAATGATGAAGAGTAATTACAGGCAGCATTGTAGCATGAGAAAATTGTACTTTTATGCTTTTCTGTGTTTTATATGTCACTTAACACCTCCAAGCCAGGAGGTTTAAGCCAAAGGTATGAAATCATTGTCTGTGTTATGATGATATTAATGTTTGAGATATTACTTGTTAAGCACAATAAATTCATTACTTGTACCTGACAATGACAGGAGTACAAACTGTAGCAAAGAATTTTAAGCTAGTGATTTACAGCAAAGTCTTCCAGCAGAGTACATGTACCTTACTCAAAGGAACTATGAGTTTCAGAACATTTTCAAATATCTCTTTAATATATTTAGTAATACAATATTTTCTCTGTCTTTGTAGCAACCAAAAATAATTTTGCTTAGATAAAGTTTACTTTTGCCTAATGATTGTTGACATATACAAAACACAGATATGATTGTTACTATAAAAATTAAAATTTAATGGCACAGTTCATATACTAGAAGGAAAGAGTCTGTTTTTCATTGTACATACATGAGATTTTGTGTTACTACAGTTTGACAGTTTAATGTTCACAGATGGCATAATCTTTTAATAGTTGGATACACCCAACTCTCTCCTGGGAATTCTTGGTGAGGAGTTATTTATTCTACCTGCTTACTGAACTTTTTTCTTTTTTTTTTCCTTTTTTTTTTGCCATTCTACTTGAAGCTTATTGTCTTCATCTTTGTTAGTCTTCATTTTTCTTCTTCATATAAGGTTGATGATTTTATAGGTAAGTGAGCTTTGATTTTCTGAGAAGACTAGTTGAGAGTGATGCTGCCAGATCACGTGAACCAGTAACAATTTTTCTGTTAGACCACATGCTGTAATACCAAGGCATTAGGAATCCACATTAATGCTTAAATAGTTGACCATCTACCATAGAAAAGTGTAAAAGTAATTCCCATAGTCACAAAAATCTCATTCAAACAATTTCAGAAGTGAATATATAGAGCACACAATGAAAAAGATTGATGTCCTTCATTCTCACATCTAGGGTGAAAATAGGCATAGAAATCCCAGGAAGTGCTTCAAGACCTTCATCTGAAGGGCTGTAAGGAAGAACGATTTGGAGAATGAAGAAGAGACTCCGCATAGATCTACCTGGAATTCTTTATCCTTTTCCAAATGTTGCTGAAATGACGACTCTAGGGAGAATAAAGTTATGGAAGGATAAACCTGTCCAATGGGTTCTAGCACAACTGTATTGCCTGTGAAAATTGGTATATAAAATAGCAGAAGGAACTTATATGATGCATGATTGCCACAAATCTGCAGTAAGTGTGAATAAACACAGTACATTCCTCAAAACACACAACTGTTTAAAAATTGGCATTTCCCATCTTCATCTTATCAACAGATGTCAGATTTCATTAGGAGCAGACTGAAAGCTCTAAACTATGAAAGAGGGGATGAAATATCAAGAGTCTATATTATTTCCTATTTTGCACTGTTTGATTGTCAAACATTTCCAGTGCAGGCTGTAACGTCCAGCCGAGTGAGCCAACACTGTTTTATCTATTAGATTACTCTAGATTCTTAAGTTTTAAGTATAACTTTTTCCAAAATAATTCACATTTGATCTTTATTTATTTATTTATTTATTCTCTTTAGTTGCTTCTGCTTGATTGTGTTACTTATGTGATGTTGCTTTAATGGCATCATCTACTTTTGGCAATTATTTGGATGTTACAGATACCAGATCCTTATTTAACTGATGGAATAAGTAGAACAATGAAATAGAAAAATAATAAAAAAAAGAACAATCAATTGTGCAAAACTTCTGGATGGAATAACAGCACATGTTTATTATTCAATTGTTATTTCCTTGTCACTTTTATGAGGGACAATATATGCTCTAATAAATTCACTGTCTTCTTTTCTGTGGTTAGTGCTGTCCAATTTCTCAATTTATAATTTCAGAATTTTGCCAAAAAGAATAATTCTAAGTAAGTATTGCTCTATCACTCCAGGAGACCTGAACAAAACAACTTCCATATTCAAAAACCTCCCTCCTTGAATAAATACTTTAAATCTGGCAAAGGAATAAATAAAATTATGATAAAATTGCTGATAATGCAATATCTCTTATGAGCTGGCTTTAAAATTTTGTTTTAACAACAGATTTTTCATTTTTAAAAGCATTAGTGTTGTAGCAGTAGTATATATGTTTCAGAAAAAATGTAACCTTTTCATGTTAATTATATTTAGTCCCTTTGTCAAAAATTCTGTTCAGTTATACAGTTATTCAAAATTAGTTGCTTACAAGATTATGAGGTTTTCTTTTACCATTAGCTTACTACCTGTTTTCCTCACTACATGTTTTCTATCTTTCAGAGTTCAAGCTGAAAAGTGTAAGAGGAAGAGAGACGGTTGAAGACATTTGCATATTGACTAAAATGACGCTTTACATATTACAGTCCCTTACTTGTTGAAGAAAAATCTACAATTTTACACATTACATCATTTAAAATAAGGAATCTTAATATATTTTATGTTGAATGAGCTACATTTCTTGACTTGATTAAATAAAAAGTGATGTATGATTGAAAAAAAGCAAAGGTAACTTTTTAACAGGCATATACATAATGAGAAACCACTGGGACTACCTAACTGAGGTAGTCTTTGAGCTGATTTGCTAATGATAATTGTAATTATATTTTCACATACAAACAGGGAATATCTATTCCAGGCTCATTTTGCTTCTTTCAGTTGGAAACCCCAGAGTATTGTCTCTTTAACACTGACTTAATTCATTCCAAAGTGCATACTTTATATGGGAATTGTATATTTAATCAATCATGGTAGTTTGAGCTTCTGCTGTATTCCAATACCCTGTACTAGCACATGTATGAGGGCAAAAAAAAAAGCAAATATCCTGACCCTTTGTCATTTGTTGCTGAGTATCTGACCTATAGGACACACCAAAACCGAATAACTTGCTTGCTTACACAACAAAATGAAGGTAAGAAGGTCGGAGAAAATGCAATATTTATAATAAGGCACACTCAGAGGGAAGATGCTATATGAGTTGTGTTTCTGAATTTTAAGGAATGTTTCTTTTTCTTATTTTTCTTTGTAAACAAATGAATTCAAAGGTATGAGAGAGAAAATAAATTCTAGGAAAAAAGAAATTTGAGCAAGTGCTATGTGGTAAATACTTTCTTGATTCCTTAGGATTTTCTATGGACCACTAAGAAGGAAAGTTCCATGAGGTTCCCATAGCAACATTATATTTTAGTAATTGCATTAGTCAGAAAACAAATAGCATGTAAAGTATAGAAAATCTCAGAGTGCCCACAAAAATAAAAGGATATGCTGTAATATCAATATATCTTATATATGAATTAATTCTTGGGTGGATGTGGCACAAAATTCAGAACTCAAGGTGCATTTTATAATTCTTAACTCTATACTATTTTTGCCACATGGGAACTAGGAGAGACAGTGCTGCATAAATGGGTTTCTCATGGCCTGTGTCAGAGGATGGAAATCTAAAGTGAAAACCCTTTGCTTGCGCTGAGGTTGAGGAACTAAAGGAACACAGCAACCATCTCGATACTCTGGTATTTAAAATGTGTCTATGATGAAGCACTAAAGATAGCTCAGAAATAATGTCACAATGACCAGCAGTTGATGACACAGATGTATGAATCCACATTGCTATCACTTCAGCGCCAGTCAGCTTGAGTTTGTAGGTCATCCATTTTTCACATAAATTAGTGTAAAGTATAAGTTTCAAATGATTATTTCTATGTAGATCATATGTGCATATGCAGATATTTTTCATTTTCAGTTAAAAATATGGACTATTTATGTGTCTATGATTTTAAGGGCTGTGACACTGCAAGATGCAATAGTAACAATTTTTTTTATTATTCAAACCACACCAAAGACACTGAAATCTGTTTTTTTTTCCTGCTTTTATTCTCCACCACTTATAATTTCTCAGTAAAAAAAGAATATAGCATTTTATTCTCCACTAGTATTGTCCTTTTCCATTTTGCGAAAACTGATTTTAGCACCTCCTCCTGTGCTTGTCATTGAGCATGAACTACATTGACAAGGGAATATTTACTGTTCTGCTTCATGAAACCAGGTGGGTCCAAAATGAAATTTCAGAAGCAGGGTTCATTAGACAACTAGAGTTCCCTTCACCATCAGCTGAAAAACTATTTAAGCATATAAAACTTAGCCATTGTGGATTAATGCTGTGGGTATATAAAGTAGACTTTCATAAAGTATAAGTATAGTTAAGAATGAAGCTTCTTTTCAGGTGCGAGGTTCTGAGGCTAAAATATTTGATACTCATTTTTTTTGTTAGCCTTTTTGATTTGTTGAAGGAAGAATATATTATGACAACTTATATAAATGTGTGAGTACTAACATTCACAAGATAAAATAAAAGCTAGGCTAAATGCTATACATTAGTTTCAGTAAACATTCATTTGAATTTTCTATCCTAACGAATCATTAGTCTTTTTTTTTTTTTTTAACTGAGAAATAATGCCATTCATAATGTAATATTTTACCTGCAAATAACAAAGGCAGTATATAAATAAATCTTTACAGATCACATTCAAACAAGATCTTTCATGGCACAGGGCAAGGTGACAAATTTTAGAAATAAAGATCTCATGTACCTTTGGAGGGCCTGGTACTTTAGACAGTCTTATACAAAATAATGTTGGAATTGTTTTCAAAGGTCATCTATTTTACCTGTTTATTTAATATATAATTAATTTCTCCTTAAGTATTTTTATAACAGTTACTTGAGACCTCTAGGTTATGGAAGATGTCTAAATTGAAACATTTTAAAGTTATGTTATACACTTAACCAGTTCAAACAATTTTGCTTTCCCATTTTTAACAGTATAATTAAACTTGTTGTCTTGCTTGTTCCCTAGGAAACAAAGAGAACCAGGAATGTCAAGCCTTCAGAATAATTCAGTTAATTAAGTTCAGTATGGTAATAAACACAGACAGATATTATCTCACCCAAAAATAGAGAGGTGGAAGGGACTCCGTTGACAAATAATTGCTAAAACTGGATGCTTAATAAATTTTAAATTCCTTGGAAAAAGAAAATATTAGTATGTGTATGACAAGCATCCCATAATCTTAATGTTTCTGTCTTATAAGGCAGTTGACATAGAATTATATAAAATGGATATTTATGTTACTCCACTATGTATAATAGCATGTGTTAAGGCAGAATGCAGACTTCACAGCCCTAATGAGAATTATGGGAATATTCTGTGTATTAATACCTATATATGTCAAGTTGAATTAGTCTATTGAGAGATCATTGATATACAAAGGATGGGCAATATTCTTTTGTCATGGAAAACTGTCATGACCATCTTTCTCTGTTTTTGTTATGAAACCTGTATATTTTGCTGTTTCAGGAAACCAGATGCACCTATCAGTCATGACAATAGGATGGAATAAGATTTAAAAATGAGTTCTGCCCCAATAATAGCTCTCTTGACTGATAGTCCTCTTGTGTGAATCAAGTAGTTTTTGATTTTTTAAATCACATCTTCTTATGTAAGAAAACAGTATTCCATGTTTATATATACAATGTTACAGTTAATTGACTGTGCCTTGCAGAAGAACTTATTTTTTTCTTATATGGTAATAATAATAATAAGAAGAAGAAGACAGGGAATTTCTTGTCTTGTTTTCCTGTCAGATAGAATTTCATTATTTCAACTATCAAGTGCACGTGCTAGGTGCTGAAAAAGAAAGCAAACATATTTTGGGTTATCGTCAATTTGTAAATGGTGCTCAGTGTTCATCTCAGTTTTTCTGAGACTTGTACCTTATTTACACTTGATTGTTTTGCTGAGATTGGAGGAATAAGATGGGACTGAAATGTAAGGAGAACAGAGAACACATACAGCAGTGTAAAATAGCAGAACGATTCACTCGTCTATTGGGAACTTTGTCCATTGCGCAGCCATTGGTCTTGGGCAGACAACAACAGTTATGCTTGATTTGTATTTTTTAAGGCTTGTAACTTGTTCTCTGTAGCCCAGTGCCATAGTGATATTGTAGTTGCAATGAAATGCCTTATTCTTCATTCACCTAGTGCAGACTACTAGAACTCAAACACTTATAAATCCATCCTACATGAAATACATCATAGCAGCCTGCAGGTAATTTCCAATACAGCTTAAGTTGTTGATATTACTCTTTCATAAATGTGTTAGATCTAGTTACCTTAGAGATTTCTGATTTTCTCCAAATGGCTGAGATCATTTTAAATGCTGAACCTATACATTCTGGGGAAACTCTGAAGAACTTAGTAACAATAAAATCAATAGGTACTTAATGAAGTTTAAAACATTCTGTAGAACTGTAATATAACAATGCAAAGTAGGAATTGTAGATATCTTTTATTGTTATTTTAACAATCATTAAAGCTTTTTTTATATGAGGAAGATATATAACTGCATAATAATATAGAATTCTTTCTGATCTATATTAAGCAGGCAGGAGACGGAATATTCTGTACATGTGATCCTTGTTTCCTGTCCCAGTAAACTGTTCAAAACATATCCTATTATAATACCTAGCTGCTAAGCCTTGCCTAGCAAGGGTAGAATAGGGTAGAACAGGGTAATCCTGAAATTAAAGAATCCGTGGAGTATTTAAATGAGTATTTTTCAACATTTGACTTAATAGTTGTTTAAAGTTTTTACAGAGGATACATTCCCCAGTTTCAAAGGGGTAATTAAATAAAAGATCTTCTAACTTTTTTGCTATTTCTGAGTATATGGTGGATTTGAGTTCATCATTATGTATTTATTATAATTATTTATTTGTGTTAACAAAACACATATTTTAGCTCAACATAAACCAAAATCCATGAGATGATAGTTTCAAGTTCTGAAATGTCATATCCTGTATCAGCTTAACCACAAAAAAAAAAGAAAAAAAAAGAAAAAAAAATATGCTTTAAATCTTTCTCTGTTCTCTGACTAGCTACACTTTCTTTGTCTCTTTTCTTCTTTTCTCTGACATTCTGAATCTATGAAATCATCTCTGGAATGATAGACAGCAGGACTATAGACCAACAGAAAAGTGGAAGAGGACTTTGCTGTTTGGTCACAAAAGAAAAAAAAGAGCCCTGCGGGACAATTGTGAGAACACCTTAGTTGTAACAAGAAAGGAAATGATTAGACAGAAAGCAAGTATCAAAAGAGAATCCTAGAGATATTGGGACAGAGTCAAAAGAGCTACCAGTCAGACAGACTAAATAAAGGAAACTACAGCTGGGAACCTGTGGGACTGGAGATAATAGGAACAGCTGGAGAAGAGAGAAGGAAAACATATAAGGAGAAAAGAAAGCATTAAAAAGAAGAAACATAAAAGGGAATAAGAAACCAATAGATGATGCTAGAATATTTGACAGTGAGGGGCAGGATCTGAAGGCACTTCTGAAAGTTTAGGCTGAAATCACTTCCTAAGTTAGGTTTGCTGTAGTAAAAGAGGGACCCCCCCCCCTCCCCCCCCAAGAGAGATGTCTGTGCAACCTAAATGCAATAGGAAAAAATAACAATAACACAGAACAAAAACAAAAACAAGAACTGAGCAACAGCAAAAAAATAGACTAGACCTGAAAAGCAATGTTCTTGGAGGAGAGAGTAGAGGTATTTACATTTCAAAAGAGTTTAATGTAATTTTAATATAATGCTATTGTGGAAATGGTGCTTTTATGAAAAATAGTCCAGTCAGTGATTCATGTTCTTTAATTTTGAATGCTAGTCTTCCCATTGCATATTTCATTTATACCTGTTGTCTTTATGTAGGGAACAAAAAGTGCAGTGAATACTGAGGAGTGCAGTGAATACTCAAAGTAAAATTCTAAAAAAAAAAAAAAAAAAAAGATTACATTGTAGTTGTAACTAATGTAACATCCTGTTTTCAGTTGCATAAATACCTAATGATTACAGCGGTCATCAAATACAATGTAATATTAATGAGTTAGAAAATGTTGAGGAATTAGATCCCAACCTCAGCCTAGACCTCCCTGAATCTGAGGGGACTAAGACCACTCAGTAAATTCAGGGCATTCTGTTTCTCTTTCACTGGCTTTTACTCTCTCCAGCTCTTTAGAAGTTGCTGTTCCTGTAGATCTCATTGCTGAGGTGTTTACCTCTGCAGTCCCCATTGCTGTTCAGCTAATTTCTTCTGCCTTGAGGTTTCTTAAGCCTATTAAACTGTATAATATCTTTCTTTCAGAGGTTTCTACATCTACAGCATTATCATCCATTGCCTTCTATCATTATCCATATCTTTAAAGGTTTCCAATCCCATTTTTTTTCCAATTTGCACTCTTCTTTTTTCTTCTTCTTCTTCTTTCATTTATACTTATGTCTTAGATCCAGCATCTCTCTTCTTCCAAAAGCAGCCTTTTGACAAATCTACCTATTTATGCCCCTGGAATGTGTGGCTTTATGGATATTGTTGCAGTATAAGCTACCCTGTCAACTTGTGAGCATGTGAGCATTAGCCCAAGAGGTATCTAGTTTGACATCCCCATCATGATGGTGATTAGTATTGTTAATAGAAAGAGTGGACGCTTTCAGTATGGATTGTTCCTTTCTCTGAGGGAAATTCATCACAGAAGGAGCCTAGAATACTACAGGTACAGATGGAAATCTGTAAGTGTTTTCCTAAAAAGATAAACTGACTGAAACTGAAGGAAGATATTGCCAGATGCAACTGAGAAACATTGATGGAGTATAAAGATAACAACAAACAAAACTGCTGAAGTCCACGAGCTCTGCTGAGCAATGCCGACGGGTGGCAGAAAAGCCTATCAGAAAACAAATGGTGAGACTTTGGGTATTTTAGCCAACAAAAAAGGGAAGGGAGAAGTCATGTGGAGGTGGGATGGTCTCGCTTCACTAATATTTGCAAAGAAAGACCCAACTCACTCAAGAACTGATACTCTTGCAAACATCTGATAAGAGGCCAAACTCGCCTGAAGATACTGGAAGGATCACATTGTGAGGATGAGCAAAGTGCAGTCACGTACTCCTTTTCGTAGGGTATAAAGGACAGAATCTAACAGTGACGAGTTGAGCAGGCATCAGGAATGATACCTGAAAAAGTCTGGCTGGAACATAATGAGATTATCCCTTCACTCCTCTCATCCTGGGAGACTGGGCTAAGGTGGCTCCTCATGAAATTCAGTGTCCTCTGTAAATTCAGTGTGTAAAAGCATGCATTTGCATCTCCTTAGAAGGTTGAGTGTTCCCTATACTTTCACCGTGTAGAAATGCTAACATATTTTTCACTCCTTGTGAGGTTGAGATGTCCCCTGTATATTCAAAGTGAAGTAATGCTATAACAACTCCTTTTTTATTTTTTTTTCTCATTTTATTCTAGCTATTTATTTTACTTTATTTTTCCTTTCCTTCTCTATAGAATTCCTGTTTAGTAGATGATCAGCTGATTCATATAACAATCACGCCAATTAATGGTGGATGTTATTTTTGAAAACATCTTACGCTGGTGAACAAAATCAGCTAACTACAGTCCCTCTGAAATAATTTACTGTTTCCTTTTAACAACAGATAATGCAAAAAACATCCATAGAAACTTTTAAGCTTGAATGTATTGAACACTTAAACTAAGTCAATTTAACGGCACTGTGTTTGAGTACAAGAAATTATTAACTCTGAAGTGAATGAATTTTTTTTTTTTTAGATTGGCAATGTTAAAATAAAAGTCAGTTTGAATATGTTGTGCAGGGAAACTTCTTTAAAATATACCATGTACTCATGCTTATTCTTTCCTAATATTTTAAAATTATATTTCTTTATTTAAAAAGATATAATTATGTACAGTTTTTTTAAATAGAAAAAATGAATTTGAATTTGAAGTTTACTGTGAAGGAAAGATAAATTTGCTTCCAAGCAGAGCTGACAAATTACTAACTTTTTCTTTTCTCTCTTCTCCTTTCCTCTCGTCTCCTTTTCCTTTTCCTTTTATTTTTCCCCACAAACCTGTATAATATGAGATTCTATGAGATTTTCTACCAAATTTGAAAGTAAAATCAATAATCATTATAAAATCAATATGAAAATTTATTATTAAAAAAACCAAGATCCTTTTGTTCATGGTGGAAATAAGGAAGCTTCTCCAGATAAATTCTTCATTTTATTTTAACCTGAGCGAGCCTCAGTTTGAACAAAATGTTTTATTATTTTTCCTGATATATGACAATTACCACTAATAATATTTTTCTTCTGTCTATAGACATTTCAGGTTTTCCTTATGATATGTTCTAAGAAAATGCTTTGCGATATCCCATGAGGTCTTAAGAAAGGATTCACTATGGACATAATTCTTCAGAATGAAATATCTCTGGGAATGGTATTTACAAGGCAGCAGTAATTTTAAGATGGGACTTATTTGGGCATTCAGTAGAGTTTACAGTAACCTAGGCACACCAAATAAACAGTAGGAACTTGTCTATCTCTGCTTGATTAGGCTAGCCCCCAGGGAAAGCTTGAAAAGTAGGAGAAACAGCAAGAAGTACAGGATAAAATATGGACTCTATGTACAGCAAGGAATCTTTTTTCTTGTGGTTTAGAAAATGTCAACAGCCCAGTCATAACTGTCTTCCTATTATCTGAGGTCTTGTGATTGCATATTTCAGGTGTGCTTAGAGTGTTTAATTGTGATAACATACATAAAAGGCACTGTGTATTTGAAAAAGTTAGTGTTGTGAGGACAAATGAGTTAAATTCTTAGAGATTTCTTCCAATTGGCATGATCAGTCCCATAGAGAATAAATAAGAACTCCATTGTTAAAATACTGCCTGTTCTAATGATGTAAAAAAACTTTCAAGAGATTGCTGTGACCTAATATAAAATAAATATTGTGGGAAAAAAATACTTGCTGAGGGCATGTGTAGCTGCTATAAAACAGATTATTCAAAAACAAGAATAAGGAAAAAAGGCACAACGTTATCAGTCGATGGTACACAAGTCAAGTTGTCCAGCCAATGCAGAAAAAATATTCCTAATCAGATGAGTTGAGATTTTTTTTTCTGTAATTATGTGCTAATTTCAAGACAGAACTAATTAGAAATAGTTTCATACCTTATATTTCTTAGGACAAATGACAACCTTGCATGCAATACTGAGACCAATTAGAATGGATGGAGAATGAATGAATTACCTAAAAATAATGCAATAACAGCCTTCTCACAATCCAAATAGGCTTTTTTTGTTCTATGTTCATGGTCTTGGTTACTTCTTTTCCTTCTATTTGTTCACAAATAATAACCACTAATTTAGAACAATCTCTAAACACAGCAACATGAAGGCCTTTCCACAAGTTCATTTTTATACTTTATCTTTCTACAAAAACAATTTAAAAATAATAACTAAGATGATTCCCTACAGTTAAACGCATCAACAAATTTGTGCACCTCTTTAATTTTAACCTAAATGTCACAACAGATGCCATTCTTCCAGTCTCAATAGGGAGCAGATTCCACAATCAGGGAGCATAATTACAGAAAGCTCCAGCTCCTGCTGTCTCAAAGTTATACTTAGGGCACGCTAAATAGTCTGCCAGTCTCAGTCTTCAATGGCTGACTGGGGCCTTTGGTAATAAAAGATCAGTCAAGAGTACATGATGATACTTCACAAAATGCTAACAGCTTTGTAGAATTTATAATCTGGTGAGACATATGCCAGCTTTGTACACTGATGAACAATTAAAACAAATATAATAAGATCAGGGAGCAAATACAGTATGAGTTTGTAGTAGAGAAAGTGTTTATTTGCCATTATTCCAGCAAGGGAATATGTCCCACATAAAGCATAAATTGACAAGCAATGACAAAGATGAAGTTGCTTTTTTTCCTTAGACAGATTTGGCTGGGCCCTGGTCATAGTTGGAAAGGGACTTCAGTTAAACTGAGATGCCAAGTAACACCTTCCTTTCATGAGAAATATGGTATTTAAAATAAGAAAATACAAAGGCCTCTAATGAGTTTGTATTAAGCATCTTCAGAATAATCCAAATTTGGGAGATATAAAAAATTAACATAGGCAAGAAAGAATGGATCGTAAAATGAATAAATGAATTAGAGAAATGAATAGCCTTTCCTAATGAAAAGAAATACGATATTGTGATCTACTGTTGTACAGAAATCACTGTCCATCCACAGTCCCACAGGTCCCCAGTCTTAAGAGAGTACCCAGCAGTGGGATTGCCCCAGCTGCCAGTGGTGTGTCCCAGGTTAACCTGGAAGATCCTCAAAAATATAAATCAAGTTCCAAAGGAAAATAAATCTCTCAAACATTTAATGAATGCAATATGATAATATAAGGATCTGTCAATGAAACCTCACAAGTTATTATAAAAGAAGGCAGTAGGCTGGGTGAGTAGGGGGAGAGATTGTTCCAGAACAGATAAATAGGAAAAGATGAAACAACCAGCAGAATCATAAGGTAAAAAATTAGCATTTTGGGATAGACTGGGCTTTATTTACAGCCAATTAACTTTATATCTCCAGCAAGGAGATATATGAATAAGTAAAGTTTATCCAGGAATGCCACTAGATTTAGTGTCTACTATAGAAACATACGTTGCTAAGAGAAATATATTCAGAAAACAGCAATCAGCTAATGCCACCGGCACAGGGTACAGCACTCAGCACCACACTACCTGAATCTGGGGTTAGGACACAGAAGACCTGGATCTCTATAAAAATTGTGCATTCATCCCCAGCAGCAAATTGGCTAGCAGAGCATGTGAAGGTGAAGGTGTTTTTGCTGAGCACTTAATCTCCTTCTGTCTCAAACCTTTCTGTAGGATTTAACTGTCTTCCTCAGCCTTCAGGATTCTTCACTCATATTAACTTTCTTCCCACTCATTTTTCCTGCAAAAGGAGGTGAACACTTATCACATGCCAAGATGCAGTACCCTAATGCTATGTGTGTAATTCTCTTCTACATCTGAAACTGTAGTTTGGAAACTGTATTTTTCTTTTGGATTACTTGAGAGCCTCTCATTGCATAAAATCTTCATGTAAGAAGAGCCTGAAAACAGAAAACTACAGCTGGATTCCCCTATGAATCCAGCTGCCCTCTCCTTGAAAATCCCTGTGAATTTTTAGGAACATTTTTATAGCTCATTAAAAAAGAAACAAACAAACAAAATGAAACAAAACAAAACAATAACAACAACAACAAAACCCTTTAGATTCTCTTGGAAACTTTTCCTGATGCAGGGCTTAGAGGAAATGAAACCTTAAAGTTAAAATTATTTGAACAACTACAAAAAGGGGGCTAAGTCTTCAGCAGAAGACAAAAGTGTCATAGCACTTCGTTAGGTAGATTTGGCTGTTCTTTAGAGACAGTTCACAGCGGATAGTAGCATATCGCTACTTTACACAAAAATGAAGGTATGGTCTTCAGCATTCAGTGCATGTGTCCGAATTTGTGTGCATGTTTGTGTTTGTAACTTTAGGTTACAAACCTAAAGGTGTTGTAGGTTTTGGTGCTGTGCAAAATAGTAAATTTTCTCTGTTCTTTCTTAGAAACAAGTAGATTTTTTCAGATTTCCACCTTGTAAAAGGTATGACCCACAGCTTCATCCTTTATAAATGTAGTGATAGAGTAAACATATACACATTGTATTTGTTATAGGGAAATTCAGTAAAATGACTCTTCTTTATGAACACTATTGATTATGAGCTGTAGCCTCCAGTATGAACTGTTAAAGGATTTTATACAGAAAATGTCTTTCTTCATACAGAAATCCTCTAAGAAAGCCTCTCAAACCCAGACTCTCAAGTTTTAAAGTTAGACAAACCCCACAAACATGAAATTGGTTACTTTACTCCCAACTCTTTTTACCACGCCTGGATACTGGTACTCTATCTTATCCCATGCTCCTGAGACTTACAATTGCAAGTCTATCCCAGAAATTATTCCTCTGCAGTGAACATGCTATATGACCCTATGCTTATATAAATACTCTTTATATTAAAAAATCTTCATGGCTTATGAAGGAAGAATGTACAGAATGCACTAACAGCATGCTTATTTTATCAGAATCTAATTATTTATTTACATAGCTACATGTGAAAAGTACTTAAGCCAGAATCGGTGTTATAGTCAGGAATATACATGTGCATAAACAATGATTTAGTAAAACCAGACACTGCAGAATACATTTAATTTTTAAATGAATTCCATACTGTTCAATCCCACATGTTCACCAGTGTGTCCCCTTTCAAGGAATTGTTTCACTGTATTAACAGAATAAATATTTGAAATTCACAGGGGAATAAGGATTCACATTTCTGGTAGACTCAAATAGTAAACAAAACCAGACAGCTAAACCATATCTAAACCAAAGATACTCAGTCTTAAAGTTTTTATGAATATTCAAAGCAATCTAAACAGTAGTCTCTAACTTGAAGTGTATGAGCTTAAATGAGAAGGACTCTACAGGAAGACTTTCCAAGGAGGAAATAAGAGTCAGCTTCACTCATAAGCTCTTCACTATGACCAGTAAATTTTGCAGCACAGGAAATTCTTTTTCTCTTAGCAAACACATAATTCTGACTTTTTTTCCCTCTCCCTGGCTATGCAACATAAAGACTCTTTCTCACACAGATAGGAACACTTGTGCTGTTTTTCTGAAATTAAATTATATATACTCTCTGTGCAGTCAGAATCATCCCAGTGTGCCCAATTACCCATCACTATTTCTCCCTCATAGACATTCTTTAACTGGAATATTAATCTTGTGACTTTTTTAGCTTCCTTTGGTAAGCAGAGGTATTAAATGAAGCACCTTTTTAGTTATTTCTGGGGGATTTTCACTGATTTATTGTTTGTCTGTTATTACTTTTCTCCAAGTCAGTAAAAACAGACTGTTTATAAATGAAAATTTGTTTATAGCAGCCAACATTCTCTTTGCTTTTTGGGACAGAATTTCTTAGAAATATTAAATGAGAATCATATAATTTAAAAATTTGTCTTGTCCTAGCTTTTACTGCTACAGTTTTTCCTTATTACAATTGGATTTAGTTTCCACAAACTTATTACTGTACTGTACTGTGTTCACTCCACTCAGCTTTGCCACTTATTCAGACTTTATGTATCTTCATTAATGAGATAATTCTCATCAATGATCTTCCTTGATGAGTTCAGTTTGGAGAAGAGAAGGCTGAGAGGGGACCTGATCGATGTCCATAAGTACCTCAAGGGAGGCAGGGAGGAGGATGGGGTCGACCTCTTTTCAGTGGAGGCCACCTAGAGGACTAGGAAACTAGAGGAACTAGAGGAAATGGCCACAAACTGAAGCATAAAAAGTTCCACAGAACTTAAGGAGGAACTTCTTGACAGTGAGGGTGACAGAGCACTGGCACAGGCTGCCCAGAGAGGTTGTGGAGTCTCCTTCTCTGGAGA
>JAWLRI010000215.1:8567137-8589566 GCA_034781795.1 Crypturellus tataupa
AGATATGGGTGTGGGGAAAAGTGATAATACAGTGTGTATTCACAGAGCTGTCATGAAAGTCTTTTAATTTCAAGAGGAAATGAAGAATCCTTCCTTGCTACATGTAGAAGATATCTTGCTTGAGTGTTATATTCAATCACTACTACCTCTTATTCTCCCGAGTAGTTCTGCCCTCTGCATAACATCAAAATATTTGAATATCAAAAAAGGTACTTATTATCACTACTATTTCTTGCATATATCCACCACAAGTATATATTTTTTCTTTTTCTTTTTTTTTTTTCCAGAACTAGGTTAAAATTATAGGCTGATCTATAGTCCTAACTAGATCCTTGACATTATCTTGTTTTTGCAGTTCTGCATCCAACTAGCACCTTCCAAGGTTCACCATAAATCTACCATTATAGTAGCTCATTTCCATATTTATATTTTAGCCTGACACGTTTTATTGATAGATAATTAAATCCTTCTGTTGTCATTCTATTCCCATGACTACAGAAACTTCTCAGCAATTTCAGAAACGCTTTTTCCTTCATATCATCACCTAAGCAACATGTTTAATGTTGAAATTTTATTGTTGCAGTTTTCTAAATGACTGCATTGTAACATAAAATATTTTTTTTCACTATTTGTCTCAGCCAAAAGTTGTCAGGCATCCATGTAATTGAATGCATCATCCTCAGTCTGCCATGTACATTCTACCTTACCAGCAACTGCATTTGTGATGCCTTGTAGGATGTCCCTACAAGCATAAACTGATTGTCCCCATTACTTGACTTAGGGCATCTAATAATGCACTAATAACGTTTATTCATCATGGTGTGCAGTTTCTTTACATATACATACATATATATATATATGTATTTCCCAAACCTGTGTATTCATGACAAAAACAGTTGAATGTGAGGGTCTGAAATGTTTTTAAAAATACATTAATTTTAAAATACAATAATTTAATTTAATTTAAAATACAATAATTACTTTGTCTTTCCTGTAATTGCTTTAAAGAAACGAATCAAGGTTTTAACATTGAGTTTTGGAAACACTGTTCAAGGTGTTACAAGTTTCCAGACAGTTCTAAAAGCTATACTCATACTATTTTTTGGTGAAAGAACATCTCTTACATTAGTGGGACTGAAAAAAATGGACTGGCTTGTTCATTTGTTTGTTTTAATATAGAAATTTGAGAGCAGAGGAAAAGCAGTGATTTTATGGCTTCAGTCTTCTTCTACAGTTCAGTGTAATGTTATTGTTTATTCTCATAGAGTCTGTTTCACTCATACCGTTTCATCTTGCTATAAGTTATTGCTAGGAGTCAGTAGTGTTTTGCTATGTCAAATACTACTGAGGTTCTTCCAGAACCATATCCTTTTTAGCATCAGGGAGGCGCCTGATATTTAGCATCAGAACAACACAAAACTCTATCAGAATTCAGCTTGTTTTAAAATAAGATGCTGTATAAAAAATGTTGATAGGTGGTTTCATTCGTGAATATAATTTATATTTTCTAGATAGATAAATAAATAGACCTAAATAAGCATTTGTTCAATTTTTGAGAGGTGAATTTCTTGGTCTGCATGGTTCTTAAAATGTGTTTCTTCTGTAGGGTGCCATCCTGAATTCCACCACTTTCTTCCAGGTCCAATGGTGTATGAAGGCCACAGTAGATATGATTATATTTTGCACATTTATCTACAGTAAGGTGATAGGGTAAACTTGATCCTGCAGCTTTCAAAATGCACAATTGAGAACATAAGTAACATAGGTTTCCCTTGCAGACTTGCAGACGTCAGTGAAAGCTAGGAGTCTAGCTTAAAGAAAATATTCCTGATACATTTCAAAGTCTAATGAACAAGATATAGCAATTAAATCAAGAATTACTTCATCAACAGGTAGGAGACGGTGGGCAATCAATTCTGTGACTTTTCCTTGAGTTGCACATAGATATAGTCTGCTCTGTTACCAGAAATAAATCAAAACCAGATTCTTTTCTGCGCAGATTTCTATGCTGGCATGTAGAGCAGCTGATGGACGTATGTGAACAGCTGAGGCTAGGGGAGGAGGGGGACGGTTTTTGTGAGGGCAGTGGAACAATATTCCACTCTCTGCCTAACTACTGATTTCATAGTATTCCTATAACAGTATTTCAAATATATTTAATTAATTGATTAATTTAGAATTTCTACTACCATGGGCTCCTATGGCCATTTTTATGATGTCAGTGTCCTCTCTGGTTCCACACTATGTATCTTTTAAATATATAATTTTTGCTGTGTCTGTGTAACTTCAACTCATTCATTCAATTTCTACAATTCCACTGATCCTATCAGGATAATTAAGCTCACTGATCCCATGATTTATTTTCATTCCCCATAATTTTCTCTTGAAATATTAATTTGGAGGTCATTATTTCTGCTGTACTTGAACACTACAAGTGTTCTTCCTGCTAGCTTACTGACTTGCCAACAGTGCACATATTTTTAGCAGATCATGTGTGTTTCTTTGCATGAATGGTTACTGACAACTTGCAGATTCCTCTGGTAGTCTTACTAAATATTTATTAATTACTGATCAGTGTAAGTTGGGTGTTGTACATAGACATGTCAACACCAGAATAAGGAAAGACACCTCAGGTTTTTCTATTGAATGATGTCATTCACATTAATTCCTAGTTCCAGCAAAATGGAATAAGGACTGCATACTTCCTCAGGTACTTCTATCTCTTTTCTCTTTGTCCTCCAAAAAAGTGACCATGACAGTTTTTGCACTATCGATTTTGTTTTCTTGGGAGGGTGGTTCCTGAGAACAAAGTATTTTTCTGCATTATAATCTGCTTATAAATGTTGTTTATTAGTGTGATCTGTCAGTAATAGTTGTAAGACATTCAGATAGTTATTTTGTTTTAAAAAGTATGGTTTGGTTATTTTTGAGTACAGTTGATAAACCAACACATTCTGCTCCAAGATGACTGTATTAAAATGCATCCCTCCAGAGCAATATATTTTGCTGGCACAGCTGCATATTTGGTAACCCAGGGAGTGGAAAAAATATGTTTGTTGGAAATTAATGTTTGTCTGGTTTTATAGTAAAGAAGAAAAAAAACCTACACAATATATAATTCAGCATGCAGAATTATTTGAGTTACATGTATGGTTACATTAAAAAATGGAACAAATATTTTCAGAACAAAATTCTGTCTTGGATATACATTTTCCTTCTTTTGCTTTGTTTGTTCTTCCAGTTAACAGGAATAAAAGTAGATTTAGCTCTTCCAGTACAGAGCAGAGATGTCTGAGGAAGTTCTCAAATCCTGGAGTCGAGGAATGCTGAGGTCCACAATGTGTACAGCCTCACCACAAGCGGAAGAAAATTCTCTGTGAATGCTTTCCTCTTCCCAGTCCATGAACCTGTCAAGGTAAATGTCTGTCCAGAAACAGCTTTTTAATATCATATTCCTTTTGATGTACATTTATGAAACAAAAGCTGATCCTCGCAAGAACCACACAATTTAATTTATGTAATAGGCACTACCAGTATTGAAGAGACAAGTCTCAGGAGGAAATCTATAGTGTTTAAAATATTGGAGTCCAGCAGATCTCTCTTCTCCTCTGGCCTTTGCTCTATCAGAAGCTATGTATATCTGAGGAATTGTAAATAGTTTTAGAAGTCTGCTGCAGTTTCTGAGAAGAGCATGATGCTCCCTTTTCTCCCAGTTCTGTAACCCTTCACATAAACATAATTGAATTAGTCTACATCAAGCAGCTATCAATGGTAAAAACAATGCATTAAAAAAATCACCTAAAAATAATGTTTTTCAACCAGCTGTTAAGTCAAGTAATGTATTTGTTTTATTGCACATTTGCATAATAGGGCAAACTAGAAACTCTCTGTAACAGATGTGCTGGTGGCAGGGAGATTTGATTACTGGCTCCTGTTATTAATCACTAGAAAAATCCTAAATGATTTGTTTCTACAGTTTGATCAATTTATATCAGAGTACTTGCATTTATGCACACAATGTGGAGATAAAACATCTGTTCACACCTTTATGGCAGCACTGACTTTTTTATAGGGCTGAAGTTCTGTGTTGAGCAAGACACAAGAGACAGACAACTTTTGAAAGAAAAGATTCCAATATTTCTAATGAGAATAATTCAGAGTTGGCAGACGTTTCACGTTGGCTGTAATATCTGCACTGTGCTTATTCTGACCTGACAAAACAGGAAAAAGAAAATTGATTTTCTGAAGATTTCTTAACATTTGAGCTAATTAAACTAGAAATGCTTTCATGAGAGTCCTTTCTTTTTACAAGCAATTTTAGATAGTGCTTGGAAATTATAATGTATATTTTTATCATTAAAAATCTAGAATTTCATCCTGAGCTTCTTCTAATTTGAAAATTGGCTTCTTATAAATTCCTAACTGTAATTTACTTTAACATTTTATTTGATTACACACATTTTAAATGTCATGCGTATATATAAAAAATGCAAAATGCATGTTTTCCAGTTCTTCCCAATTAAATATGATAAATGCATGTCATATGAGTGTTTCAGCTATAAGTTAGAATAACAAATACTGACTTTTATAATGCATGCTTTAGTAACTCCTAAGGAAGCAAAAAGGTACATAAGTATAGTAACGGATGCTCAGCCTAGGAAATGTAATATCTGCATACTTTAATATATTCAGAAAAGCACTGTAAACTTTTTACCTACAGGTTATATCTTTAAGACGTTTCTAATCGTATTTTTCAGGTTTCTGAATTACTAACCTCACTTGCATTGCTATTTCCTTGGGATAGGTCAAATCCTAGATGGAGCTGACAAAAAAAGGCTGCATTATCAGTTGTACCCTGCATCCTTTCAGCCATCACGGCAGAGACCTGTCATGTTCACGTTCAGAAAGGAACATGGCTGAGGTACGCCGCTGTCGTGTCATTTCTAGAGTAGGGAGTCATGCCTGAGATGTAACTATGTTTCTAACTTCAGAGGGTTTCCAAGATCAAAGGAAAAAGACTTGCTGTCAGCTCCTCATGTTCTTTGGTCCTGGAGCAAGTCCTAGGTTGCAGATTGTATTTCCAGCTCCCACTGTGTAGGTGCTCTGCTGCATATGTTTATGCAGACTTCAGGGAGGCTCTGAAGGTTGGTTACCTCAGAAGCAGCACGTGGGTTGGTGTTGCAGCCTAAGGATTCAACTGCCAGCTGACTCCATTTGAAACATATGCTATAAGCCAGCAGGGAGAAGATAAACTGCCCAGGATTTAATAGTTGCAAATGCAGGACTAGGAATTATACTGGTGTCTCCTGTTATACTGACGATCCCTATACATGGAGGAGGAGTGAGCAAGGGATTTATAGTTCTTCTCCAGGGCATCAGTGCCTAAAGATCCAATCAGTATTTTGGGGTCTTATGCACTGTGCAAGACAGCCAGGTGCAATGAGAGATAGGAGGGCTAATAACGATACTCTTGTTTCAGAATAAAGGATTTCAGACATTTGGTAACATTAGCATTTTAATAGGTTACACAAATTTTAGATTATCATGCTACAATAAAAAAATGAATGTGTGAAATTTATATTTTATTCTTGTTAAATATGGTAAATTTTTGGCCCCATAATGTACAAGTATATTTCAATTTTAAGTTAGAAATGTTGTGTATGTTATACTCATGCACATGCATATACTTTTATATATACTTACCTGTGATAAATGATAAAATAATTTTATATTCCTTTTTAATATTTTTATTGAAGAGGTGTTTTTCACAATGAAATTTTTGTTGCAATTCTTAATTATAAGAGTAAGTATTCAGGAAGTGTACATTTCTTTCACAGAATCTTAAGGAGCAATAAACGTTGTCAAACATCCAGTTTTATCAAGCATTAAAAATGTACTTCCAAGCGACACAAATTTCCCTTTGAAGTTGTATCACAGTTTATAACTTTTGCAAACTACTCTCACAGTTTTGTGAAAAAAAATCCCATATGGTAGCAGATGGAAATACAAAAAAAGGCTTATAAGTCAGGATTATGAGTGGTTCAGTGATTCCAATGTTAGCTAGAGGACAAAAAAAAAAAAAAAAAAAAAAAAGAGCGAGCGAGAGAGAGGAAGAGGATAATACAATCCAGACAACAAATTTAACTCTATTACAGATACAGACCCATCTCCAAAGTCATTAACGCAGTTGCCTGAGGTGTCTGCCAAGGAGCCAGATGTCACTCTTCTATAACTTAGCATCTGATGATTGCCATTTAATCTGAAGGAGAGGGAAACATTGTGCTTAGATGCAACAAATATAAAACCTAACCTCAGTGGGATTTTCAGTTAGTTTTATAAACTCATAAAATGTGAATTTGCAAGGCCACCTATATGCTCAGGGCATTTCTTGCATTCTCTCCAAATGTCAACATTATTTTTTGCAGAAAAAATCAGAGATTTTAAGCTTAGAAGAAATGAGTGTGATCACTAAGTGGCCACTAAGTTATGTGAATGTAAATGATTAATTCCTTTGCTGAAGGGAAAGGCTGTTATTTGTCATACAAACTCAGAAGAATAAAACGGTTATATGAAATATTTTTGTGTAAATACAATGTACAAGTAAGAATATTTTTGCAATATTTTTGTGCTTAGATGAACAGAATTCCAAAAGATTGGTTCTAAAAGTAACAGGAATTTGAAAAAAAAGGGCAAAAGAGCTGACTCTTCATAACCCCTCCCCCCCAAAATAAATGTCCTCTTTATGCTTCAATCCAGATGTCTTGATATTATATGCTGCATTTAAGATATTTTATTTTTAATCTCTGAGTAAACCAGCTTATATTTTCTGACACAAAATATAAGTGTGACTGTAAAGCTTTGTTCCAGGTACTGCTCCTTCTAGGGTATTGAACAAAATTTGTACCAGCTTTGGTTCTCTCGTATACATCAACATCCTCTCAGGTTTTCACATTACACCCCAAAACCTGCAGCATATCCTCTTGGGGGCATGCTATAATACCAAGAGATAGTGATAAATGTCCTCTATTGCTCATTCAATAAGAAAGAACTTAGAGCATTTCTACCTTAAATTAACAGACCTTCTTATAATTGTGCAGGTCTTGAGTATCTGAGAGGAAATATGATCCTGATGCTTTGAATTCCAAAATCAAAATCTAATCTCCAAATTGGCCATAACATTAATCAAAAGTAGGTAACCAACTCCAACACAAAGGCAAAGAAACAGATATCAGCTCTATTTTTTTTTCTCTTTTCTCCCTATCTTTGAGGGCACAACAGTATCCAGTATAGCCTGGGCTCCTGCAGCCCTAGATTCCCAAAACAAATATAATTCTAACTCATAAAAATTAAAAGAACCAACTACACAAAATGAATGGCAAAAGATATTGGATCATATCAGGAAGAAGGCTGCTGTCAGCCGAAGCCAAGGATTTATATTCTTTTTTTCTTCTACTGATGAGTCTTCTAACTATAAAATAAGGTTAGGCTTTAGGATTAGTGTGGGGGTAAATACCAACCTGACTAGTTTATTACTTAGTTGCTGTACTACCCTCTGGTATAAGAAGATATCTGGTATTGATTGGTACCAAGAAGTTCAGTCACTCTTTTTAATAGTGACATATATCCTCTGTCTATAGCTAAAGTTAAGACAAGGACAAGCAGGCAAGAATAGGGCATGTGCTCATTCAAGCCAAGGACTTCTTTTTCCTTTCTTGTTTGGAATTATCTTCTTGCTGTGGTTCAAACGGGGAAAAATACGAAGGCAAACCTGCAATTTTTCTGGATGTTCAAGGACACAAAAAATCGGAGGGAGAATTCAAGTGGTTGTCACCACTTGAATTCTAATTGAATTTTTTTAAAAAATATTTAAAATATTATTTTTTAATGGTAAATATTCTTCAACTGGATGTTGAAAAATCATTGACTCTGACATTGTTCAGGTTTAAAAACAATTTACTCTACTAAACCTATGTTTTTATTTGTAATTATTCTTAGGAGTCACAATGCATGTTTAAAATCAGCATAGCCACCACAATTTTAAAATCCATTCTATTTTCTTGGCATTTTAATTTACACTTTCTTTTTTAGTTCAAATGCAATTAATCAGATTTCATTTACTGTCAGAAAGGAAGGGTTGTGACTTATAATGTTTCTCAAATGGCAATACCACTTGGTGTTTTTTTAATATTGCATGCTTTATCATAACTGTACTAATAGTTGATAGTAACAATTAAATTTTCAAGTGTGCAATAGTTCTTTTTCTCTGTTTGCATATCTGAAGCTGTTTGACTAAAAGGCAGCAATAGATTTGGCTTTCCTTCCTCTGCAATTGTTGAATAATTTATATGTATTATTTAATTATCTTTGTTCAATTTTTTTTGAAGTAGCTATTCTCAGACCGAGAGCTTCCATGGTTGATAATTGCCCAGGGGTAATTGTTTTGTTGTGGAAAACTGAAATATGTGCTTAGTTGTTTTGGAATTTAGTGAGAATAGAGAAGAAGAGGTAGGAGAAGAGGAAAGGGAAGGAAAAATTTCCAGTTCCTCATTTTAAAATAAGTAGTATGTGATGTTTTGTAAATAACCCCACATGTACAGGACAGATGTATTATTCAAACTTTGCAGGTCCACCAGCTGTGGATGGACTGATATCCTATGCAATTATTAAGCATATTTAAGTGTTTTCTTCTCTTATACATAATAAAATGGATAATAGATTCTCCATATATGTGGTAGGTCTCCCTCTGACCTGGCTGAAGACACTTCTTGTTATCTGTTAACTTATAACAGCAAAACCTAGTTCTTTGTTTCACACTAATCTGGTCTTGGAGACTGGGGAAAGAGATGTCCCCATCCTTCGAGTGTTGAACTACTCAGAATTAGGACGTCACGTTGACAGGGGACAACCATACTCAGAGTTTTCTAGTGGATATGTGAGGCAGCTCTTTCCTCAACATACAGTTTACACTGACCATCTTCTGATGGGTACTCATCTATTATGTAGACTATTTCAGCATAGAAGTACTGTAAATTCTACTGTACAGAGAAGGATATATTTGATATTTATTTATTTATTTATGAGTGCAATGCATCTGATCACATGTATGACTTCATTGCCATTTGTCATTTTGCGGTAAGGAAAAGCAAGCCTTAAAGAACCCACAGTAGTTACACATAGGCCGTCTCCCTGTTTCTTAGCAATTTCATAGGGTAAGAATACGACATGTTTTAAATGTTTTTTTTTTTTTTCACTTGTTATCCTGTGGTTAAGTGCTTTATGGTTCATATCTTTTCCTTTAAAATACTGAAAGTCAAGGAGGAGGGAAGTATAGGTCCTGGGAAAGAAAGAGATGAGACTGCAAAAGACAACAGAGTGTTGTGGAATAATCTGAATCTTTGCATTTGCTGAAACCGTCACTCTTAGCAGAGTACTGCCATGATATAGATGCCTACTGCTAAAGCGTCATGAGCCTATATTCTACTCTAACATAACGCTGCAGGATTTAAGCATGCACAGAAATCATAATGACTAAGTATCAGTGGCTAAACTGTGCCTCTGAAATATATGCACATATGTGAATAGGTAATTGTGGTAAAGCCATGCATATGCATGAACCAGATGAATAATTGCATGTGCAGGCTACCGCCAGTGCGTGAAATTACCTGTTTTGCAAGTGTAAATTAGTGTTTTGCATGCCCATTTACCTGTTTGCTCTCCTTACATTTTCTGTGTTCAAGTTAGCTGCCTGTGTTTGATAATTTGGGCCCTAAGGATAAAAACAAAAGGAAAAGCTAAATATTAATGTTGAGAAGAAGTAAAAATGAAAAATGCATTCACTCTTATACTACAACTGTAATATTATAACACTGAATATTTACAAGACATAATTAGATCATACCTTCGTGTTATCCTCCAGAATATATATGTATGCACAGTTAGTGAATTGCATGTTTGTGACTGAAAGTGGCAATAAGATTAGCAGTTTTATATTTTCTCCTAAAGTGTTAAAAGTATATTTAATTTAGAACAAAGTGAATTCAAAAGAACTCTTGCATTAAGATGGCTGAGGTTAAAAAAAAGACTGAAAAATAAGGCAAGATATAAAACACATTATCTTCAAAATACTGTGCAATTCCAACATAATTTATAATCCCCAAGTCTGCTTTGTGTTGACCCCGCAATTTATCTATGACATGTAAGGCGCTGATAGCACTCATGCAGTTAAATTCCATTCTCCACAGCATTACAGGAGTCGGCATTTCCAGAGTAGAAAAAAATATTAATTTCTAGTTTCATTCACTTTGCTTGGCCAGATATCAATGCATTAATGCTACCACCTGATCTGCAAGTAACTATTTATTATTCTTTCCAGGATCACAACATCCGACCTTTTCTGGTTCTCTTAGTACTCTTTGAAGATATTATAAACCATGGAACAAATTTTATTTGGATGCAAAGACTATTCCATAGAAAACTGCAAATTAAAGCAACAAGCTCCAGATTTAAACAACCAGTTGTGATGAGCAATACTCACCTCTCCTTTTTCCTATTGAAGAACTTGGGAAAAGAATCCCATGCAGATTCTAGTCCTATATATTCAGAATAGCAAATTAATGGATCCCGAGGCAGAATCTCTTGTTTACTTATCCTACAATCTCTTGAACTACTTAGCCAATGAACATATTAACCATGACTTACATCAGTGAGGCTTTGATAACTTTTCTGCAACTCTGCTTGCTTATAACCAACAAAACAAAACAAAAACCCGCACAACAGGATTATGTTGCATTATGAACATGCTCAGCAGCCAGAAATTTCCCATACTGTTCAAATTTGTACAAGGTTCAGAGACAACCCTCTGAGAAAAAATGGATCACGTGTCCATTATACCCCAAGAGATGAAAATCCATGACAGGGAATGAAAGAAAAAAAAAATGTATCCTAAGTTTTCCTCGGTGCTAAAAGATTTATTAATGTCCCCCAGACTCTGCTCAGTATTTGTTTCTGCTTCCTGGCTCTTCCTCCTGCCTAGGCAGGAGGTGTTTAAGGCGGGTTAGAGGTCTCTCTCTCCGAACCTCAGTTCTGAGTGCAACCCCCCAGCACATTGTCAAGGTCCTTGACCTTGGCATACAGCTGACTTGGGACAGAACTCTAAGGACTCCCCTTTGCTTGGAGACATATGATCAAAAATCAATGAATGGGGAAGAGGTGAGAATCTCTCTCTAGTTTAGTTTGGACACCAAAGTGTCTTTGTGTGTGAAGTGACACAGGAGATGGAGTTTGTGATAGGAAGTCATTCACAGGAACCATGGGAGATATAGATTTCTAGAAATATTGCTAGAAGAAAAGAGAGACCAGAGTTAGAGAGAGCAAGAGCTGGAGCAAGGCTAGCTGTCTACAGCTTATGCACTTGCCATTGTTCATATGTTCTCCAGTATCTATGTATATATCTAGCATATATTTCTGAGAGTGGCTCAGATGACATGAAACCTGGCTAAGCAGATGAAATGCTTTGTGGAAGTCATATTCATAATGATCCTTCTTGGTGATACTATACACCAAGGTATAGTATCAGTTGACACATCTATGTGTGTTTAACAGAATAATACAAATATTTCTACTTATTGTTTTATTGCTTGATAATAAAGTAGAATTGAGTACAGTCAAACTGTAAAATCAGAAATTACAAAAATCCTATATCGAAGAGTTAATTTGTTTCCATGATCTATTATTAAATTTCTTTTTTATTTTAAGTGGAGAAAATGACTGATAATGTACTAACTTGAATATCAAAATATAGAGAATAGAGAAGCCCTCACAAAAGTTCATAGCCTCCTGTTACAACTTTATTTTATTGTATTGTATTAAATACCTGCCTCAACAGCCTAATCCCAGAGATGTTTCCAGAGGAGGATTCATGCTTTCCTACTTTAGCGTTCTTTTACTTTCTGCAGTACAGTAGAAGAGGGTCTGAATGCTTTGGCCTCTGCTGTTGTTTCATTTGTATGATATATATTACACCTTTAAATGACCTCTGCACTGTCAAGGTTTCACAAATCTTGATTTGAGCTACCCGATCCACAAAAGTATCTGAAACAATAACTTTTTTTAGTTGCAACAAACATTAGATTTAATGAGTACAGTGCACCTATAATGATACACTGAATCAGTATGAAGCCTCAAATAATGATTTCTGTTGGCACTGTAAAAGGAATGTAATTTTTCTTGTTGAAATACCATTTTTCAGTTACTGCATGACTGATGTGGTAATTATGCCCTACACCTGGGATTTAAATCCAATCCTACAAGCCCATTTTCTGTTTGCAAGCTGTCAGACTGATGCATAGGCTTTGTTCTTATCTGGCAGTAGGCGAGGAATCGGTAATTCAGAAACAACAAAGCCACTGATGGGTCATCATGTAATCTGCACTGAAAATTGCAATCTGTAATGAGATTGGAAACACAGATGAGGTGACTAAAATTGATTACCCGCCATATCTGAAATTTTCAATTTTATTGCACAAATATGATCAAACTAGTCCACAAGTTTAGAAATTTGCTGAGAAAGAATAAAAATCACTTTTAAATTAGGTGAAAAGGAGATAAGTTATTTAAATGCAAATGATTTGTTTTACAGCAATGTGATTCATCTCCAAGGTGATTCACATGTTTACATTTTCCTTTTCCATTTCAGCATATGGTATGTCTTCTTCCTCAGTTAGGAATAGCATAAGATCCTTCATTATCTTATGATAAAAATAAGTTCAAAAATGAAAAGAAGAAAAATACTGAAGCTAGTTACATTTTATTTTATGGTATGTGCTTGTAGGTTGGGGAGGCATGAACTTCTCAGCAAAGCAACCAAAAAAATAAACCTCACCTACCTTGGAAATACATCTGTTACCAACACTTCCACTTGGTTTAGCTCCCTGATCACAACTCACAGGGAAGTATTAAACTTTTGTTCTCAGCACTGTAGATCTTTTTGTGCACTGATGGGATTATGACTAGTGCTGTAAACAGAAATAAATAAGCCTTGATAATCCAACAGGATTCTGGCCAAAGACTGTCTTGAAAAAAGAGAAGAAATCCTGATTTTTCTGAGTGCTCATATCTTGGACATTTAAGTCATAATGTGGGTTAGTAACAAAACTGAACACTTCAAATTTGATTCTGAAAATCAGTTGAAATAAAGTTAGGGATTTTCTCTGTAGTAGAGCCCAAACTTGGTAAGTGAAAAAGGACACGAGCAAAAAATTATGAATTTTGATTCTCATTATAACCCTGTAAGCTTTGAGAAAACACTACCAGGAAAATTGATTTAGTTGAAGATAAATTTGATGATAATATGGAGAAAATGGGAAACACAGTCAATGTGCACATATTTCTTTATGCTTCTGTTAGAGCTCATTTATCAATCCAGGACTTTAATACTGTCTTTCTTTGTGTACACAAGAGTGTCTAGCAGTTGCTCATCACAATCTTGACTATAACTGGTGAATATTCCTTTAGATCACAAAGAAGTCCCAGGTGAAATAGTTGATTCCCATGTTAACATGAGACTTGAAGAAGAATCTCCTTAGAAAACTAGAGCAAGCATCTCTAATACTGGATTTGCTCTTGTTTTCAGGTGTCTCAGCACAACAAGAAGTTTTCAGGATGCTAGATGAAGAAAACTCGTCAATAGATGTCACTTCTTTGAAAACCCAAGAGAAGGAATTAAGAGTAATATCATTAGGCAAAAATAGTCAGTATTTCCTACAAAGAGATCATAGCCCACTTTGATATGTGAAGACATCGAGGGAATTGTTCAGATTCTAGCACTCCCAGAGAATAAGAGCAACTCTCATGCAAAAGTGAAACTTCAGGCTCTAAATATTTTTATAAGGATAATGAAAGAACACAAATTAAAAAATAAATATATTATTATTATTCTATTTTGTTATCATCAGTGCTTGAAATGCCTTGTCAACTGTTAGTCAACATGTATATGTTGTGTTGAGACACCTGAAAACAAGAGCAATTTTAATATTAGAGATGCTTGCTCTGGCTTTCTAAGGAGATTTTTTTGGTGCCACAAAGAGAACTTCTGAGTGTTTGGTACAATAACTTCACAACTTCACAAAATCTTTTTTGACATGATCTTTCATTAGTATATTCTACCAAATAAATGGCCACTTTTAAGTAAATGAAATATTCCAGTGAAGAGCTGGGCATAAAAAGTATTAAAAACATGCATCTCAGGTGCCTACTCTAGAAATGGTGTTCTAATTATTACTTGAAAACTTGCCATATTTTGATTCCTGAAATATGGTCTACGTCTGTCTCTCCTGCTTTTGGATTATGAGGTACTGATTAAATTAGATGATAAAAGCTGCTAAAATTTGTCTCAGGTGTTATTTTTGGTAAGCCTTTGGTCTTCCTTTGTTCTCCATCAGGACATCTACATCATTTACATATACTATCATCTCAAACTAATACCATATGAAAATACTAATATGGTATGTAAACTAATACATTATATGAGGTTGTGAATTATCATAATAAATGACCATAAATCACTAAATGTTTGGAAAAAGACTTCAGAGTGTTAATTTAGATGCTTCCTGCCAAACAGGAAAAGAGTAAACAAACAAACAGGTATGTTGTCCAAAGTCTTCTAGTTCTTTCATTCTCCCAGAAATTCTCACTTTAATTAAATATATAATAGGAGATTTTAGGTACATATTTTATCCTAAGTAGCTATATTTTCACTTTTTAGAATTGTATATCTGATATATAACAATGGTCATTTCTGAAGACAAGATTTCTTAAATTTTATCTGTAAAGTCATTAATCCTTTTGTCTCCATGTGATTCAGAGTTTGAATTGAGGGACATAGACTTTAGTTAATGTGTATAATGCTGCCTATGACAGTTTACCACAAATATTTCAATAGACACTGAGGAGGAATAAAAAGGATAATACATTACATTTAATTAAACCAAACAGGTACTGCATATGCGATGGTATAATGAGTCAGGAGTAAACCGACAGATAGTAGTCAGTTTTTGCAATGAAAAATACTGGGCTTTTACTAATGCACACAAAGTGCCAGATGAGGCAGGCAGAGATTGGAATACATTCCAAAGCTCCTTACCCCTAGCCTATTGAAATACCATTAAGTATAACAATCCTAATTCCAAATTATCTTTAGTTATTTTGGTTTTATTTACAAACTAAATCAATCAGCCAAATCAGAGCACCACAGAAAACACAAACACACTTAAAAAAATGTGTAATTCATGTATGTGAAACAAAGAATTGCAGGGGTCCATTAACATATCAGCTGTCATGCTATTTTAGAATTTTAATTTTTGTGATTAATTCATTACTATTCATCCTGGAAGAGTGATAAAAGGATCATCTAAATGACTGTGTCCTAATTAACTTTTGTTTATCCTTAAGTTACAGTGCTGCACATTAGTAATCATTATTTTCAGTAGCCATATATACCCTCATCTGAACAGTGTATAAATAAAGAAAAAAATGTAAAAAGAATATGGAAAAATGATGGGACAGCCTAATACTAATGAAAGAAATTAAATATTTGCTATAAAAACACATAACATTTTATACACATTGGAGATTAACTGACACCAGGATGAAAATTCATTGTCAGAAAGAAAGGAATAAAATATGTTATGCTAGCAATATGTTATTTGGATCTACTAAGTGCTAGAAATTAATAGATGAAGTATAGAAATGAGTACAGCAAGAAAGTATTCATTTCAGACTATGACAGAAAGTCAAGGTGTTTAATTTTGAGTCCGTCATTTACAGCACAGAGACACACATTTTCTTTCAAAGGTGGTTTCTGATATTGGACAATCAAACCTTGAGACTTGAAGGGATTTTTTTACTCAAAGTTATATAGACTTACATGTCTATATGTAACATTGTATATCAAAAATAAAATAGACACAATAAATGTCTATTGTTTTCTGTTTAAGCATCAGCAAATTTTGCATTTGTTCCTGTATCTGAAAAATCTAACCATGAGCAATGTTTTTAAATATTACCCAACTTTTTTAGGGCTCTATACACTGTAAAATTGCTCTCAGTACTGCTTCTCTTCCTTTCCCCCAGACACATAGACAGCTGATTGTGGGGTTTTTTTCTTCTTCTTCTCATAGCATTTTGTTGTATTTTTCCCAAACCCAATGTTTTCACTATCCCTTAAAAAAAAAACAAAAAGAGGTATACTTGCCAAAATTCTTAGCACATCTCTGATATGGTAAAAAAAAATCAAATTCTTTTGCCCATCTGCTGTTTGCAGATCTTATATCTGACATTTAATCCTAAAGAGTGAATGCGGTAAGTCTGAAATCAGATTAAGAATGCATCAGTTAAGAATGTAACTCCACATTGCAATAAGAAGTAAGTTAAACTTTGGCAGGAAATAAGCAATATACATGCCTGCATAACAAAGTCTTCTACTTCTATAAATTATATCAGCTATTAGTCATTTGCTAGATCATAACGCTTAGGAGTACTAGTAATGAATATTAAGAATAGCAAAGAATGCAAAGTTACAGAGGTAACACATACAAAAGGTGAGCTGTGCTTAACTGAACTTATGACTCAGGAAGATGAGAAATGAGATGAATTTCAAATCTTTCCATCCAGAAGAAATGAATTGTAAGTACAGATGTGAAATACATGAATTTTAACTAAGAGAGAATTTTAGGTGATAATGTCAAGAGCACAAGGGAGGATCTTCAGTTCATATGAACTTGTGACATGAATTTAATTTTGGAAATTTTGAATTTAATTTTTATTTGGAAGTGAAAAATTACTTGATAATTGCTGGAAGTATGGGTTACAGAACAGAAAATAAAATTAATGGATTTTTACATCATAACTAGGAAAATTCAAAATAGATTCTTCATGTATACATATATCCTTATAACTTAGATTTACAATATATATTCTTGTTTAGCTGGAAGAACTTGAATAAATACTTCTGCTTTAGGTTTAATCCAGGTGCTAACTGTACTTTACTATAAATAAGCAGCACTTTAAAGCTACTTCTCCTTAGAACAAAAAAAACCCCTAAATTATAAAAACATTTGTTGACATTATATTGTTGGGTGGGTCAAGAAGAGAGCAAATTAGGCATTGCAAAAATAGCATTACTTCAGAAATTTTGAGTAGGTTCAAAAAACCTTGAACGACAAGGAAGATAAAGGTACTGTCTTTGGGAAAGCAAAGATGATCATCAGACAAGTAATAATTGGGTTTGCAGAAAATAAGAGATGGAAGCTGTTAAGAAGAGAAAACTTTTCAGAAGTATTAGAACAATATAATCTACAGAGCAAAGATGTACGATCACCATATATTTTTGCTATCTTACAAAACATGAACAAATGCAAACAAGATCCCTTTTTTTAAGTCTTGTGAAGCTGTTTTGTACTACGTCTGACTTCCAGTACTGACCCTGCCAAGTCTGCACTTTAACTGATATGTCCCTGATCAAAAATCTACTGATATGATTTCAGTGTTGGCAAAGTAATTATTTCTTCTGTTTTTTCAGACTCTAAAAATTGTTTCCTGTCTCCTAAGCAGACAGCACAGTTCTCTACCATTACTGTTAACTACAAGTAAATTTAGGATAAAGTCATATCTGTAAAATAAATGGGGATCTAGAAAAAAAACATCAAAGCACACTTTTTTTAGATCGTTTTACGAAAATTTAGAAGCTTCCTATGAAGTCTTACAAATACATTCATTAAAAAATGTATGTGTTTTGATGTGACTTGGAAAGTTGATTTGTTGTGCGCAAAAAAAAAACCCAACCAAAACAAAACGAACAAAAACCCCACGAACTTCAGGCTTTCAGCTCTTGCATCTCCAGTGGCTACATTTTTTTTCTCATTTTCTCTCTGTGGTTATCCTGTACAGCACATTCTTTTTCATTACTGTGTGAAAGCTGATAAGGATATCTGTCTATGAAACTTTTGTTATATCAACTAGTTAAACATTTTTACAGAAAACTAGTCTTGCTGCAAAAAAAGCAAGCTTGCCACTAACTTTATGTCAGAATTTCTTTATTCCAGAATATCTGTTGATATAAAAGCTTAGACATATCAGATATATTTTTGCCTTTTCTAGAATATTTGACAAATTGTCAAGTAAATTTATGATTTTCAAAGTTTTTATCCCTCTTATAAAGCAACAAGTCTTAATTCTAAAATGTAAGCTCTATCTTGCAGTTTGTATGGATATAATTTGCCAGAGAATTACTATTGCTTGAGGGCTAGGAGACAGCATCTTATCAATATTGCATTTTGGAGCATTGGAGAGGAAAGGTGAAAATGGGAGTTCAAAAGGTATGCTTTAGTTATTTATTTTACAGACATTAAGCAGTACTTCACAATCCAAAAACACATTATAGAAAGAAGTAAGGCAATTGATTCTTTTGTCACTCTGCAATATCATGGTATAATTTCACTTTTCATTGTTAGAACAGAAAACAGTGTTTTTGTAGTTCGTTAGTGATTAATCAAGCCCTCCATTAAAGAGCTGAGAGTAGATTGGCAGTTTCCTTACTCTGATAAGGCCTTTAAAGTCTTGGGGGGATTTTATTAAAAAATATGTACTTTTTGTAGTTTGTCACAGGAGTGTTATCCGTGATGACAAAACAGGCCTTCTCCCTGGCTTCATTTCACTACCAAAGAATAGCAATACCTGCAAGGTGCGAGCAGAACATTCCTACAATTTTTCAACTCTGTCACACTCTTTTATGTTTTGTTCATAATGGCAACTGTCTTGCTTGATGTATTGTACTGATGTTCTCACCTGCTTGTTGTCATTCAGGTGCTAAATGAGGAGAATGAATATGTAAAATTCCTTCAAAAGTACATTTTGAAAGTAAAAAAAGACTGACCATATTAGGGGATTTTTCTAACTATAGGATTAACAGAGGAATAAGGAATGGAAAAGGTTCCTTCCTTTATCAGTTATTAAAAGAAAATATTGTTAGTTTGCTTTACATACAAGTATTTTTCTAAACTTTTTTATTGCCTAATTAAATGACAAAATTATTGTGTCTTATTCATATGGGAAACCAAACATTTCAGCTTTTATTTCTACATAGGGATTTCATCTGTTTTGTGGTAATTAATTGTTTAGCTTGGTGCCATGAAAATATACTGTATTAGCAATTCTAGTGTTTGATGTTTAGCTGTTTAATGGTCCCCACAGAAGTCATTATATTTTTCTTTTTTTTTTTTTAACTCCGGCTTTAGTCATTATAACAGGAGGGGTGGAGTACTTCCTGAGGTGTTTAGAGCAGCAATTCAAAAACAACCCATGTAAAAAATTAAAACTATTTTTTAATTATTATTATTAGTGGCTGCTTCATTTATTTATTTTTTTTTAATTTTACAGTTTTACAGAGGTTAATCTAAGTATCCAAATATTAGATACCTATTTATCTATCTATTTATTTATTTATTTAGTCTGATGGATGCTCAGTTGGATGTAAAATTGTCTCAAACCTTATTAAAGCGAAAAGAATTTGTTTCAAATAATGGGTAATGACTATATACAGAGTTTAGTACGCTTGAAATCTAGGGCTTTTTTGAAAAAGAAAAAAAAGCTAACAAGCAGTTTATTATGATCGCACAAAAACGTTAAGGTAAGCATTTTTTGGTGCAGAGTTCTACATTTTACAATATTCACCCTATGTCCTTACTCTCAAATGATTGTCACACAAATGCTGTATTTACAAATATGCCAGAGGACATATTCTTTTAATCCAGGGTTGCTGCAATACATTGTACCTCAAGTGAAGAAAAATTGTTGAGTGGTAGTTTTACATCCACATACCAACCGTTCTAATTCTTCAGGAGAAACTGCTTCTTCAAGAATAGTATTTCACTCTCCTTTGATGTAGTTAAATGCTTTTACAGTTTGAAACAAGCAAACAATGCAAATGAAATTATTGAATTTCACAGTATTCAAGATATCAGTCCTTCCAGAGCTTGTCCTTGGTATCAGGTTCCACATATTGTCTGTGAAATACATCTTGATCTAATAGTAGAAGGGAGAAGAAACAACGGCAGGGTAATTCTTGTAAGCTCTCCTCTGAATGTGTCCTATAACACTTTATGAGCTACTGCCCACATACATAACATCAACTGAATAATTAGAACTAAACTGAGGGAAAGAAATATTCTATTCAATAATACATTTTTTTTTTTTTTCCCTAGAGAATTTATCAAGTTCCTTGTTATCTTCCCTGCACACTTTGTACTTCTTTGCAAAAAGAGTAAGCTCCCATTCAGACTTTTTTTTTTTTTTTTTTTCTCTTTAATGATAGTGCAAACAACAAAACCAGAGCTAAGTGACTCTGGCGAGGTAACTCCTGCACTGTACATAATAAAGCTGAAAGCTCTTTTTTGGCAGCCAGTAGAGAGTTATTTCAGAATTAAGCTCAGTCCAAAGGTCTGCCTGAGCACATTTCAGGACAAAAGAAAAGCCCATCTATTAGCACTAATGTGATAGATGAAGAATGGGATTGTAGCATGAGAAAGGATATTTTCCAATTTGGCTTTGTTATTGGCAACTGAGTAACTTAATGGATTACTACTAAAATTACCAAGGTTATATGTTTTCAAACTAAAAGAAGGTAGTCAAAAATCTTGTTTAGTTTATCAAGCATCTTGATCAAGATCACGCCAACATTTATGGCATGTGATAGTCAACAGTGATGGAACTCGAACTCAGTTTCATTTAAATACTAGTACAGACAATAATTGATTTATACTGTATTGCTGAATGTACCTGTCTATTACCTTGCAAAAGCATTAGAAAAGTCCTTACTCCTTAATCTTTAGTTTTAAGAAATAAAAATAATGCCATCAAATTATGAAAAAGAGGTTAAATATATGGGTAATTCTTGCGTCAATAAAAGTTAAATGTGCAACTAAGGCACATTTCTCTAGCATCTAGAAGCAGCTTTTGAAAATTATGACTAAAACACCAATTCTTCTGCTATCACACTGATATGGGAGAAGGGTAAGAGAAACATTTATTTGTGAACTTGTGTATTTCGTTCCTTTTATATCAGAGAATCTCCTATTCAGGTCATGAATACAGCTTTCTTAACAATATGGATTTATATAGCTGAGCTTTCCCCAGTGAAATCAAAAGGACTTATGTCACTGCATTTTATGGGATGTAGATTCAAGGATCTGATCTATTTTCTCTTTCAGATCATGAACACATTAAAAACAGCTTATTACTAACATGCAATTTAACATGATGGTCTCTTCTACTGTTTTCAATATTAGTCCTTACTATAATGCTCTCTATGACATTTTAAATAAACATTTCAGAGAAGATCTATGTCTGAAAAAAAAACACTAAATCTACACTTAACTATCTGAAACTACTTTCTTTCCTATAATAATTTTGTATTTAATTTGAATATCCAAGTATCTGAGAATTTTTTTCCTAGAGCATTTTACCTGCTTTTGTAGACTACCTATAAGCTCAAGAAAATCAACTACTTTTTTTCCAGTTTGTGGATTAGTGGATTTCCAGTATGGATTAGTACTTGTTCCACTACCTTAATACTGACAGAAAGGTATGCTAAAAAGTCCATCATACAATATTTTAGTCTTCCTTGTGAGAATTAGTGGAGTTTTTGCTCCCCTCCTTCCTATTCTTTCAATAGATTCTCAGTTATTCTGAATTCTTCAGGAATAAATATTACACATATATTTCAGCAAATTCATCAGCTAATACTTGTAATTCTTTGAAACAAGTCATGCTGAAGGGGTGATCTCATGCTTAAACAGAAATTTTTAAATGGAAAAGGAATTAAACTTTACTAGCAAAGAATAGAGCTTAAATATTAAAGTTAGGAAAGCAGCTTAGTGAAATCTGGAATAGCATGCCATAAAAAAAAAAATAAAGCAGTATATTAATCTTGTGTGAAATATGGAAAAAGATAAAAGCATGCTAAGGTTTTATTGTAAAATGTTGATGTGTTAAACTATCATAAAACTGAACATATGTCCTTAGATAATACCATTCTTTGTTTATGGTGATAAAAATCTTATGTATAAATAGGTATGTTATGAAGTCAGAAAACTATCCAAAATCCTAAAAGAAGACAGACAAGTAAACATGTTCTATCAGCATTTTGTAGAACCTCAAGAATTTAAGAGAATGAGTCATTTTTAAAAATTTATTTATTGAGTGCATATATAAAAACTTTCTATATCAGCTTCATCCCTTATCTTCATCCTCCCATCTTAAGCCTTGTTGACATAATCACCTAGGCCTGTGTTGAGCGGTGTCCCCCAGGGATCAGTCCTTGGTCCAGTCCTGTTCAATTTGTTCATCAATGACCTGGATGAAGGCACAGAGTGCTCCC
>JAWLRI010000215.1:8590656-8683621 GCA_034781795.1 Crypturellus tataupa
AGGTGGCCCTGCGTGTGCAGGGGGGTTGGACTAGACCTCTAGAGGTCCCTTCCAACCTTAGGCATTCTATGATTCTATGAAATGCAGATATAGATGCTCTCTTTCAACCTGTTGTCAAGTTAGTGGTGTACATGACATGTTGATGCTTCACAAGGAGTGCTCAAGCTCAGTCATTTCCTTCCTAGCCCATTCCCCTTCTTTCTTTTGAGGAAAGCCAACTTCAGCTCCATCACACCATAGCCCTGTGTCATGCATTCCCTGACAAGGAGACTCTTAGCCTTGACCAACAAATCCATGTTTAAAATACAAATCAAGAATGGGGTAACTCATCAGCTTCTACTTCTTTCTTCATCTATCTGTGAAAGACTCCTAGCATTATTTCCTATCAAGTATATATATGCTTCATTTGTGAAGAAGGCATTTAGGAGCCACAGCCTCATTTTGTGGAACTCCAGGAGCTGCATCTTCTACGTGGGCACAGATATTCCCTACAGAAGTTTAGATAGCTTCCGTACTCCTGAGAGGGCTCGGGCAGTAGTCCTGTTTACAACACGATGCCTTTCAGTGGACTAATCTCAGACATTTAAACAACGTTCCACAGTTCTTCACAGTGTGGAAAAATGTAATAAAAGCTGCTATTGCATAGGTGCATAAGGCTGCTTTTTTGTGTCCATATGTAAGAACATCTGGCAAACTAACCCCTATCATTTACAAAAGTCTTTGAGATTTGAGAATTCACCAATCTGTGTAATATGCTTTATACAGATTTAAAAAAATGTTTTAGCTTTGCCTTACTGTGGGAATATAAGAGAGGTTCTGACAAATACAAGCTTAGTGTCCGACCCTTAACTGAAATTCAACTGTTCAAAACAAGTCACAATAAATACATCTATTCCAAGTGCCACAATATAAAGTATGTATGATGTTATATGCCACTCATCTCAAAATATATACATTGTTTCTAACAAGCAGAAAATTGTTCTATTCTTGAAATGGCATCTTTTTTTTTCCCCCAGCCTTATATCTATCTGCAAGATCACAGTGACATAATCATAGTATGTTGATATTTTCCTAACTCCGTTTCCATCATAAATCTGTCAAAGAAGAAGCAATTCAGGGTAAATGCTATGAAAGACGTTACTTGGACACCTTTTTGTGTCCAAGATTGGACACATTCCGCTTTCATAATCAGAAGAGGCTATTGGTTCACCAGTAATTGAAATATCAGTGATGCTCATCTGTTTGCCAGTCTGTGAACTAAAGAGAAGCTTAACCTACTCGCTGTTTTGCCACTTTGTTGATATTTTTGCAGCAAAGCAAACCATGATGTGAACTTGCCATGATTTCACCCATTGGAAAGAGGTTGAGCCTAACATCCTTCTGCTTCTGGTAGCAAAGCAGCCTTTTAACGTGCTTAGCTCCAGGATAGGACAGACAAGAAAATAAACACAATATGGGCACTCTCAGCTCATAGCAGCATGATACTAAATTAAAGTTTATGTATGATAAAAATAAAAATGTGTTTGGTAGTCAAGGCAAATGACTCTGCAGATTCCTCTCCCAGGTGCATGTCCCTCTGGCACTCCTGGGAATTCTGGGCGCATATGCTTGCTCTGTTGTCCATCCAGGATGTATTATCACCTCAGAAAGGGAACGGGTTTTACTCCTAATGGTGCCAGACAATTATCAAGCTAAAAAAAAAGAATTCACAAACAGAACAAAACAATTCCTCAGGCAGCAGTTCTGGAGATGCTTTCCCAGTACAGAAAGAAAGTTTGAAATTTGATGGTGTGCAACTATTATCCACTCCTGCTTTTGAATAACTTTGTTTCTGCATGCAGCTTTTCACCCAAGCCAATCTTACTATTTTAGATGGACAATTATATTGTTCCATCATCTTTATGATCCCTCTACCACTATGCATTCTAGATATTGCTAATATCCAGGCATATCTATTCAATTTCTTCACTTATAACTACCTACTTGTCTTCTTAATCCATAACAGACTAAGCTTGAAAGATTGTTTGCTTTTATTAGTAGTAGCATACACTAAAAGAAAGAAAAGTCCAGTTTTGCTTGCAAATATTATGTCTGAGGGCAGAGCACTATTCTGCTACAGGCTTCTCTCAGATGAGTTAGACAAATTGATGACTGTTTTTTGCTTCAGATGGCTACATGTAAATTGGAAATTTTATTACACTTCAGTGCATAAGAATAGCTGCATTACCAAATTTTGGGATTATTGTCTATGAAAACAAAACAAAACAAAATACTATGCTTACTTGCAGATACAAGTGAGTGTTAATGCTAGGTTGAAAGTACTAGGAATGACAGTGCTCTGTCCCCAAACTATCTTTAGAAAGTAAACTAAGATTCTCCACACTCTGACCATCATTCCACAATCCTTTTTAAGGAACATATCTCCACAGCTAAAGCCTTGCTAAATCGGTCTTGCCACAGCAAATATCTTTGTAGCTAGCTAATTAGGTTTCATTTGCTGTGTCACTATTAAATGCATTTTAAGCTCTAGCGTAGACAGTTCCCCTACTCTGGTAACCAATCTTGCTGATTACCATGTTGATGCAACAGCTCTGAGCCGACTGAATCAGCACAACACTGGAAGAAAAGGCTAAAACTGAAACGCTCACTGTTGCTGAGTATACAGCTAAACTAAAATTGGTGCAGTTAAGCTGGTCTTAATGGCAAAGGAATATTTGCTTGCATAGCCAACAAAATACCTTTCTAAATCTATTCAGTCACTGCTTTTCTGTATTTATTTGATGCTGCTGCTCAGAAAAGACCACCTCAGTCCACAGGCATCATATTTATGAGGGAAGTGGAACAAGGTGCTTCGATAAATATATAGTGACACAGGTAAGTAGCACTTGAAGATATATCTCAAGAACTTAATTCCAAGCTCAAATCTGCCATCCTATGTTTGAAATGTTTACAAGAGCCACAGCATGCCAAAACCTTTCCAGGAAAAATACGGAGAAATAAAATTATCCTGCAGACTACTAGACAGTTAACCACGTCTTCTGATACACAAACATAAAAATGACACATTTCACATCATTTTTCATTATGTCCAGAAGTCTGGTGAATCTAACTATTCAAATCTACAGTAAAGCAGGATGATTTATTGTTTCGTGTTTTATATTTTCATAGTTATAATCATATAGAAAATAGATTTTTTAAATTGATATACCTTGAAATCTGTAATTGTAATATATATTTGTATTTTTACTTTTTATATCTAATTTAATATGAATCTGCAGTGGAAAGTATTTCAAAATATGTAGGGGAATTAAACTTGAACTTTTATCTGACTTTGAAATTTAAATGTTCACAAATTAGCTTAAGTTTCTTGGGAGCTCAACTTCTGCATTTTATCAGACCTCAATACTTATTACTGACAAAATAAATTTATAAGCAGAATTTAAAATGGTGTTACATGGTTCGAGCCAATGTGTGAAAAACTACATTCATGAGGCCAATCATTTTTGCAATCATTTAGCAAAAACAGTATTTTAAAAATTTCAAGCAGCAGCAAATTCATTTATTGTCTATAAGTATTGTGCAAGCTGGAATAAAATATTCTGAATTATACCTGTAGTAGTATAAACTATGTTTTCAAATAGTCCTAGTCAAAATTTCTTTTACAGGGAAGCAAATTAGACAGGTACAGCACACCAAATGAACTGAACTTTGTCCTCAAAGAAAATTGGTTTTTCCTTTTCAATTTCGTCTCAAAGAGATCTGACAACTGTCGCTTTGAGCAAACTTTAACAGCACAATATCCTTTGTGCAAGTTTTCCCCTGTCAGCTTTTCCATTCCAAGAGGAACTTAGAACAAAGTGGCTGCTGCCCTTTGAGTTGAGAACTTCATCAGCTGAATGAGCACTAGCACAGTGCAGTGAAATTGAGGGCACACTCTCTCTGTGAATCTGAAGAGTTTGCTCTCTCAACAAATGCAGCCTCTCTACCCGGTACAAGGATAAACTAGCCATACATACCTCCTCACATTATCCCTTTTCTCCCCTGCTCATTGAAAATGAAAAGGTATTTGAAAATCCACCTGTTCAAACCAAGCAAGTGTAGCAAAAAGTCCTGGCCCCAAACACAGTTCTTCCTTCGTCTTTGCATATAGAATGCGTGGAATTAATCTGTTTTTGCGCAATATCAGCCCTTCTGAAATCCACTGTCTATGAAGTGCTTTTTTTTTTCACTCTGCTTTAGAAACTCCTTGTAGTCACGTAAAATAATACTTGAAATAGAGGGACATTTTGGAAAATTTAGAAATTTCTTGCGAGTGATTCCAGAGCTAGGACCACATCGCATTCACGGCAGTGAAACTGTGTACTTGTCACCAGGGTAAGAACAATACTGTTGTGTATTTTTGGACAGCAGCAACCCTTTTCTCAGGAATGCATACCTATCAATATCTTTGAGGCCTTGTGTTTCAGCATTTATATGTAGTCAGCTGACAGTGTTCTCTTTAAGTGAAACACAGGAAGAAATTTCAGAATCTCTCTTCTGGCTTTTTCTAGATATATTCATCCTACATAATAGGAGCAGGATGCTGTTTGAAAAGCATCATTAGTAAAAACAAAATGTGTCCAGCACAAGGCTTTAGAAGGGTCATTGGACCACCAGGTTTAAAGAATCCGCTAAACTTTAATCTGTTCTCCTCTGTTGTTTGCTATACATTTCTAAAGCTAGGACATCTGCTATTTACTGCTATTTTCTAGTTCTAGCTGATTTTTCACTTGTTTTTCCTCTATTAATATTTAAATAGTAGTACCAAGCATGCATGTAGAGAAAATTTAAACGCAGGATAATATAGCTACCAAAGAAATCTAAGCCAAATTTAATTACAGATTTTTAATTATCATATATGTTAAGTATTTAATGAGTCAGCTCAAATATTGCACAGGCTGACAAGAACATGGGATGTAAATTTTACCAAAAAAAAATCTAAGAGTTCTTTAATTAACCTACTTGAACAGTCTACCTGGTTAAGAATCTAAATACCTGGTATTCCTGGAAATTCATGTTTATTGATCAGATAAAATATTTATAACACAGAAAGCCAAATTAGCAAAAAGAGCCTAATCAGATTCTAATTAAGACAAAAATGAAAATCTGAAGATTTAATGATTGTGATTGAATGAATTTTTGACATTGCAGAGAGTATACCTACATGATTCACCTTAACGCTCCACTGTCAAACCTATGAGTGATAATTAATGTGTTGTACTAGCAGTACTGTCCAATAGTACAAGTGAAAACTCCCTAAAACTGGTAAATGAACTTCTGTAGCTCATCTGCTTCATTTAATGATCTGATATCCTGAAAACTTGGAAAAAGGAAACATGGAAACCATATCTGCATCAGAATACTGTTGCAAGACTTCTGTAAAAAGACTTGTCCGTGGAATGTTTTGTGAAGTATATTTAGTCTGGTGAGTCTCATACGGTCTTCATAAGTCTTATTTGCACAACTGAACTTCTGAGAATACGCCCTCCGAGTATTTCTTCACTTCTTGATGCCACCTCTTGCATTCTTCATTATGCTCCTTGACGGGGGCACAGTTCTCTTGCTCTGCAGGAACATAGGGGCAATGTCAGTTTTGTACGCAAACTGCACAGAATCTGTGCTGAAAATGTGGACCAGCATGAAAATTTTTGAAATACCTTAAGATCTTTGTATGCATGCAGATCATTAAAAATGCTACCAAACATTGTAATCCTGAGAGCATAAACGCACTTGCACTCTGAAATCTGTTATTACTTTAAATTCCAAACCCAAAAAGACCTAACAAGGCCTACAGAGCAACAAATGCTCTGAGTTATAGGCTGGAATGACTGGAGAGTCAAAATAAGAGTGTAAACCACTTCACTCGCATAAAAGCCTAAAACCTGTTTCTGATCTTTGTGTGTGATTTATGGCTAGGTTCTATGGAGAAAGTTGTGTCAGGGAGCGAGATGGGGGGATGAGGATAAGTTTCCTTATTTTTGTTCGTGTCTACGTTTCATTTTTGTACTATATTTCTGCAGTGGTGATTTATTAGCATTTATATAGCTTGCTGTTTCCAGACAACTTTTGGGGTCAGAGTCATTGCATTTAACAAGAGCAGGGGTATTTCGTGCCTTGAATTCTTCCATGAAATAAACCTAGAGTTTTATGTGAAGTGTGTGACAAAATAAAACACTAAATCTGAAATGTCATCTGAAATTAGCAGAAACAGTTGCTTTATTTCTGTGGTGTGCTTAAAGAATGAGCTATATAACAGTAAGGAATAAGTGGGATAAATCCCTACAATTTTGCCACTAAAAATACTCAAAGTGCCATAAGATCTGATGTCATACAAAACTATGCTATTTATTCATATTCATTTGTAGCTGCAAATTAATAATTGACTTTTATAAGAGAGAAGTAATAATCAAGATTCAGCATGACTTCCTTCACAATCAAAGTAAACAAGTTTATTGATAGCACAGACAAATCAGGAAATACTGATTCCTGTGGCAAAAGACAACTTACAATTAGGTTGCAAACCATTTTTTGTAATATGTTTTCTAAGCCTAGTTTGTACAAAAAGATAGAAAGATTTGGCCCTTTGGCATTAAGTACACTATCATTGCTAACCCAATCATATATCAGTATAGATGGTTTATGTATCCCACCGATATTCACACTCTCTCGTAATTTGATAGCACAGAAATATCACTGATTGTACTATTATCAAACCAAGGTGTTTTATTTCAGTATGTATTGTCTTCCATCCTTCATAGCTTGAGGCAAGTAGCAACATGTGAAAGAAACTAGAGAGCTATTTCATCAGAATGTACCTTTCTTCTTGTTATTATTTGTCTTCTGTAGGCATAACACAAATCTTTTATAGATAACAATTCCTAGTGTTAAAATAGCAGTAATTTCTGACATTCCAGACATCATAAGATGCTATGGCAATGGACAAAAATGTAAGCAAGATCATGTAGTTTGGTTTCTTTTTCAAAACTAGGCTACTCAAACCATTGTCATTTGTTCCTGGAGACTGCAGTTGTAGGGTTTTTTTTTTTTTTTTTTTTCCTATTGTACCAAACACGTAGAAGAATCTTGAATTCCTCCAGATGCTTCCTCCATGGAAGCATCTAAACATCATTGCAAATTTCTGAAAGTATCAATGGACCCAGAAAGAATAAATTCTATCTAAAGATCTTCTCCGTCTGAAAAGGGAGAATATTTTTTTCATTTTTTCCTGTGGTTCAAAAACCCATCTTTGCACTCTAATTTCTCAAATAGAGCAGATATTTTCTTTTAAAAATGATTCGAATATCCATGAATAATTTTTCTTTTACAGACAACCTGAGTGATGATATATTTACATTTGGAGTTTATTGTTCAGTACACTACTAAAATGCAATAATGTGTGACAATATTACTGGTATAATTTTTAGAACAGATTCCTATTCAAAGCCAAAATATGACCATGATTCTAGAGTGTTATAAATCCACCAGATATTGCTACAAATGGTTTTGCTAAAAGAGATTTCTTCATAACGTCCTCTAGATATATACAAGTTGGACTGCTATAAACAGGTCCTTAAAACATTCAGGTTACCGACCTTTAAGCAAAAGACAGAACCTGATGCAAAACAGAAGCATAAAATATACATAAATAAACTTCCCAATGATATTTCATGATGTATTGCAATGAATTGTCTACTGTCTAGGGAAAAAAAAAAAAACCCAAAAAACAACAAAAAAAAATGTTTTGTTATCAAAAGCCTTCTGTTGTTAAGAGCTGAAAGAAATTATCTATAATAACATTGTTTGGGGCTGTGTTCTGGGAGCAATATTATTTTGAATCTACCTCAGCTCTTGACACTGAATATGAAACAGTGATGTTGTGGAGCACTGAGATAACCACAGAGGTCCTAAATGACCACAGATTTGTAACACTTGCTCAGCAATTACATCTCAAAGCATGACACAAACACTCACTAAATAACAAAACAGGAGAGAAGGAGTCATCCTGAGAGAATAGTAGAAAAAGATTTGAAAAAAAAATCAGTCCTGTAAAACCTATTCACTATTTACCAAGGTCAGAACTGTCTCTACAGAATCTCGGAGCCATATATTTGAGCAGGATAAAAATATTTACCAAATTATATTTCTTCCAGACAGCCACATACAAAAATATATGAGATAAAAGGAAGATGGTAAGTTTAAAGCATAATCAATCACTGCACGCTGTTGCCATTACTCAATACATCTGCTTTACTGCTTAATTTAAAACGTACTGTGTGAAACTGTCATGGAAATGATGTGCTATGTATGCTTCATTTAAGAAAAAAATTGCTATTTATGGTCAGATCTTTCAAAATGCTGAACACTCATATCCTTGGGGGGATTAAATATCTAATTAAATAATTTTCTGTTGGAGTTCTGTGCAGAAATGTTTTGGATGATCTGGGCATCTGTCTCATTAAGAATAATGGAATTATTTTAATACCCACATATCTAAGACTGTAAGATTACCAGGCACTTAGGAATATTCATAACTGCCACAGAGATTTTCAGAAGATAATTGTTTTGTTTAGGAATTTCTGCAAATCAAAATCCATGGTATCCAAATGTCTTCAAAAGCAGCCTCTGTGTAATTTGTGGTTTGAAATTCAGAAAATCTTATCTTAAACATCCTGCGTGCTGTGTACTTGAAGCACTGGTCTATAAAACTCACTAGACAGCATTTAGCTGAGAAATTTTGATGGTATTATGCAGTAGCTATAGCACCTGATAGCACTACTGAATTACAGTTTATTTTTTTTTCAAGTACAGTGTGCGTATGCATTTTCCAGGAGTTTTGCTTTGTGCATGGCTTTGAATAAAAGGCTTAGAAAGCTCACAAAGTGTTAAATTCTTGTTGAATTTCAAAGCAGGGTAGTATTAAGTGATGTATTAAGCAACTTAATAATATTTTTTTCAAATTATGCATAAAATTCTCATTTGCTTTCCTATCAAATCTGGTAACTTTTAATTCAAGTCATTTCTGTCTCAGCTAGAACAGTAAAGCTGCTAAAAATAGGAGTTATGATGCAATGTTGTTGCAGCTTTCATAAGGAGCTAAACCAAAGCTAAGGTTTACTCATCACAGCACTAGGATAAATTGGATTGAGAAATGAAAGTTGTCACTGAGACATACCTATATGCAGCTACTACAGACCTGAAAAGCATGAGCCGTTCATTCAAAACAGGGTACTAAGGAGTTTGACAGGTATCCTCTCCCTTGAGAACACATATTATGTACCCTATAAGATGTCTTCATGATTTATGGAGCCAGGATATATTTCAGATACTTGAAAAAATATATTTTATGTATTCATCCACTAAAGAAAAACAGTTCTTGAGAATCCATTCTATTCATTCATATGCTATTTTATTTATTTATCTGGTAGATATCTTATTTATCTGGTAGACTGGATGTTTGGGTCAACCAGGGCATTATTTAAAGATACAACCCCTCCTTGATAAGAAATTCCCTGTTAAAATTCAGAGCTCTGACTCTTAAAGTTCTAACTTGCTGCAATTTTTTAAATATATTGTTACTGTATACAAAACTCTAGGTAGCTAGTTCCAATTTATTTCTTTTTGTAGGGACTACATTTTCAACAACCAAAGCTTTTTGAAGTAAAAAACACGTTGCACTTGCCTTTAATGTCTGTCATTTGACCTAAAGTAAATCAAGAAAATACAGTCAAAACGAAGCATGTTTTCTGTTCACAAAGGATCTATTCCACTTGTCCATCTTGCTATACATGAGAGTAAGATTATTATAGGCAAGATAGTTTTGTAATAGGAGTGATACAGACCAATACTCTTGAATTAGTTCCGCTCTGCACTTAAAATTTCTTTATGCATTTTATGTAGCTGTATTCCAGCATTTACACCTATTTAAAAATGGCCTACATGGCCTAGACTAAATTTACTTGTTTACTTGGAAAACATAAAATTATTCCCCTGAGTACCTGAAGAAATGAGTCCTTGCATTTGTTGAAATATATATTGAATTTGTATTGCTGGTTCTGCCTTTGGGGATAAAGTGTCCAGGAGCATTCTCTTATCATTACCCTTTTCTGGCAAGGGAAAAAAAAAAGTGTCAAAACTGGATTTGGTTGGAAAACCTAGTTCTCTTTTAAAGTATAACATATTCCTGATGCAATATATTAGCTATTCCTTCTCTGACTCCCATGGTGTCGTTTCAGTTTCATTTTTATTCCCTTGAATATCTTTCTGCTTAGAAAAATATACTTTGTGTATGCACATCAGCGTACCTTTTATCTTAATAAATATTACCACCATATTTTGAAACAAACAACAAATCCCCTTTAAAAGAGATTTTTAGGAAAAATGTAGCAAAACAAGCAAAACTAGAACCAGTGAAAGCCTCTTAATGAGACTCTCATGAATAGCAATATACTCTAATACAAGAAAAAATAGAGTATCCCATAATCTTGTTTTGATGATGAAATGCCATTTAAAGGTGAACAAAGTGATCATCTAAATAAATGTCACTGTGAGGTTTTCATTCTCCTAAGGTACTGCAGAATGAAAGGGTCTAACCTTTGATTATATAAATGTCCAAGGCAAAGAACCCACCAACAGAGAAAAAAAAGCAATCTCTAAGATCAAAATGAAGGAAACAGGCCCTGTACCATCTTTTTCTTTTCAGTTTAGATGCTCAATTTTCTATTTTTCACATTCTTCTTTTGTTCCAGACAATTCCAGATCCTACTCTGGGAGGTTTTCTTTTTTTTTCTTTTTTTTTTTTCTTCAGCATGTGCAAAAACTAAAGCTTTGAGCACTCAGTTGCTATGGAAACAAAAAGGACAGAAGCAGTTTATGTATTTCAAAAGCTGACAGCCTATATGCTGTGGATTTTGATAACTAAACCTAAACATGAACCATCCTTTTTTAAAACCACTGTGACATTTATTACTGTGCCTGAGTGTTTGTTGCTAGGGAAAACAAAGCACCTATTTGTTTAGCTTTTTTCCCATCAGTTTTATAAATAGTTGGGATTTCAGCGTTAATTTTTATTCTTAATCAGTGTTTATCAAATGAGAATGGAAATAAACATATAGTGAGTTGGCAAACACTGCAGCTTTCTTGATGGTTAAAATAAAGCAAATGGCAGTGCAATTATTCAAAAACAGAGGAACTGGTAAAAACACGCTTATATATTTTAATATTTTATATTTATTGATATGTACTTAGCCACCCAAGAAAATTACATAAAGAATTATAAAATGCTCTCTTTTCTGAAAAGTAGAATAATAATAATAAAAAATACATGTTTTCCTAAGTCCTGTAAGAGGAGAGGGAACACACAGAACATGGATATTTTATATATTGGAAGAGACTTCATTGAATTAGCAGTTTTGATGCAAGCTAGTAATGTCCATTCTCTTGACTGTTTATTTTTTGGGATATTCTGGTGCTCCTAAAATCAGTGTCTCCAGAACAAGGTCATTTTCATATCAGATCCAGTAAAATGACAATTAAGCAAGAATACTCACTTTCCTACTTAGAACAAGGCAGGATTATGGTGCCCTGTACACTGTATCAAATTCCTTCTCTTAGAATTTATCACAGAACAGTTGCTTGAAAATTACATAAAAGACCTGCCACTCAGAAATGATTTTTTGGTGACGTGGGGAGAGAGGGGAAAAAAATTGTGGCAGAATACTTTTTAACTTGAATACTTTGCAAATAGCCTTCAGCTTTCTATTCTCTGCCCACACTTTCTGATAACATAAGTAAGCCTGTGATTTTTAAAATAATAATTTAAGATATTTAATCATAATGGCTGTGCTCCCACAGCACATGATTCACTGGGTTCAGGATCAAACCCTGTGGAGCCAGTGTTGACATGGTCCCTCACATTGCCTCAGACCTCACATGAGAACAAATGTGTTCCAATATAATTTCATCTGCATTGGTACTTTTAAAGGAATACTGAGCTATAAAGCTGACTGAAAAAACACAGTTTTTTACTTTTTGATGATAGTAAGTTTTAATGTAACATCTTTTTGTGCATCCAGGTAAGTGATTCCTCAAATGTTAGTCTTTGCAGACTTGGAAATTTATGTGCTGGGTATAATTAAAACACTTACCATGAGCCATGCAGAATTTTCATTTATGCATTATTTTAATGTAAAATTAGCTTTATCCTTTCCTCTGTGTTTTTTTCTTGATAGTCTAAATCATCTTTGAAGAAAGTTCCTTGTGAGTTAAATAGGTTCAGACTTAAAGCACAACTAAGTGCTTGTGAAAAATCTCACCCTGAATATCTTGTTTATGCAGGTGGTAGAGCACTAGTCTAGCAATCTGGTTTATCCTGATGAGCATCATGAGAGTTACTGTATTTTTTTTCAGATTCTATTAGCACATGATAGAGATTATTTCTAATTGAGGAAAATTATTAGAACACCATCACACACTAATTCACTTGGTTGCTTTGTAATTAAACTACAGAATAAATAGTCAGAAGACATAGGCTGAAATCTTGATACTGTTGGAACAAATTATATGAATTTAACTTTGATTGATCTAAATGGTTCCAGAATTTTATCCACAGCCTCAGTCACTGGCTCTGTCATATGCTTTCTGTATAGTCTTAGGTATTCTTAGGTAATCTTAGGATAAATTATATATTCAAAATGGCAATAACAATTCCTCTTTTACTCCCCTCCCTCACCACTAGTCAAAGAGAAATCTTTAAGGCCAAATTTATTAATAGGAAGGAGGAATACTGCATGGAGTTCAGTATACTTTAAAATATATGTCTTAAAAAAAAAAAGTAAATAAATAAAATGCTCAGACATTGGGCTGCCCAATAAACAAGGAAGAATAATTCTTTGAACAAAGTCTATATATAAATAAAAGAGATTATACAAGGTACACAGAAGGAAAACCTATTTCTGTGTATTAATAGCCCCTGCAATAACCTTCAATTTTTCCTGTGGGTGCCTTCAGACCTCAGTCAAGAGGCAGGCTCTCTGAGAAACACAGTATCCTGAGGAAAACAGGAGGTGAGACAGATGAGTTTTTAAATTATATTTTAAGCACTAATAGAGTTAATAGCTGGATGAATTTAACAAAACCAAGTGAGCAAAGAAATAAAAAGAGAGCTGTCTTTCAAAATCAAATTTATCAGGAACACCGTCCTTATCATTCTGGTTCAGTCCTACCAATAATGAGGTGGGAGTGAAAACAAAAACTAATCGGGACACCATGGTGTGTTACTCACAAGCTCATAACTGGCAATAAAACTAAAAGGACTATGTTTGCTGTGGTGAATAATTTCCATGCTGAGGCCCAGAACAGACAAGTCTCGTCATTTCTAACATCTGCCTCAAAAATCTGAGCCAAAATAAGCTCATTAGAAAGTTACATGTCTTCTTTTTATTCCAAGAAACTTGGCTCAAAAATAAAATAAAAAAAAAAGCCTGGAAGAATTCTATATTTTGACAGATTTTTCTAAAACAGATGAGATGTGTGAACTAAGGCCATAAAACATACACCTGTACTTATCTTATAAATAATCTATTATAGCTTGGTGCTTATTTGTACATACACATATACATACATAAACAAACATATGTATACTTTATAGTGCCCATTGGAAAGTATTTCTCTCAATTCATGATAGTTGATTACTTTAGTCCAATCTAGGATGTAGAAATCTATGAAATATATATATATCTTTATACGTTGTTTGAAACCTGAATTATCAAACAATACATCTATAAAACAAGATCCCACTTCTCTGAGAGAATGCTTATGCTATTTTAACAGAAATAACCAAATAATTTCCTTCCTTACATGCATCCATCCTTAGAGGTGGGTATTTCTGGTAAGTATATACTAACTCCTCAGAAAGCTTTGCTGTTTCCTCACATAACGCTTCTGCACGGTTATCATTGAGATTCTGGAATAAGACTCTGGACAGTTATGATAACTCAAGCATTAGGGTCACAGGAAGAGAGAGAAGTGGATTTGGAACATCTGGCAGGATTTTATGTCCTTTTCATGCAAATGAATCTCAAGCAGTAGAAAATCCCATCCTGAAAGAAAAGCAACAAAAAAAGCAGATAAACAAAATCTTGGATTCTTTTCTAAAGTAAAAGTTCAAAACATCAAGGCAGATGTAACAGGTGGTCATTATAAAACTGCAGAAGATTTGACTTCCAAGAATGCCGGTTCATTTAGCAGTTGTCTAATATTTAATCAGATTGTTAATATAAATTGTAATATAAAATATAAATTATAAATTGAACTGTTAATATAAATTGTAAAAGTGCATATTTGATTTTGACGCATGAAAAAAAAAAAAAAAAAAAAAATAGAGACTATCTACCAAAAGTTGCTATCACCAGTGCAAAGCGATGATGTTACTTCATCAGCTTCAAGGATGTTACATGGAATTAGACATGGAAAGTGGATACATTAAAAGCAGAGTCATATTTCCCTTTGAGCTAATGGAAAATGTTTCACTTTGGGATCTGTTGTTTGATCTAAACTTTAAGGAAAAGACAAATTGCTAAGTCACCTGAGAAAGGAAGGAATGGAGACCTAGGACCTATTGTTTCTTTTCACCAGCACTGATTACTGCAGTTTTTATGTCACCTGGAACTTTTTGCTTCTTACACCAAAGACAGACTGTATAAATCCAATGGAGATTCATCTCTATCGTAATTTGTCTATTTCATTATAGAAGTAAAACTGAAAGTCTGAAATCAATTCTCAGTCCTATCTTCTTAGCAATATGAAAGAACTGTTTGAATACATACTTTTTTCAAAAACCATACCTAATTAAAATGAGAGAGTTGACCCAGTCAGTTGGAATGTAAGGGATGATTATTCTAGGAATCTTTCCCTTTCTTTATTGTGCAATTATATACAAAGGGGTCTAACACAACACTAACACCTACACATGGTACTAGTAACATTAATGATACTTACGTCACAGGGGTGATTAGTCTTTTTTGACAACCTTTGCAGCCCAGAGGGACAAATCATCTGGTCTGAGCTTTCTCCTGCTGTGGTCTCAGGAACTACCTAAAGAATGGGAGAACTGCTGCTGCTTGGTCCCCATTGCGGTCATAGCAAGAAACCACGGGCAGAGGCAGGATGTAGGGCTGGAGTGACCCTTCGTCTGAACCACTTCTTCCGTTCTTTCATCTTATGCAACATAATTCATTAAGCTACTGCAGCTCTAAACAAAACAGTAAGCAAGTTTCCTAGTGTTTCACCTCTAGGTTTCATCTACATTGTTTACCAAAACTCATCATTATGTGATGCTTCAAGCAGCTGTGGCGTGCAGCAGCTTAACAATCTTCTCCAGCTGAATGGTGCCACATTTAGAAAGGAAGCACGTCAGGTTCATGCAAGAACAGTGAGCTATATGCTAACCATTTGGCATGGATGGGATGCAGAAATGAAAGTGCAAGACTTTCTCTAATGGCAAATGTCATAGAGCCCTCCTCTATTTTAAATCCAGCATAAGAAGTACAGGCTATTCACTGTCCTGAGCAGTCAACACTTACACAATAATGTACTCTCATATTACTATAAGTAATAAGTATTTAAAGTACTAATTTAAAGTACTAATAAGTAATTAAAGTACTAATAAGTATTTAAATATATACAAACAGGGGGCCTTTCAAAGCCTTCCTCCTAATGTGGTGCTTTTGCAACTTTCTCTCGAGACAGAGCCATAGTCATTCTTGGGCTCATAACTATCACCACACTGTTTAGGCACAGAAGTGGTGATTATCATGGGCACTGGAGAACACTCAAGGGAGAGCGTGCTACTTTGCCTCTACATTTCCCACCATGAGACTTAGGCAGACTGAGCAAAGGAAGAATTCACTTCACAAGATATCCTGAGCTCAGCTCTAGTCTCTCAGGCTGTCAATCATTAACACAGATGGTAAATCAATGAGGTCAAAAGAACCAGTGAACCCAAGTCCCACTGTGCAGGAGGCATGACACCATGCACATGTATAGATCAACACAAAGTATTCTTCTTCCTTATGAGTAATTTATATATCTTTAGTTCTGTCCATAATTTGTTCTTTTTCTTAAGTTTTTCTTCTCCTTCCATGAATATCCCACTTATTGGGAAAGAGTAAGGATAACTCTAGTGAAAAAAATGAAGCAAATAACTTTAGTCTCATTTGGTGTGAAATGGCTGCGTAATACTTTTCTTCATCATTCTTTTGCCAACTATTCCAAATTCTCTTTCTAATTATGAAGAACCTCGATTCTACATGAAATTCCAGATAAGTTTCCAGTCACATTAAATATTACTTAAACTACTTTCTGGAATGCTAGCAATTAAAAAATAAGATGCATGTCATTCAAAATTTTATTTTTCGTATGTTTACAATAAATTCATTTCAGTTTGCCCTGTTCCCTTAAGGCTCAAGGTCATGATTTATTAATCATCTCTAAACAGGAATTTTTAGAGATAAATAAACATACATTTCTGATACAGATTTTCTTCAAATTCATTAATTTACTGCAATAAGCACAATTACTTTTACTAATTACTTTCTACAATGTAACTTATTTATCCTGAATATACCCATCCCTTGGATGAGTAACTACACTAGAACTTTAATAAATGTAAATGAAGTGTGAACAAATGTTTTCCTTTTAATCATCCAGTTGCATGAAGGAATATGCAGTTACTATGACTGCAGTGTAAGTTTTTGGCAAAGTTATTGTTTTACAAATCTGTAATGCTTTTAGGTGATTTGATTTCTAGCGTTACTTCAAGGCAGTAAAATCTCAGCTAGAGCCAGCATCTTTTCAGCCTGATAATGTAATCCAAAACCATACAAACCAAGGTTTCTGGGGTGGATGGCTGGCTAGGCTGTAAAGGCATATTCCTAAGGGAGTTCTCAGTGAAAGAAAAACACATTTTACACTACTTTTCTCTTTCTATTTACCTCCTGTTTACAGCATTTAAATATAATACTGGCTTGTTATTTTCTGTTCAGGCTACATGACAATTAAAAAAAAAATACTAGAGTGTAGCTCTTAGATTTCTACATGAAAATTTGCACTAGCATAAACCACCTACTGTTTCTTATAATTCATAGCATCAGTCTGAGCTCTAGGAAACCAAAGTTTTTCTGCTGTTCTACCAGCACCCAATGCAATGATTTAGGAAAATCAGGCTTTAAAAGTGCGTAATTTCTCTAGTTACTTGCCAAGGTAGAGGGGGACTTGCCTACACTTCAGACACATCTTCCTAACACTGTCAATTGATAATAACCTTTTCAGGCTATCCTTCATTCTGGAATCCCCTGAGAACCAGTCCACTCTTCCCATTTAATCTGGAAAACATCTGTGCGAGCTTGAAATTGTCCAGATTTGAGCAATGATGTGTTGACAGCCTGACAAAAAGAATGGTGCAAAGTGCTTGAACTTGCACAGAGGAATCAACAATTTATAACTTAAGAGACAAGATTATACACTGAAAAGAAAATATAATTTCATGTGTTTACACAGGAAAGCAAATTTTTGCAGGTACAACCCTGCTAACTGCATGCATCCCAAAAAAATCCTATGCAGAACTCTTCAGCGAATCCTTCATATTAAATTATGGTTGAGCTCATCCGTATGCTCATCCGTATGCCTAGGTCTGTTCAAATCCCCGGTACTCCTAGTCTCAGACCTGGGGCAGCAGTGACTTCAGGAACCACTTTCCTTTGGCTGTGCATACTTTGCTTAACCTTGGCTCTTTTCTAGAATAGAGTTTAAGAGCTTCTACTCTTCTTCTGGCTCATTCTAGGTCTCCTTTATAAAGTTTCATCTTGCAGAGGAAAAAAATGTACTTACATTGTAGGATAATTACTATAGAAACATTATGAACATAAACTCAGATATTTCCACAAAACTTACACACGTTATTTCAATGTGGATAAAAGGACAGGCTCTGGGACATGGTTTGGATAAACCGTTTAGACAAAAGATTTATTTTTCACATTTTGAGGAACATTGTTTCATAGTCTTCATTAAAAATATATATGTTTTGGATCTTGAAACCTGCTGGAAACTCACAAAAATATTTTTAAAAAGTAATATTTAATTGTATTAACTGAAACAGCTGTAGATTTGTGGAATCTGTTTTTAACACATCAAATGTAGTTTCACTACTCTTTTTACTGCAAACGCCTACACAGCTGCAGACTTCTGTGCCTCTGTGGGAATTAATGGGATTCTAATGCATCTAAACAGGATTAGAAAAGAATATTTGAGAGAAAAAAATAGTCTCATATTCCTATTTTTTTCTTGTTTTTAGCGCCAAGCAAAATGAGGATTGCAGATACTTACTAAATTAATTCTCTTTATATTAGAGTTTAATTAATCCAGAATGACAGTTCAGTCCGCTTTCTTAATGTTCCATTGTAAATCATCTGCAAAGCTTCAGTTAACTTGAATTTAGAAGCATTTATGCACTGCAAAAATGAAAACATTAATCCAGAATTATCAGTATAGAATAAATGTAATTCCATTACATTTCACGCTAAAAAATTCTATGTGCAACCTTAAAGTATTAAAAGGTAATTCTAAAAACAATCCTTCTAAGTGTGAAATAATGGCAATACTTTACCTTCACACACACACACAAAAAGACACTTTAAAATTATTTAGAATGTTATTAATGAGTGAGTATCCTGAGTTTGGTTGCTTCTGATGGAATAACAGGTACATTCATCTTGCAGACTCTGTCCATTATCGCCATGCTTATTTATCCAGAAAATCCAGCAATAATGATGTCCATAGTTGTGTACTTTGTTGGCCAATGAATTGTAACTGATCCCAAATTTCTTGAAATTTTATTGCAATTCAAGAGCTGGATTATTTAGGAGAATAGTTTTCTAAATACAATTATTTACAAAATCATTATTCATGGTGTCCAGGAAAAACTAATGCATTTTGTCAGGTAACATTCAAAAAAAGTTTTGTAGTACATTTTTGGAAGTGTTTGAGGTACCTATGCCTAAATTCTCAACAGCACCAGAAATTTCTCAGACAATAAGTACTGTGGTCCATGACTATAGCCAAGTGAGCTTGTCCTTTACTTAAGAATGATTTCTTTTATTTACTCCTCTGCTGTCCAGTAAGAAAGTCCTGATGTTTTAAGCTGTCCCTAGTAACTGAGGAGCCCAGAGCATAAGCAAAATGTTCCTGTTTCCTGAACAGGCAAATCAAAGCAGATACACAATTCTAAATATTGTCTTCTCAATCAATAATATTACCACAGTTGTAAAAAGAAGCAATCCAGAACACCAGTTTTAAAGTCTTCTATATCTGTGTATAAATTTCTAAAACAATAAATGAATAATGGTGCAGGCTTTTATGCATATGTTGCATGAAGAAACTTTTAGTCCATTAATGATTAAGGCAAACAGAAAAAAATATCCAACAGAGTGAAGTGTGAAGTTAAAGCAGGCTGTTTTGTCCTTGAGTATTTTCCTACAGGCAAAGTATTTCAGGGCTGTGTTTTGTGCAGAATGCATGACCTGCCGAGAGCGAAAGGGCAGTTTTCTATCAAACATCTCTTCCACTGAATCTAAAAAGTAATAGGAAACATTCACCAGTTTGTATCAGGAACCGCAAACAAAATTTCATTACAAACAAACTGCTCAAGTTGCTGCAGAAATTAATGGGGTGTTTTTCTTCAGCTTGCTGTGTCTTGTACGATATATATCTCTGCATGCTTATTAAAGACGGATGGGGGACTACATGCACACAGAGAGCACATTGCACTGCCTACACTCGCTCATCACCGCTTTGCTGAACAGAGTTATGACATTACGGTATGTTAGGAGCAAAGCTTAAATCCATGGTCATTTAAGTCACTGTCAAGGTTTTTAAAATGTGATTCTGCAAAAGCAGTTAAACAACTTGCCAAAAATCTAAGATAGAACATCCTGTTCTATTTTTTTTGCATGCTCAGGAGACTCCTGGAAAAGGAAGCTGCTTTTCATCATGAAGCATAAAATAGACACTTTTAAGTGAGTGAAAAATAAGTCATTTTCCATATAATATGCTCAAAATGATCCCTAGTGAGACAAGGTATTATTTATTTGAATGAGATTTTTAGAGTTAAGATATTTCTCTTTTAAAATTGTTTTAAGCTATTTTTTATCATCTGCATTCTTCATTTAATATTTCTGCTGGTCTAATTTTTATCAGACTTTGATAATATAATATAATATAATATAATATAATATAATATAATATAATATAATATAATATAATATAATTAATATAATATAATATCTATTGAGGGGAATGAAGGCTATTTCATTCTTATCAAGTTTTTCCAGTAAGGTTTATGTACAATATCCAAGGTCAGATTTCCTTTTCTCTCTGGTATCCTGTTTACCTTTAAGACAGATGCACATATAACAGAGATAAGAGCAAGTTGGAGAGCAGCCTTAAGCTTGCCTGTTTCCACCATCTCCTTTTTTCCAAACATACTACTGTCGAATACCATCACCACAGCTCAGGCTCAGGGCATTTATGCTGAATTTGCATCTGAACAGCAAAACCAAGAATAGAGACTGGTAGACTATGTTGCTCTTTTTTATCACTGTCTGTTTTTTATTTGTCTGGGTTAAATGCAAGGAAGTTTGGATGTGTGTGTCTCAGACATAATGCAACTCACTTGTGAATGTTGTTGCATGGATTGGTTATATCCCGTGACTGACTGTGTTTGCAGGGACCCACTGCAGAGTGAATGTACTGAACCATAAGGAAGCCACTGAGAGAAAGAAAAGCTATTTTTTTTATTTTTCATCTCTAATAACTTCTTTGCTTTCATTTATTTCAAAAGCAGAAACCTACTATTTCATGCATTTTTTTCAAAGACAGTTCCATTAGTGTGAAAGGAATTTGTAAAAGAAAAACAATTATTCAGAACTAAAACAAAGAACACATATCTTCAGAATTATTTTTTTTTTGATTATAAGCATTTCCTAATTCTTCAGAAAAAGGGTCTATTTTGAAAGTTTAACATCACTCGGTCATGATACAACTCTACTATACTCGATGATAGTGGCCCATATTTACTTCTCAGTGCCACCACGTGGAGAAAAATTGTCATGACGTATATTCCACAAATGCAGCAATCTTAATTTACTAATCATCAACCTAACTAATCATTTTACACCAATCTGTTATCATCTTACAAGCGAAACCCAGAGCATAAAAAGCAGGCAAGCCTTGAAAATTCCTTTAGATATCCAATAAATATTATTTCGATATTTTGTAAGTGGGTGCATCCTAGGAGAGAGAGAGGTTACAAGAGTGGACCAGCGTGTCAGCGCAAACTGGAAGCAAGGACATAACAAGAATAGAGGGCTCAAGAGCCACACTATATCTCTGGCCACATGACAGCATCCCCATCCAGAGAGCCTCGTTCTGCACTGAGAAGTACAAACACCCTCTACAGCTTCCAAAAATGCTCAGCTGCGCTCTGATTGCAAGCAAGAGGCTTTCTTGTTATCATCCAGCTTTGTAATATCCCCCAGAAACAGAATGTCACAGATCAAATATTTATCAAAGATATTTGCAGATAATACAAAACTGTGACAGATGCAATCAGCTTGGTGTGTGATCCTTTGCCTCTCCCGACACACCAGCTGCGGAGAGTGACTGGGCTTTCTGCAGGCAGTTCCAGACATTTGAAATGATCAGCTCATTTGCCTGTTCTGACTCCATTTGAATGTGACAGTTCTGAGGGAGCTGGTGCCCTCAGTGGACACTGAGATTTAAGCTGCCTTTGTTTGCTGCATGAATACGGCTATTTGTGGAGAAATGACACCATTCTACTTGGCCTGGTTTCCTAACGTGTCCCAGTGGCTTCAGTTTTCAGCTGCGTTTTGTTGGGGATATTTTTTCTTTTTGCAGGGGCAAACGGAAGATAACATCCCCAATGAAATGTTTGAAGGGTCAAGCCCTATGTGCTTTCCTTTGGTGCAGCTCACACATGCCACAATACAAACACAGGCCAAAAGCTTTCCTCTCATAGCTTGGAAGTTACTGTTTTTTGGAAGTGGAAATAGTTCAAAGTGGAATTAGTTGTGACATATCATTTTAAACGTGGGTTTATAGCTTTAGGATGGACAGCTGTTTGAAAATTCCTGTCTGGGAAGCCTGTAATCAGCAAACACCCTAAATGTACATAGAGTACTAGCTTTTGGCTACTTACCCTTCTGTCCATCTGTTAAGTTCACACTGTGCCAAGTCATAAGTAAAGATCTTTCCCTCAGGCATGGGAGCTAGGCTGCGATTGGGTTAGATAAGCAATAAATATAGCACTGAAAATGTCATCTCTTTTGAAAGATTTTCCTTTGTGTCAGAAGTAAAAATTAGTACACTGTGTTTTGCATATATTCATTAACTTGATTATACATGGATTATACCATACCTATTGACAAATTCTGCTTCAATAGGGAATGTCTTGCTTTATAAACACACACACTTTTCCAATGAAAACTTCAAGTTTATATTACTATGGGTCCAGTTAATTGTGAGAATTCAGATGACAGCTGGGTATTTATGATACTTTTTATGACTCCCATTAAAAATCATGATTTAAGCACATTTTATTGTTTCTAAGAATTTTTGCTTTCATATATCTCCCTATATTCATATTTCACAATAGAGAGATGTTTAATGTTTACATCACCCTGTCAGTGATTAGAAAAAATATCACACAACTTAAGATTCTAACATTCAGGCATAATGAACAGTTAAAAGACGAAAACTGCATAGGAGCATTCTTCTTTAATCATTTTAATCAACACCATTGGGAATGCTTGTGAATAATAAATGTGGTTAGCATAAAAAATATAGTCAAGCTCGTAGCAAATTGGGTAACCAAAGAAAAAGTTGCTCATTTGTAAAGAATTTTGACTTTGCTGGACAGTTTACTGTGCTGAACGCATACATGAATAAGTATCCTTAAAATATGAAGCTGTAGAGTTTTGGGAGTTTTTAACTGGAATATGACAATCTCACTCAACAAGACCTTGTGCACACTAGCTCTATTTCTGACTGAAATATCAATTAATGATATTGCTCCAAATAATAAAGTTAGAAGACAATATGACAGAAAAAAAACCTCGAAATTTGAATTCAAATTTTACTTAAACCCGACAGACAAATGGAATAGGAGAGTGAGAGGAGACTTTGAAAATATTATTTTAGAGTGTAAGAGGTTTCATGAGATATCAAAAAAATTTTGTTTCGGTAATACTTCTGAGCACATACTGAGAAGCCACTACATATTTGGGATGCCTTCTCACCACCATTCTGGTTTCATATAGCCACAGAAGTCCCAGTCAGTGTTCACAGATCCCTATTTTTCACTGCATATATGTTCAGTTGCTGTATTTTTGTACTGATTGGTTAAGCGAATCTTTTAAAACAATTTAAGTCTTCATTCATATTCTGTATCAAAATAAAAGGCATTTTTGAGGTACATCTTCACAGAATCACACAGAATCACAGAATGGTTAAGGTTGGAAGGGACCTCTAGAGGTCATCTAGTCCAACCCCCTGCACATGCAGGGCCACCCAGAGCACATGGCACAGGGCTGCATCCAGGCAGGTCTGGAAGATCTCCAGAGAAGGAGAGTCCACAGCCTCTCTGGGCAGCCTGTGCCAGGGCTCTGTCATCCTCACAGGAAGGAGGTTCTTCCTCACATGAAGATGGAACTTCCTGTGTACCCACTACCCCTTGTACTGTCACTGGCCACTTCTCGTAAATTTTCATTTTTTTCTTTGTATTTTTATAGTATCTCTCAGAAAAAGAAAAACAGACCAGTGACACAAAAACCATGCTTATCTCAGAGCTAAAAAGCTAGCAGTGAAGAGAAGCATTTACAAAGGTTTATTAGTCCATCGTATATAAAGTACTAAATTTAACTGGGCATTAAATTTAATGTTGATTTGTTAATTAATTCTAGGTCAAATCTAAAAATATATTCCTTCTAATTTAATTTTACCCATTTTTCTTGTTCATGGCCAACACTGCTGTAGGAAGAATATGTTATTATCCTCTGAAAGAAGAGATTAGTTGCCAAGACAAAGGAAGAATAGTTGCCTGTGCTTTTCTGCTACCATTTTGTAGGTGAAATGGAGCTCTCTGGAGCAAGAACTGTTTTTATGGATCTATGGATCTTGCTTGAAGGAAGACGATTTGGAGTTGAGGTTAATGAAGCAATGGAAGAGACAAGCGGAGAAAAAGAGGAGAACAAATGATTTCTCTTCCTGGATTGAGAGAGAACTCTGCTAACTGGTTGTAAACAAGAAAAGTAACCAAAAAGCTACTGGCATATGATTGAACCAGAAAAATAACTCTTTTGCAAGGACATAGTGTACAAAGAAGAGATATTTTAAAATATTTCTAATTCTATTTTATTTCACTCCAAATTTGCCCTAAGACATTTGCTTTCACTGCTTATTTTCCAACAAATTGGAGCTCTATATTCCAGGGCCTTTTGGGCTTATTTACTGTGAAGGACCCTACCTCAAGATTTGCTATCTTTCATAAACATAACCTTTCTCTTGAGAAACAACCCCCATCATATTCAGTACAATAATGATCCCCAGAATATGAGAGGATGTGTTTCATCCACCCATGCATGTCACCCAGACGTCTTCAACAGTTGCACACTTCTGATTTCTGATTTATTGCTATTTAAATGTATTGCATGTCTAAAAACACCTACCCTCACCCCCTTCCTGTGCCCACCAACTCAAACTGCAATCTCTGATGGTTGTTTCGAGGAGAAAAGAAGACATTTGGTGATGCTGCTTAGATTAGACGTTTAACCTTTTTTTTGCTAAGCATTCTAAGCATTCCTACGGTTCAGGTTTGTCTTACGTAGTATTGATCAATGAAAACATCATTTATATTTAGGAAAAAAAGTCATAATATGACATATTTATCTTTTGAATTATGTCTTCTGAGGTACTTTTCCATTTCCTTTACACTGGTGAAGTTTCCATTCCTGTGATATTGCTTGTATTGCTTTTTGTTTGTGTTCTTTTTTTTATCCCTTTTTTTACCATTTACCATTTACTTTCCAATTTGCACTTCACAAGTGCCTTCAGTCTGCAATGTGAAGCAAATGTAGATTTAATGGCAAATAAAACTCAGAAACTTTGAGGACTTTTGTATTTAACTCCTCACACTGGTGATGTCAAATAACTTCAACTAGAGAGAAAGATTTCCTTGGTGTTAGGAGGCTACCTGTCACACAAGGAACTTTGAGGGTAACTAAGGATTGTATTTATTTTACTGTGTAGAGTCTTTTAAATGTTTTAATAATTACGATATTTTTATGAAAAAAAAGTCAAAATTACTTCTATTTGTCTGCTCATAAGCCGAGGTTTCATTTGAGTGCTCTCTTTCTCAAGGACTGACTTCTGCTTCATGTAAGCTCTCTGAAGTGGAATGAGGTGAAAGCAAGCTCACTGGACCCAGGATAACTACGTAAATGGACCTGGAACCTTTTACAACTATTGCAGATTTGTTTCTATCATTTTTGAGAAGGGCTGCAACTGAACCATGCTGGAAAGAAGAAAAGGTCATTGACTGGCTCTGTGAATTACAGTACCTTGTCACCGGAGATTTTCCTTCCAGAATAATAGAAAGAAAATAAAGCTAAATTCAACTGATTATCGATGGAGAGGATGTATGATTCAAATATCAGTCTATTCACATCTTTTCTTGATGCAGTTCTCCAAATCCTTGGTCAGCTATCCATCTCATTATTTCTGTAAATAATAATAATAATAATTATTATTATTGTTACTCTTTTCCATTGGATTTCCTGCTATGATGCCTTAGTATTATAGTATTGATTGGATATATTTACCAAAATATTCCCAGTACCTTAACATGATAAACAAAACCTAAAACCTACCATACAGAGAAACAGAGAAAAGTTCAACTGTTTTTAACTACTGAAATGCCATCAGCTCTTTCCAACTTCCTTGCAAGTGCATACATGGAAAAAAAAAGAAAAAGAAAATAAAAAAGGAATTAACTAAATCTTTTGCAAAACTTCAAGGAGCAAAGAATAATACAAATCAAAAAAATAAACACTGAAGGGTTCTTTTTATAAAGAATTAATTCATGTTGCATTAAATTATTAGGATATCCATGAAACATGTATGAAAAAGAAAAGTTAAAAGTGTGTTTATTGAGAAGAAAACTTTTTGGCAAAGAAAGGTTGTCTATAATTATTTATCATTTTAAGGAATTGAAATGCGAAACATGTTCTGTAAAATTTTGATGTCTAGAATGATTCTTTTGTAGTGGTTATCCTATATAGTAGAATCAATACTCTGGTGTATGTTCCAGAACCAATATTTTGTTATTATAGATGGAAGAAACTCCACTATGGGTAGGTTCAATGACTGCAGTAGAGTTCTGCCCATCTACAAGAGCAGATAATTTGTTCATTTGCAAGAACAAAGTGTTTGACTTAATGATTCCAGCTCAAACTGATTTCTTTGAATCCTATGAAAATGACAGAACTCTAGCTTCTGCTAGATGTGTGAGTATGAATGTTTGGGTTTTTTTAGATTTTATTATAGATTCTCTCAGTTCAACCAAGTTTTGCTTATTGTGTTGTTTACTGCAACAAAATATTTATCTCCCAATGTTTCTTGAGATACTCTGGCCTATGATTGAAATGATATTAGACAAGAGAGTAGGAAATAATTATTCCATGCTCCACCCCAACAGTAGGTCTTCATGTAGAAATTTTTCTACTGGGAAATTCATTAATGCTAAGTAAAATATAAGCAAAGATCAGAATAATCTTTAAAAATAACAAAATATTCAACATAAAAATAAGATAGAACATTAATAATAAAATATTTAATAGAATATTACTGAAATTTTTGAATGCATGAATTTAGTGTATATATATATTTATACTTAAGAAAGAGAAAAATATTTAGAAAATTATTTAAGAAATCTGTTTCTGTTACTTCAATATTTTTAAAAAGACTAGAGAGTTATTTGGGTGTCCACTGTAAAGGCAAAATTCTTAAAGAATACATTTCTTACTGGTGCAGAGATTTAAATATGTTCTTCTATTGAAATTTCTTGCATGGAAATTAAAATTAATTAATTAATGTCAGTTACTATGAACTATTTCTCATAAATTAAATTGTGTCTGCCTTGCACTTCCCTTTTAAATATTTTTATAAAACAGAACATTAGAACTTTTTCATTTTATTCTTGCCAGTTCTACTGAAATACCCTGATAACCCTCTGTTTTGCATTTCAAATATTATATGCTCATTAAAATGCAAATCAAGGGTCCAATCAGAATATGATGGCAATCAAATTGCAATATTCAATGAAGTGTTTTCCAGACTTACCTCATTAGTAGACATCATGAATTTCAGGTTCTTACCGGACTTCTAGTTGTGTGTATAACTGCGAAGGCTCAATTATGGAGTCTTGATATAGCCTAAAAATAACATTAGACTAATTAAAATTTTCAATTAGGCTTGTATTAACTGTTTTGTTTTGTTTTGCTTTTTAATCTTGCTTTTTTATGTAACTGTTACAAATTGGAGGGAAAGCGGGAAATGGGCAATATAATATTATACTCCATATTATGCCTAAGAAGTGTATTCAAAAGGTTTCCATAGAATTTTAAAACATAATGTGGCTATAATACTCACAACCTTTTTATGTATTTAGTATTCTGTATGATCTTTTTTACTTTTTCTTAATTTATATATTTGATAAGCCACGACTTTCTGATTTCATAAAAAAAATGTAGACATGTTTCTATTCTAAATTAGGAAAAAAAGAGAGAGAATCTTGATAATGTATACGTTAAAAAGTCTCCCACCTCATTAACTTTTAAAAATACAATTGTTTGTGAAAATTGAGAATTTTTTAACTAACCTTTACCTGACTTTTTTTTTTTAACCTCAGCATTTATGTTAGTGAAATGTCTCAGCTGTTTTGAGCCTGGAAGCAGGCAAACAATAAATAACAGATTTGTTGTCAAGTATGCTTCCAAAGAGTGTGAAGGTAGATTTCTGGCATTGTAATAGCCCTTTTCCAGCAGAATTCAGGGCTTCAAGGTGCTGATGAGTTAAGAAGAAACCAGACAAGTTAGTTATCAGTTTTTTGAACAAGTTGTTCTTTTTGAAGGCAAAATTCAAGGCATCTGGAAAAGCTCAGAAACTAAATAAAATTCTACACTAGAGTTAATATATTGAAATATACCAAGAGTATCTTTCTGGAAATTCATGGCTGGGTTGCCCCCCTTTTTGGACACATTTGACTTTGTGAAATGCAGTAGTGTGAATCCATACATTAAACTCAAATGCAAGGTGATTTACCACATATGGATTCTAGTATTGTGGTTTTTTTTTTTTATTCTGGGAATTCCTTTCTTAATCTAGAAACATGAAGGGAATCAAAAAAAAAAGTCTCTCGTTAAGTTAGCAAGACTCTGGTCAAGTAAACAAATTCAGCTTTCAGGCAGAATAACTTCTGAAATTTGTAGTTTCAACAAAAAAGCTGTTTGGAACATTAATTTGAACAATTTTTATATTTTACTATCATTTGATTTTGCATAGTAATATATATTAAAAAAAAAAATTAGATTTCCTACATTTAATAGGCCAGGAAATTGATAACACAATCATCCCTTCAAACACAGGTCAGCAGTTCAAACCTGGCTCAGTTTACCTCAGCAACTTAGACTCATTATAATAGGATAGTTATTCACTGATGTCTGAACTTCACTTTATGCATACACAAAGTAGGATATCTAAACCATTTTCAGTTTAAAAGTCGTGTAAATTAGTGGTACAAATTGCTCCTAAGTAAAAATAGTTGGTTTTGAGGGGGAGGAAAAAGTCATTTTTAGGGCAGATATCACAAAATACCCCAAGAATAAAATAATTTGCTGCCTTTTTCTATGGAAACATTCTTAAGCATGCTATGGATATAACTGCTAAATAGAAGTGTTCAGAGTAGACAGTAATAGTGTATATCTTTTATTATTTCAAAATCATGGCCACGTGACAAAAAATAATTAATGTCCCAATTAAAACAATCACACAAAAAATCTACTTAAGCTTTTTTCAGAAATGTGTGTTAGTCAATCAGGTGCCCCCAAAAAGCTTTTCAGACACAGCAGGATCATTAATGTTGGATATTATAACATCTGCACTCATCACGTAATTGGTTTTGTGTCTTTTTCAGAAGTAAAAAGATGAATGACCCAGAGCACCATCCATGAAAGATAAAATATAATAATACAATGGCATAAGAAAAAGTCAAAGAATCAAAGAACACTTCAGTTAAAAAAAAAAAAGAATTTTTGGTGGAAAAGAAATATTACTGTGAAGTTCATAATTAGTTTAAGTTTCTCCTGTTAGTTCCCCATGCTGTGTTCATTAGTTTACAGGTGCTTCAGAAGGCATCCCAGTATGCCATCTTCCTAAAGAGGGCACAAGAGCATTCCTCACCGTGTGGTCCTGAAGATACTTTTTTCTTCCCCATGCATACACTTGGGCTGATTCCACTTCAGCCCTGTTTTTCTCCTTAAGATCCCTTCTGATTACATCATTACAGGCCTTTTGTTTGCCAAACTTGTTCACCATCTCCTTACTTGACCATTGTCCATTCATTTTTATCAGGCAGCTGTCAGTCCTTGAAAAAGTTTCTATGGTCATAGAAACTGAACCTCTGTGGTTGACCTCAGCTATGCAACCAACTGCTGACCTACAGGGATAATTTGGTCCTCTTAGACCCTTCCCCCTCACCAGTAAGATCTTCAACAATTACTAGGAAGAGGAAAAACTTGCTCAACTACACTCAGAATAGAATATTTCCAGTATTCTACTTTTTGATAAACTGACTGTTGAAAGTAATGTAAACTGGAAATTATGTAAGCTGGAAGGACTGAAACTGCAGAAAACAAGCAAGCACCTGTGATTTCACAGCAAGTAATTAATGTGTCTGCTCTTCAAAAACAACTATTTTTATTCAGCACAAAATAACGATTACCAGCCAAATAATTTCTTACAAATCTCTGTCTAACAGTGGAAATAAAGGAATAAACAGTGATGTCAGGAGACAACAGTAGAATTAGTGAAAAAAAAACATTGTCAAACTCATCTGTCCCAGGACTTAGGAAAATTAAATCTTTGATAAAAGACTCAGATGTCTTCCTCACAATTGCTACCACCCTATCAGCATAATCCAAGCAGGAGAATAGGGGTACTCAGACTATTAGTCACATCATTATGTCATTAATCTGTCCAAATGCAAATGACCTAACATGAGAATATAGGGAAATTGAAGCAAATATTTATAATCTATATAGCTATGAAATCCTTTCTGCTCAAGGTAAATAGAGCCAAAATGCTCATCACACATTTTTTACTTAGTGAAACTGCAACTTGCAGAAACTAACGGTGAACTGTTTGAGACCACAAATTAATCGATTGCAGGTCTCAGTTTGTAATTTTGAGATGAGTTTACAGTCTAAACAAAGAAATGACATCCAACACTTTTTCTTTTCTAGGACCTTCTTCTTAGCCAATAGCATAAGATATAAGTGCAGAAACACAGCATGTCCTGGTATGTTAAGAAAGATGCCAGGTATGTCAGCCTTCTGCAGTATTATTGCAGACAAACTGGACACGCCAGGCACCTGGCAGTTCACTGTCTCTTAAATTGTTTCTGAGAGGGTCTGATACAGATCCAGTCTGGACAGTTCTGGTTCTGAAAGCCTGAAAAACTTCTCTGAGAAGAATGAGTCTCTACCAGATTTAACAGCTGTTCAGAGTGTCAGCCCAAACACTCATTCTACTGCTCATTCTTCTTTAAACCAAAGCAAAGTTTTTCAACTCTGCTATAAGAACAGAATATAATGGCATCATGATCTTCACATTTGTGCCTTCATTTCACTATTTTCTTAAAAAAAAAAAAAAAAAAAAAAAGCACATCTTGAGGCAATTAAGCTTCCTGAAATCTAAAACATCTAAAACAGGATTGAGACTGAATGCCTTTTAATATTTTTGTATTTATTTTCAAAATGAAGTTTGTCAGAAGGAAAGACGTAATGGATCCTGTTCTGTCTTGATAGCAACAATAAAACTAAAAAGCAAATGACACCAGCGCACAAAATCATGAAGTTACATCATAGACAAAGAGCTGGCAATAGCAGTCAGCTGATCACGGATAGCTGGTCAAGTTAAAAATGTCACATGTAGAGATCAGTTAAAACTGAGTGAAGATATTGTCAAACATCAGTCAGGCCATACTCCAGCAGAATAATTCGAATTCAGTGGTCAGAGAGCATATGCAATTCTAAGGGACTAAATTCTTATCAAGGAAAAATTATAGGCACCCCTAAATTAGAATAGCATGCACCAACAACATGCACTAACATGGCCTAAGAGACTCCTCCTTTTTTTTCAAAAGATTCTGTAATACCTGACTTCATATGTGATTTTACCCCCTGCCACAAAAAGCACAAAAAGAATAGTAATCTTTGTGTTTACAATAGAATTGTTACTAAAATCACCTCCCTTTACCTCTCAGCAAACTGATAATTTTGTCTGTGCTCTTGAAGAAAACACCAGAGAAATCTAACCAAAACACAAAAGAAATAACCATTTTTTCTCACTTTCTCACTTTTTTTTGTTTTAAGAACTTCACTCTTTCACAAGGCTAGGTATAGAATGCTTTAGGAATTGAAGGTTTATCAAAATTTCACAAAATTATGCATATAATCACAATATTATTAAAAATAAAAGGAATAATCCTCAAAACATTAAATAAAAAATGGGAATCTCTAGGATCTCAGATAGTTCCCTGTACTCTGAAGAAAGATGGAGAACCTCTTGGACTCTAATTTTCCTTTTTTTTCAAAACAAGTGTGGATTTCTCTCTGAAGTAACAGGAAATTGTCACAGAAAAAAAAAAAAAAGTAACTGACAACTCTGTTTTCTCCCCAGAAATAATACAGAGGAAGTGGAAATTTTAATCAGTTACCTATGGTACAGCCAACAACAGGTAGAGTGTTTGGAGAGTAACAGATATTCATAAAGAGCAAGTGCTTTGTTCCATCAAAGGCCACCATTAAGGTAGGAGAAACTGTCCTTATTTTCCTCCATTGACTATCAATTCCAGATTAGTATTCCACTTGCCCTCTTCAGAGGATCCTTCAACATTTCCTTCCTACAGGCTGATGCTGAGCTGTCACTTTGCCCTTTTAAGCGCCTCCAAGGTGCAGAGAAGGCAAGGCCTTTGAAAGGCAAGAGAGCACTTCTCACAGTATGGGAGGACTTGAGCTTTGTGCTAACACCTGATTTAGAGGAAAACAACTTATTGTAGAAGGTGAATTTTTATCAAATATAAAGATACTGCTTGGTTATGGTCCCTTCTATCTGTGGAAATGAACACTGGGCCATAAAATGTCGGAGGAATTCTGTTTTGAGTCAACATAGGGTAAGAAAATGTACAATTTACATTGTATAAACTGTATGATATCCTTCACTGAAATAATCATACATTATTTATGAAGGGTCAATAAGTGCATTTTAACATAAATTAATGTTGAATTCCTTTTCATTCTGATTTCTTTAATTAAGTCTGTAATCTACATGTTCCTCAGATTTAAATAGTTTCATTCTTTCATTTAAAAATTATTACAACAAGACCCTAAATTTTAATCACACAAAGGCTTCCTTTGTGCGATTTAAAATAAAAATCTTTGTCTTTTGAATTCTACATATTTTATGAAGCATGGGGATGCCTGTGAAATGGACTTATCAAAGTTGTCATTACTCTACATAGAGATCTGCATTTTGTGTCTGTTGCTCATCATTCATTAATGATACAAATAGACTTGTCTTTTGACTGTAGAATTCCTTTTTATAACTTATAATTTATGATGAACATGGCCTTGTGCGATAAAGACCCATCAAAGTCATCATTATTCTACGTTTATCTTCATTGAACTGTTTCATCTGTTAAAATGTTTCAAGTCTTTTTTCTAAGTGTGTATAGTCTTATGAGCCTTCCCTTTTCTGTCAGGCTTACTCTTTTAAGACCCTCCCAGAAAGAAGGAAAAATAGCTATTCAAATGCTCTTAGATATTTTAAATTGAAAATCTTATTATCTGTTCTTGCCTTTTGGAAGAGGATTTACATGAATGTTATTTAGCACATAATACATTGATCTTTAAACTCTGTGCTTCTTCTGTATCACTGACCTATGACAGCTGTCTTTCTTGCAGCTGATGGTGCTACCTTACCAAAGAGGATGCTCTGAAACAAACTGCCATGCCCTTTGCTTTATTTCTGCATTCATCATCTGTAATGTAATGTTCCACACACTTAACTTTTTGACTCTCTTTAATTCATTGTTTTGAAAGATAAACACCTTTCTAAAGACTCATTATCACTTATCTGCCTTGATTGAACTGTCTTTCTTGTCTACAAATACAGGGATGAGAACACAGTCAATGTTGGGGGCTGCACTGTCATTTCAGTCCCCTCTCCACCCCAGACTTCCACAGTGGACTGACCATAAAAATAGACTTGGAAAAAAATAATAGCTTTCGAAACCTGGCATTTAACTCTTTACTTTTTTTCCCCACAAAGTCTGTTGAAAAACTATGTCAGATGATATTTCTTTAATGAAATGTCATTTTGGAATAACCTGAAATGGTGAAAGTGATGGAAGTGAAATCTCAAAGCTTTTTGCTAACTTTCTATCCAGGGCTCTCCATATGCACAACAGAAAATCTAAATCTGACTGTTATTTGACTGTTTGTTGTTCACTAAAATCACACAAAGCCATAATTTTTTATGGTTATTGTTCTCACCTAATTTATTTTTTATGGGTTACTTAGCAGTAGTTAGTAGTTATATTCTACACTCCTTTAAACAGTATCTTCTTAAGTGGGTTTAAAATCTGAACTAGAATATAACAACTTGTCTAAGACAAACCTTAGCTCTGGTTATTTATGTTTCAAATTCATATTTCTGTTATTTCCTTAGAATAGTGTCATAAAGAGGTATTAGCATGGTAACACTTTGGCTTAATTTTAAAGTGCTAGTAAGTTTTTAAAGTTTTACTTTTAGGTAACTAGGTTTAATACTGAGAATACAAACCTCATCCTGACCCCTTTAAATGGATCCCCATCCCTTTGTTTTGAAAGAAACTATATTCCTTGAGATAAATGGTACTATTTGGAGCTGCAATGATTTCCCATTAAAATTTTGAATTAATGAAGTATAATCTTTCTACCTAAAGCTAATTTATTTTTAAAACTTCTCTTACAGCTAAGTAGAGTAGTCCAAAGACTACATGATACACTAGAAATGGCTTATTGAGACATATTTCCCTAAACAAATGTGGTTTCTCAGTTAACAGTATTAGAAACCAAAGCTACCTTTTATTTTTATCAATTTCTATTAAAAAAATGAGATAAAATCATAAAAATACTGGCAAAGGGACTTTATTTTCATTCATGCCTAAATTTTGTTGCTTTAAAATCTCTACTGGCATACTGCCTCTGCTTGAAATGAGCCAGATTTTCATGTGGTGCACCAGTTAACATAAATATTTTCACCATTGCTTTTGTTTTTAAAGATTCATAATTACAGATTCAAATGAGAAGTTCATAAGAAACCCAGAGACTCCAGTGTTTGTGTCCAAATAGTGGTATTGAAAGTTTCCTATTCACTTAATGACCCCCTTCTGGCAAATCATTTGTTCACTCATAAAAATATATGTTGGTTTTAAGTAACAGGAGTACCAAGAAAAATGATACTTTCTGCCAAGGCTCTCAATGGGAGAAAATGATTTTAACCTTCATTCAAAAATCAAATGCTTATTGATTAATACTGAAACCTTGAAGATTAAAAAAGGAAATCTTGCTCAACACAACTACACTTTTTCTAATGCAACATGGCTTTCAGAAGGCATTTTTGATTGAGTTCTATCACAGGTTAATTATAATACCTGAGATCCAGAAACTGCAAATTAAGTAGAAAGTTGTTAATGAATATTATAGATAAGGAGTAAAAAAATATAGAATATGGTAGAAGAATTGTCTAAGACAATGTCTATTTGATAAGTTAAGGCTCCTCAGGTTGTGAGACAAAAGTAAAAAAGCCTACTAATATGAAGGTGCTACTAGAAAAATTCATCTTAGAAATAAAGTATGCCAGTTATAAGAGTAACATAAGTAAAGTTTTTGGACAATATAACAAGTATGTGAAGGATGGCATTGTTTTTAAAACCAAAATCAGACTTAAAAAATGGAAAAAATATGTGCATATATGTGTGAGTGTGTATAAATATATACACTTTCATTCAGAACAGAACTGAGTCAGGAAAAGGTCTGTTGCAAACGTGGTACATGAGGTAACATGAAATGAGATCAGGATAGTCCCAACAGACTTTACAATCTGTGAATCTATAAAAATTAAAAGCTAGTATAAAAGGACTGAAAATAAGACTGTCTGTATTAAATATGAATGACGAAGAATAAAAAGAGTAAAAGAAGAGTCAGAATACAATATTAACTAAAAAGAAGAGTTGGTAACTTTCACCAGCTAATTGATACATAAGGGATTCTGCAGCTCTGGATATGCTAAATCAAAAAGAAATGGAGGATTTTTTTTTCATGTTTCTTTTTTATATTTGTGCACTTTAGAAAATCCAAATCACTGCAGAGGTACCAGTTAGATTTGGCATAGCTGGAGGATTCTAGACCATAAACATATTGATAGAGATCATTAAATACTATTATATGGATGTGGAAAGGAAAAATAGCTGACTAAGTACTTTGTAAGTTTAAAACAGAAGGGAAAAGATTTTTTCCCTTTTCCTTGTACACTATTCAGAGGTAAACCTCATTTTAGAAACTTGCTTACTAGATATAAATAAGAGAAAGTGATTTAAATTTCTATCACACAACAAGGAGGCACGAAAGCATGTTTCCTTATCAATATTTGTAAATGTTTGTATGTGCCATTTATTCATAAACATAACAAAAAATCCACTCATAAAAATGCAGCAGTGCACTGGAGATCTAAGTGCAAAATAAAAGAGTGTGTGCATAAATATCTGGAATTCCTTAGATACATTAATCATTACTTATTTTACTGATTTTATTCTTGTAACATAAACTTATGCTAAAATACAGACATGTCTTTCATCAGACATTATTTTGGCTAAGTATGAAAACATGTAAACAACTACAATAGCAAATGTAAAAAAGACTGATGAAACTCAGAAGCTTTTCTGTTTGCAATCATAATTACCACCAACAAATGGATAAGGCATAAACAAATGCAACAGTATTACAGAACCTTACATTACTCCCAATCCCAGCAGAGAGACTGGAGAAAACCATTAAGGCAGATCCTTTCTCTCTAACCATAACCTTTCTACAGGAGGAGGAAAAGATTGCTAGAAACAGGAATAATTCAATACTCTGCAAACGGTCTACAAAAAACAACCCAGCTGGAAGCCACAGTAGGAATTTAAAAAGCCCTCCTAACTAGAGACACAATATAAATTAATATGCTTTAGATTAGATGGAGAATCTTGATCCTAACATGCTGGACTCTTTTTCACTTCTGCAGTAATTGCATATTGGTCAAAATGTTTTCAGAAGTAATGACAACTGCTATACAAGGTCAGATATTTTGTATTCTAAAATTCACTGTGGATTTGATGCTCACCACACAAGAAGTGAACATTCCTTTGAAAGCTTTCATTGGAGCTGCAGAAATAACTTTCAAGATCTTGCCAAAATAAGCAGTTAGTCAGTAAAGACAACAGTGAAGCAGAATAACCAAACTGTTTTCTATTAATTCAGTCCTAACACTTACTGCTTTTTATAGTTAATTAAAAGTTATTCACTGATTTACTCACTTAGCAAAAGTCCCACAGGTATCAGAAATATTCAACAGGATTCGTAGTCTTCTCACACATTTCTATGTAAAATTCCTGCATAGATCTAGAGAGTCCAAGCTGTTGGCCTTGTATCTGCTTTTTTAGAGAAAAAAAAAAGTTCTTAATAACCATGTCTGCAAAGGGGACTCAGGTGCCTAAGCCTCTGGGATAGTCAAATATGTATAATGACTGAGCAATATAATCATCTATTGTTGAGTTGCTTGGAAAATACTCTATTATAAATAAAAATATGTACCTTAATTTTCATTCTGAGAATACCACAGGGAGTAGATTCCAAAATGTCACTTTCAAGAAAATCAGTCTTTTTCTATCTGAATTTTCCAAAATGAAAAAGAACATGTATTACGGGGCAGCCAGCACAATCCTGCACTGAAGAAAGCTTATATAGCTGAATATATGGTTAGGCTATATTTATATAGCCTCCATTTTTTCTGGTTGTATGGACATGTTGTTTATTGCAAGTGCATTCTATTCAGTGACTACGCAAGAATTTGAATTTTTCTGTTCTAATCAGTTATGACTAGGGAAATTGGATGTTTACTGAAAGTATTTCTCAAATTAGACATTTAACCAAGATTTGTGCAAAAGCTTGATTTAAAAATTGTGGTTTTCATCATTTTTTATGTAAGGCACTTCATCAGTGATGAAAAATAAAACCCCTGTGACTAGTAGGTATAAACTTTCAGATAATTTCCACTTATAATTTGCCTGCAATATGTGGATGATTCATCATAATAACATAAGAATAATATTAAGTTCAGGAAGATGGAATCCATTTCTGGACTATTTACTTTCTTTCTGGAAAATAAATGAAGAATAATTTCTTGAATTATTGTTACTATTATTATTCACTAAAATTGTTTGCTCAGCTTTTACTACTAAACATAGTAAAATGTAGCAAAGCTTTCTCTATTTTAAGTACAGTATGCTCTATTGTATTCTTCCTTTCATCCTTCACAAGAAATTACGGGAAAAATATTTTTTGACTGTAGCTAGTTTTCCCTCAAAGAACCTAGAGTAGTTTTATAAATCACATATTTTTCACTTCTGATCTAGGAAGTTGAGAAATCATCAAGGTGAATTCATTTGAAAAATATGTAACATTCCCACTAGCATATCAACTTTTCTTACTCAAGTCCATCCTCACCAGAATTCCTCTTAACAAGGGTATCATCTGCAAAACATTCGCTCTTCAGTATATCATCAATGCCCTTTTTTTGAAAGCTCTAGGAGCCCTCCCCCAGCCTCCTTGTTTGGCTTCTGGATCTTCCCAGTATCTGCAGTCCTTAAATGCCGATCGGAGAGAAATTTGACACAATATGAATATCAATGTTGGTGTTAACGTCTCAAAGCCAGCAGAGCAGGTACAGCTAGGTCATTGAGAGATGTAAGCACTCAGAATTTGAATCAGTCCAGGAGATCGAGATTTTCAGAGATTCTAGTAGAAAGCCTGACAGGTATGTTTTTCCTCTTGCAAAGAAGAATTAATTTCTGTAGAAACGTCAAGTCCCTACAAGAACAGAGAAAGTGACCTTTAAGAGAGGAGAGGGAAATATGGGATGATCAGGACAATTTAAGTGAAGACTGACAAGCAAGGTGCACAATATTGGAGTGTTTGAATATAAAAATATTAAGCCTAAACTAAGCCTAAACCAAAACCTCATCTGCAAATTGAAAGTGATCTTCAATAGTCTTATTATTAGGCTTGCTGCCCCCTGTAATCTTTAAGTCGGTTGACTCATCCTTTAGGGTTTGTTTTTAAATATACGCAAGTGCAACCAGACTTCAGGAAAAAAAAATCCGTAAATTTTATTATAAAGAGACCTTGGTACACAGATTACCATTATTATTCTGAATTATTCTTTTTTATTATTTTTGGATTTACCTAAACATTTTTGCCTATACTTAAAGAACACTTCTTTACTGCTTCACTTCCACATAGCTGAAAACTTTCACAGTGATAAACATTCCTATTCCTGCACCAACATTCATAGAAACAAGCCTAGTCTAGGAAACACATTTGTTCATCCAAAAAGAAAAAGTCCAAAACAGAGCAGGAGATGTAATAAGATAGAGGAGCTTCAGTTTCCTTCAGTGTTACTGATATCACAGCAGTCTTAGGATAGCCTCTTTGCTTCATTAGTAAAGTTAAAGTATTCGCAGTGGCAAAATTTGGATCCCCCAGGGTCTAGCCTTGCCTTTTGCAGTCCCATATGCCTCTCTCTAAGCAGAGTTATTCTTGTTTATCTGCATGTTCTCAGAGACATGGTAGTATACACAGAGATGCTTCTGTTAGGTACTGCTGTGTAGCATCTAAAAACATCTAGATCTAAGGGGCTGAATGAAGCGAACTCTGTGAGGGAGTTTGATGAGCATGTGATGAAAGGGAGTTCTGGATATGGAGCTCATTGAAAGCCTGGAAAGTTAGAGCACCGTGAAGCCTACAGTTGGATTATAGAGTATCCGTAGCACTTCAGACACCTGCCTGTCACAGCCTGACATTATCTGTAAGCAGGAATTAAAACAGGCAGGCTATGAGATAGCCAGATCGCTTGTGGACAGACGGCTCATGGCAGCTATCCATCACTGCCTGTGCATAAGCACTGCGACTTACCTGGGGAGCCTTTTGCAGCAGCTGTGGTTGGGCTGGTTTCAAAATAATGGAGACACTTTCTGCCCCCGGGTTATGTGTTTACTCACAGAAATGAGTGACACTCTGCCTACCTGGCCTGCTTTTGACACAGTGGGGAGTTCAAAGAAAGCCTGCTAATGCAAAAAGGAGAAAGCAGAGCTCACTCAAAGAAAGCCATTTATCATCTCGTGGTACTTTGAGGTGAGGAATAATGCAATTATTAGCACATTTCCTCAGTCTACACTCCTTGTTCAACAAACAACTAGAATTCAGTGGGTCTGTAACATCTACCCAGTATATTTCTCTCCAGAACATTGCATCTGCCCATTCTATTTTCAACAGCTGGAAAAAACAAACTTAAAAAGACTATTGTACTTTTATGCACCACTGTTGCACAAGGATTCTCCATGTAGTTGTCTGTATTAGGTACTGTTGGAAAAATTGGTACTGCTTGACAGTGTAAATAGCCTCTATTTGAGAGCTACCACATTAAAAATTATTTTCTTTAGGGGTAAACTAGAGCTCAAGAAAGTGTAGTAGTCTGTACCATATATTCATTTATGATGTCCAGTTGTACTATTCAGATATTTCTGGGTATTCACAAAATTAAATATTACAGAATGTAGGACAAATATTTATTTATTCAGAGGCAAAACAGAATTTTCCTACCTATTAAATGCAAAGTTATTTGTATGTTCTCACCAAGAAAACAGAAAAAAATGCTCATCAGCTTATTGAGAAGGTAAACAAGTTTCAGTTGATATAATATGAAAAAAAATGGGGGGAGGCGGGGAGGAAGAATGCTGTAGAATTAACTCCTTCTAACAACACCTACTTACTTTAACACCTGAGGACAGTACTTGCTTGAACTTAGGTAGCTGCAACTGCCATGCAATTTTATGCAGAAAATTAGTACAGTCAGGCTATACTGGAAAAGTAGCAAATGAATGAATACAAAAAATTCACACTGGTGATAACAAAATAGGCAGAAGGAGATGATGGAGGTAACTTTAAATAATCACTTAGGCATTTTTGCCTTATATTTGTAGTTTGCTATAGTTACTTTTCAAACTCTAAAATTAATTTTGAGTATAAAGGAGGGTTTGTGTTTCAAAATGTCAAAACAGGATGGTCCAAAAAAATGGAATTACTTCCAATGCATTTTCCTCATCTGAAGTAACTCCAAAATCTCCCTTTCCAAAGACCTTCCTCTTCCACTAGTCACTATTGTTAAATCTGTAAACTGCCTTACCCACAATCCAGTTACACCATGATTCTGTATCTATTCAAAAAGACACTGATCTGTTTCTGATTTAAATAGTTATTTCCATAAGAAAGACAATCCTTTCTTATAGAAGAATGTGGTTACATTTTCTTCACAGCGTTCCGTTTGCATTGTCCTCTACTTTTATGAAAAAAGAGGAGATGTTTATAGGAACTAAGGAAAAATATATATTCTTTTGTGAAGGGGATTAAGACTGATTACTAAACTAGTGGTAAGAATAGAATTCACCCTAGTCATATGTTACAAACTGTTGAACTTCATGATAAAGCTCAAAGTCCAATTTTGACAATGTTGCCCCCCTAAATGTTCCATGCAAGCCACTATGACAAGTGCTACATAACTGAGGACTCTGCTTTAGGCTTTCTCATCTCCTTTATCTTGGTTATAGGGCTTTAAAAAATGACTATCACACTACTTTCTCTGCAGATGTAATCCTCTTCAGTGCCAGGTACTTTATTTGGCTTTATTTGGTGTCTACATGTTGCTGCAACTTCTGCTGTGGGACCAGTGAAGAAAAAAAAACTAGAGAGAGGCTCTTCTTTGTTTATTTTATTATTTTGAGATGAACTTTTCTCACTAATCTACCTTTTAGCCCTTTGAAGCAATGATGCTTAACAAATTCAGTTTTTAAGGAAAAAACAATCTAAGCATCAGCATTTTTTAATTTTTTCTGTGATGCGAGCAAAACTCACACAATAAGGAGTCATAAAAGCAATGGATATTTAAGTGATGACTGCAAATAAAACACTTTTGAGTCCTAATGTTGCAATATCTTACTGTTTTTATAGTGGCAGAAATAAAAACAAATAAAAAAAAAGGAATAACCTTCAGGACAGATTTGTGGAAGACAACTTCAAAACTTGAAAAAGTCGACTTCAGAAATTCTTGAAAAAATATTTTTAACAATTATAAATAGTCTGAAAATATGTTGCAAAGCCATGCCATGCATATACTTTATAGTTACTTATACTCTGTAACATTTTTCAGCGTTATAAAAACAAGGAATATACAAGAATCTCAGCATTTCTGGTGATCAAACCAAAGACGGTTTTTAAATGGGGACACGTGCATTTTTAATTTTTTCCCCCCACAGATATTGACAATCTGTTTTTCTTTGCAGTCTCCACTACTCAGAATACTGAAGATGTCCAGAATTTTGCTGTGGTTTTACGTATTTGTTACAATATCTTTTAAAAAACATGGTATTCTGAATCCTAATTCTAGCAGAGTACATGTATTTTGGTTTTCTTTAAATGAAAATATCCTATCCTATCTGTTTAAATCTATTTGCATAATTTTTCACATGGTGGTTTCAGTATCCTACTACCTCTTGCAAAAATTATTTAAGAACATACTAGCTACCAAAATAGGCAGTGCAGATCAGTGTTGATATTATATACAGCTATTAATGCATTATCCTTCCAGGCAAACACATGGAAAAAGGCAGTAAAATCTGGAAGAAAAAAAATCTATTTGAAACAAAATGCAATACCAAGCTTGTTCTTTATAAATTATGTAGGTTCTTCAGAGACTGGTTTCTGATCTCTGACCTAATGTACTTCCCTGAAAACATTAGATTCTGGATTGATATTCACAATTCAGCAAGCTGGTTGGGACCTTTTGTTGTGAATTATGCAAATATATAATGCAGTGCACTACACTTCTGCTACTCAGTAATGTTTTGTAATTTGGCCCCATGATATCAGTATAAGTGATCTAATTTATTCTCTTTGCAATAGTGAAATGAGTTTCTTGGTCTCAGTCATAAATGTTCATTACACAGGTAAAGGGATATCGATACACCTATTTTTTTATGTTCATTTTTCGCTTTGTTGTGGTGATTGTTGTTGTTCATTTACTAAATAGTTTAAAATCCAATATAATTTCTGCTGAATCATGACCTGCTCATGCCTTAGTCCTAGTTTGTGTAGCATGCAATGTTCAGCTATTTACCTAAATGTAAGTGGTACTAAACAGGGATTTTAATAAATCAGAGGAAACAGATGGATACATGAAGCACTTTTCAAAGTAAGAGAACAGTATGAGTTGTAAATTAAATGCTTATTAGCTGTGCTAGCTGCCAAGATTCTGTATAACTCATATACGTGAACTGTATTGCACAAACTGACTATATTAACTCTCAAGGACTTTTGTAAAAACTCAAGGTTGTATGAACCTAACCTACAGAATAATTGCTTGTCCAGACTTGATAACAGACACTAACAGAGCAAAAATGACAGTTTGATTCAGAGACAAATACAAGCTGGTCTTGGATGTCTGGCTTCCATTTTTCTGAGATGAGATAGCTGTCTTTAAAAAGCTTCGGCGGTGAATATCCTGTCAGTTTAAAAGGTCAGACATTGCAAGGTATCAGCAAAACGATGCTATACAGATCACTGGTAGAAAGAAAGTGATTTCATTATCTTCACTCATCTGTTACATATTTACTCTGTTGTCCATCCTCAGCAATTAGGAAGGTTGTGCAAAAGAATAAAAAATGTGGTGAATAGCTGAACAGAAATTCAAGTACAATACACCACATTACAGATGAGAAGGGGAAGGTATGGAAAATTATGGAGGGGACAATAATTCTATGTGATGACACCTTAAAAATACTGTCAATTTAGAAAATAAATATTATACAGCAAATCATATCTTAGTTCTAATACTTCATTTGTTCCGCCACAGTTTCTTATGTTATATGGCAATATGTACTAAATTAATGTCAAAAATATAATATAATTCCACTAGCAAACTGTTTTTTCACACAGAAAAAGCAATAATCAAGACTGCCTGCCTCGTCATTAATATAAAAAAATAGTAAAGGTTGACTATTGTTTGTGGATGATCTTTTCTTCTACATATTGGATCAAAACATACAGATAAAATGTTTCATTTAAGCCAAAATCCCAGTCCCTCTCTATATAGAGTGTTAATAACTATTTGGAATAAAACAACTATTTGTATTAAAAACACATACATGAACTGTATACCTGAAAATACCTTAGGAAGAACAGTACTCTTACTACAAAATATGATATTAAAGAACCAAGGACAATTTCTACAGCTCTTTCTAAGGTCTATGCAAATAGAAGTTGTATCTAGCTATAGTATAGTATGCTATAGTGTAGCTATAGCATGTAGCTATATACTGTGTACCTGAGACTAAAATCTCCTCTGATAAAATGAGATTAAACACGTCCACAGTATCAATATGAATTAGCTAGTCTGGTGTACTAGTTGCTAATAACTGGAGTATGAAGGGTATGTCCGGGGCTATGGCACTGCCAAATGATGCCAAGGTCCAGCTATAATTTTGTATTGTGGAAGAATTGCTTGAAAAGGGGAAACTTAGAGGAAAACTAAGGCCTAACATAAGCTATAGCACCGCAGATGCTTGCTTGGGTTGATGCACAGTTGCCACTTCAAGGATGATCTGGTGCGCGCAGACTCTGCTCCTCCACAGTTCCCTGGGCAGCACAACTGCCCTCCAAGCAGCTGCAAAGGGGAGTAGCAGAGGATGGAGTGAAGACACCGCAGTCAAACTCTTTTGTACTCACCATGCTGGGGCATTGATCAGCCGCACAGTAGCTGCCCAGCAGGAGATATACGATAAGATGTCCGGTGCTGAGCCAGCAAGGGTGGCAAATCACTCCTTTCGGATGAATTTGCTTGAACTTTGCTCATTATAATCTCATTATAATGCCAATGCACACCTCCTTCTCCAAAGTTACCCACCTCTGAGGTACAACCACCCCTCACTGAGCATGCGCTGTAGATATTTGATTGACTGTATCTTTAAATGAAAGCACGGGACTTTTTCACCAATCAGTAACAAAAGTATGACTACAGTCACCAGCTCCACCGAAATGTAAATATATATATATATAAGGTAAACTAAGGAGAGAAGAAGTTGGAGACTTCCAACTTTCACCCATCATAACTTCTGGATGAGACGACGGGCTGAGCCCCTTTCCTCTCTTTGAGTCCGAACACTGCCTAAAGAGACTCAAGACTGAGAGAACTCTCCCATCTTCTGGGGCGAGGGATGATGCATTTGTACATCAGAGCTAGCTAAGAACCCCGCGCTGTAGTAGAGAATTTCCTGTACTGACATCCTAAATCTGCTTTGTAAATGTTGCATTTGAGTAAATCATGCTACTTGTGAACTCGACTGCTTATTTTGAAGGTGATCGGGCCTACGGTCAACAGACTGTTGGTGAATTCAGATATGCCAGAGAGTCAGGCCTACAGTTGGTCCTACTGTTTGTGAACTCGCTTTGCTCCTTGGACGGTGATTGGACCTACCATCAACAGACTGTGAAACCGGTGCTGCCAGAGTCGGGCCTATACTTACCACAGTATTTGGTATCCCTATTAAGAAGTTCCCCTAACCTCAGCTAGAGCATAGGGGGATTCATCTCTTACCAAATTAGCCCCCCTCCTTCAAACTGCAGTGGTATCAAGCTTTCCTGCGTAGCCTAAGAACAACAACAACCTTTCTGTGTCTTAGCCCTCTGTTATTAAAATGAAATGTTAATACATTCCTCCGTGACATGTGCGCTGTGAATATAAATACCTGCTCACGAAAGAAGCCGTGTAGCCTCTCAGGAAAGCAGCTGTAAGTGCTAGCTGGGTGATTGTTGCAGGTTTGAAACTAATTGCACAGCAAGAGTGATGTTAGACAAGTTTTCAAAATGTTAATTCAATAAAATGAATCTATTAGCATCACAAATATATTTTCCTTGTAAGCATGAAAGAACATTAATTTTCATGAAGATTTTGGGAAGCGTATAAGCAATGTAGAGGTAGTCTGATGCAAAACTAGGGAATCATTTATTTTCCTAGATATTTTCCTCAAGATTTTGGAAAAACAAACAAACAAACAAAAAGTCTCTTAAATGTAGTATGTTTAAAAATTCTGATCCCTGTATTCTTTTATCTGTTGGTGGCAATTTGTAGCTTTATTAGCAATATTAGCTTTTTTTTTGGTGACCCTTCCTGTAAGAATATAATTGGCATTCACATTATCGATATTTTAACTATGAGGGAATCACTGGACCAGTAGTAGCAATTTATTTATATTTTTAACTCTTTCTTCACAGAAGAAAATATCTTCTGCCATAAAAAGCCTGGACAGTGCCTTTCTGTGTGTGATGTATGTTGTTTCACATTTAGTAAAAAACAGCTCCTTCAAAGTAGTGTTATGTATGGAGCTGATTATGGTGAAGAACCTTAAAAGATGATAGGACTACAGGATTTAGAAGCTATTCTTTTGTGTTTTTCTTTTTCTTTCATCTTCAGTGATTGATGAGAGGCATGGAAAGCTTATTGAGACAGCTGAAGTTCTTGAACACCCAAGGGAGAAAGAACATAAATCAAAAGAGCAAATATTCATCGATTTAAAATAAAAAAGAGAGAGAGAGGAAAAAAATAGAAGAATTCTCACACAGTCTCATAATATTGACAAAGGGAGGGAGCTTAGTAGAAAATATTCTTGTTAACGTTCATGCTCACTGTCAGGTTTCTTGAAGACAGCAAAAAAAATTATGCTGCCAACTAAAGAGATGTACATTTAGGACTGAAATGGAGACTTCCTTTTACTTAGCTATTTCTGAGTGGAAAGATTTTTTAGCAGCGATGTTTCTCTGTTCAGAGCAGGAGCTATTACGCTAGTCCTTCCTTATCTTCTCATCTCATTTGTAAGGCAGTATTTATAGCAGCCCTGAAGGTAATAGAATACCTACCTGCTTAATCAGAAAAAAAAAAAAAGATACAATAAAATATATGTTGTTTTTTAGGAGATTAACTTGGTGAGTGGAGGTGATTATAGCTAGGTTTGGTGTGGTTGTTAGCAGAGAGATGCGTTCTCGGATGTGAGCATAGCAGGTATGTGCTGCTCCCCACTACGGCTTTGAACATTTACATTACTAAAGTCTCCGAACTAAGTAGAGAAAAGCAGCCATTTTGTGCACAGTTTATTTGTATGTACTGAGGGCATTTTATATGCAGCTTATTCGTTGCACTGACTACCTGACGTTTCCCAACAGACTGCGGCTTTGTTAATGAAAATTACAGTCACATGAACGCCTAAATCATTGAAGAAACAAACCATCCAGCAAAAGTAATCAGTATTTTGAACACTACAGTGATGGATAAAATCTGAGAATAAAATAACAAATGAAATGGTAGCAACCATATTCCAAGTAAAATAGGTAATAAATTATCATCAATTAATTATTATTTCTCCTAATATAAAATATTTCCACAGCATGTCATTATAGCTGGTATGTTTTTAAACTATGATTATTGTGCATTGCTATTCTGTTTCCAGAAAGCTAGCATTCTGACATTTAGTTATACCATGTTCAGCTAATGACGTTTCTGTGTAACCAAATGTCACCTTCTCAAGAAAAATGTAAATGATACTGCTGCCTACCACCATTCTTCCACCTGAGAAGACCACAATCATGTCAAAAAGCAACCTCCTTAGCTTTACAGGTACACAAAATGGAGATCCCACATTGATTTCTGCTGTGCTGTTAATGTCGACTGGCTTTTGGAATTGATCATTTCAGTATTAAGCTCTGCCGTAAATGTCCTATCTGAGGTTGCAGCAGGTGTACTCACATTTTTTAAAACAGTAGGGGAACTGTCAACATTCATACTTACACGCTGAAGAATTATTCATGGATGGTTCTCTAAAAAATGATGTTTCTTATTTATTTATGTAGACCTGTGTAGAGGAGCTGGAGAAAATCCAGATCAAAGAATCTGGCTGCTGCAGAAACTAATGGTAAGTGTGAAAACATGCTGCTATTTATATATGCCAAATATAGACAGCCCATCAGTCATTTGAGTTAGGGTGGTCTTCATATATGATTTTAGTGATTCTTAGACTTTCCCTCAAAACACTGAGAAATATTTGACAACCCTGAAGTAACTTTCAAATAGAGTGTGATTGTCATAATAATTATTGTAAAAATAATAGTAATTACATAATAAAAGTATAATCCTTGCATATATTATATTTAGAATACACTCTGGAAAATGGCAAAATTTTTTGAAAATTAACAACATAAATCAGGAGACAGTTAGAATTAACAAGGTAACAGACAGTTGTTTTGTAATGGCTGATTGTTTGAAAATAATTGTAAGTAGGTTTAGGAAATTAGCCAAATTTTAGCTTTTCTCCAAAAATCATAACACAAAATAATCAGGTTTGATAAAAATATAGTGTTTTCTTACACCTTTATGACACACAGATCTTGAAAATTCTTCAGTTCTTCAAAAAAATCTTAAAATGAATATGTGGGTTTTTTTTTTTTTTTTAGATGGAGAAGGGATATAGATCTGTATTTATACATAAACATATTCTATTCTTTACACGTAGATAAGGAGGTAACATGAGATCCATTCACATTATTGATGAGGAAGCTTAGAAACAAACTACATCTACTAATGCTACGAGTCTGTAAGAAAGTCTAACAGCCCTCATACATTTCCCTCACTTTCTTCTATCCATACTTACATACTTAATAAATTTACCCCACCATCATTATTCATACGTATGTACTCCATAAACTGACTCAATTTCTCTCAAGTACTTCTAAGATTTTTCCTCTCATGTCTATTACCAGAATTCTGCACCAGACTATGAGTATACTGGTCAGTACTATTGCAAATTTAGCATTTATAACCTCTGAGCCACCACCTTTCCCTTTCAGATGACTCTGATGTTTTAAAAAAATTCCATATTCTTTTGGTTCAACTTCATTTCTGTCCTCATAGCATACTAGCTGAGTCTATTCTGCTTCAGGAATTAGAAATATTTGAACCAACTCTGTGTTATGTTATACATAAAATACTTAATCTGGCATGATATCTTTAAAATTGTCATCCTATCTTCTGATAGTTTTATGCATATTTTCCAGATGATTTTACTTTACGCTGGACCTTACAAGGCCAAATGTGTACAGTAATTTTCCTATTTATTCAAAGAAGACAATAGCAACCAAAAGAAGTAAGGCTGAGGTCTCAGGACTCGGGTTTAATTTAGTGTAGCTTAGAGCATCTTTCCTATTCTGCTTCATTTGTATTCATGTTTCTTATGAAACAGAAGCTATAGTTTTCAGAAGAACAACATAATATAATCCTCCTTCAGTACAATGAAAGAAGATCTCAGAAAGGAACTCATACAGTCTTGAAGATATGACTTTTCATACCTGTGCCTTTAAGACTTCCTGGGACACTACCTGCAGCTTATTCAGCCAACGGTTGGATTAGCAAAGACATTTATTTCACCTCAGATTCTGGCAGGATATTGCACATCAGCAAAGTTGTCAAGGAAATTTACATTAATGCAGGTTAAATATTTTAAGAGGAAATAGATGTACACACAAGCAAGCTTCTTGGAAAAAATTAGCTTACTGGGTGAAAAATGTATTTTTGATGATTTTTCATATACACTGATCAGCTAGTATGCTTTTCTGTGCTCACGTTTTATTTGATTGCAATTAATAATCTCTTGCAATATGAAGAGTCATCTTACTTTAATAATTAAAAACCATGCTGTTATGTAAGTTTGCTTCTTAATAAACAAAGCCAAAATCTTTCTGCATCTACAAAATCACAATGAATAATTTTCTATGGACTGAGACCCTTATTGAAGTTTATGAATTTTCTTGAATATTTTGTTTATTTTTTTTAAATTAACAACTTAATTTTGCAATCTTATCAATAAAGTATCATATTAATCCTGTGTGAGTTCTGAATTACATTACAGCTGCTGGAAAAATATTCTGATCAAACAAATCTAAGTACATTGTTTATGAAATTACTGTTCTAAGTATTTCATATAGAACTTGGTAGTTCTAATTTTGCATTAAAATTGTACTTTGAAAATTATGTATATTTAATCAATTGAAAACTACCTTGGTGAAGTCTTATGATTAGTTCATTTATGAAACAGTGAATTTTAAGGAACAGGGAGAAAAATATCATGCAAATTTGCAACCCAAGGAAAATATAGATACAGAGAAAAACAGATAAATTGGAATTTGTAACACTATTTAGGGACAAAAATATATGTCATTCAGATATTGTCTTAAGCAACACATATTAATCATTGGATACAAACCAATAATTGGTAAGTCTTGGATAAGGTAAGTCTAACACAGGAACAGTGGCAATGAAGTATTTTCCTTTTCAGTATTCTTCATTATGAGGTATAAGATAAACCTTATAATTGATTTTTTAATCAAAAAAAGACATCTATCAAAAGCTAACAACAACCTTGCAAAGCAGCCTCAGTACTTTCTACAGACATATTTGTATGGAAGAAAGAAGAGTTTCATTTTCCAATGCACAGTGTTTAAGGAATAGGAGCTGATGTTCCCATTGTTTTTCAAAAAGTTAGAGCCTAATCACTTTCAAAATAGATGAAGCACCCCAGTCCTGAGAATATCCATCCTTCATGCAGGTGCCCTCATCAGACTTTTTAAAGCTGTGCAATATTACTAGAAAGTTACTACACAAAGTAATATTCTGAGGTACTTATAAACATATTCTTCAACCCTCTTGCTTAGTCATACATTAGGCTGCATAAAGTCTGACAGTCCAAAAGCCTCTAAGATTTATTTGAAATGGGAACATGGACTATAGACATTTATATATGTATTAATTTAAGAAGCTATAGGTCATGAAGATTATTAATATATCACTTATGATATGAATGAAAGGTCATCACAGACCACAACCAATCCCTGTGCCAGCAATAAAAGAAGAGCATTTACATTTTAAAAAGCAAATATTCTGTAAATAGAGTACGCTGTTATACAGTTCTTTTGCAGGGAGGTTAACGTATCAGCTGGTATAAGTCATTGCAGATGCTATGGAATATTTTTTTGCCAAACATGCTGAAAGGGTTTTCCAGGCATCTTTGCCTGAGTCATAAAGCATGATTAAAGTGACCATATAAAGGAAAAGGTGCTTCAGCAGAAGGTCTAAAGGAACTTACCTAAATACCAGCTAGTTTTATACTAGGCATTTTGGTATAATTAAATTTTGGTAATTCCCTGGCTATTTAAAAAATATCAGAATTGATCTCTCATCTAAGGAATCAGCTCCTTCATAATGGCAGACATGAAGTAAACAGCCTAGTAATTCATGTCTATAGGAAAAATATAAAATTCTTCCTTTATAAAACCTTTTCTGCTTATTTATGAAAATATTGACCAAACATTCAAAGAAATCAGAGGAGGAATGAAAGCCTTTTGGAAGCTTTTTATACAGTGACATTTTCTGTCAACAGCAACATTAATTCTCAATGTTCCTTGCAATAGTACATGGTGCTATCCATATTCCTCTGCTTTCACCTGCTACTGCACACCTGTGGAATCAATTTTGGATTTGATCAGATTATTAATTTTGCCATGTCTTAGTATTTCTGTTGCATGATGTATGCTCAGCTTTTGAGTACATTTGAGATACTATCACAATAAAAAAACTCAAGGTGATGAATTGCCCCAAGTCTGGCCTTCATTATTTTCTCTAAAGTGCATTCAATAACTTTAAACTAGCACCTCCAAGAAGTTTTGAGATCAAAGAAATCAGTAAAGCAGAGAAATCCAAACAAAGTCAGAATGAAGCCTGTCCTCCACATTTCCATTTCCTTCCAGTTACTCGATCCCTTTGGGCCCTAAATCTTGAGTAATCTGACATTGTAATGTCTAAATTCCCCATTTTTTTTAATGATTCATTTCTTTCTCTAGTGGTTTCTTGTACTCTTCGACCTCAAGGATATAGAACATCAGGTCAGTGAGCATGAAACAGGATTAATTTCGTATACATTAGTCCTTCAAGTCTGAGAAAACGCACTTGAGCTTTTTAACCACATACTTGAGTTTGTTAAACATAATATAATAGATCAAACATAGTTTAATACAGTGTGGTCAATTGAAAATTTGACAATTTATTATCTGTATTCTCTTTCTATGTTTTATATACTAACTTGAAATACAATTACACTACTTCTGGTAAATATGTTTATAACATAAAACTTTGTTGCTGCAATAGCTTGATGAACTATGAAAAGATGGACTGCATACTTACTAAGAAATATTTGTATGCATTATATTTACAAATTCTGCCATAGGAAGAAATTGCAAAACAAAACAATTCTTCTGGTATCTTCCTTCCTATAGCTAATTCTCCTTACTGAGAAAAAGAAATAAAGAGGTATAAAATCATAGTATTTTTTTAGGATACTGGAGTTTCTTTCCAGACATTTGACATATTAGTGCAAGAAACACCAGGCTTCAATTCAGCTCTTGGTCCAAACCTCATATTCAGAAGTACAATGTTGATATGGTTGATATTGCACATCTACAGCATTTTTTTCAGTGACTTATATAGAGCTACAGAGTTACAGAGGCTTTTTATACCCCTTGCCACCAGTTTGCTCCCTCTGTTGTGCAAATTGTTGAATTTATCAGGTCCTCTGGTCTTCACTCAAAGTACTTTAGATTCCTTCATGCTCTAAGCAGTATGTGTACATAAAGAGAAGGGAGAGATTCGGTCTGCATTTTTACATGTTTTGGTCTTATCCCACTCTACAGTCAGAAAGCACGAGGAGGCTGTGTCTCTATCTTGCCATATATTCATACCCAAGGATGAAAAATTGGACCTTCAAAAGGAAGATGCGTGCAAAGGCAAGGAGATTTCAAAAGAGAAAGGGAGAAATGTGCCCTTTTTTTTATTATTATGCAAGAAAGTTCCTTGAATAAGCCTATTACAGAACATTTACCTAGAAGTCTTTTAATCATTCTGTGTTTTTAAAATATTGTTATTATAATTCCATTTCTGCTTCCTGAAGACTTTTAAAGTTTTAGAAAGGCAAAGCAGTCTGATATATCCATAGACGTTTTCTGGGACAACAAATTTATTAAAGAGAGAACAATTTCCAATCCAAATCTTATTTAATAATTAATTTTGAAATTTGAAATAAAATCATTGCAGTGGCAATAAATATGCTATGGACAAGTTCTAGGATCTGGAAGGGTTCCTTAAAAAAAGAAAGATTTTTAGTGCTGATATTTTCCCATTACGCTTATATCCTTTCTTTATAAAGAAAGCAGTGAAAAATTCTGCCACTTTGAACTTCTATAGTTTTTTTTTTTAATGAGGGCTTCTCCCTTCAGCTTTGTAAATGACCTAGCTAAGAACCTCTGCAGAATTCCCCTCACCGCCCACACCTCAGTGCTTTTCCACCATCGAAAAGACAAGTGAGCACTATATGCTCACTCTTCTTGCCAACCTCCTCTCTTCCATGCTATAGCACCCACAATGAAAGAATAAGCAAGAATATAGAGTTAATATATGTCTGAAAGACATTGTATTTTCTTGATATTCCCCCAAAACACATATTTTTCTGGATAGGGTCATATCATAGAAAGGAGTGCTAACCTATCTCTTCTGCTTTCCACTAAAACTTTTTTCTTTGTTCTGTTTATGAGTTTCAACTCTAGAAGTGCTGGCATAAATCATCAGGGATTCTCTCCATGTCAGATCCACAAGCATTGTACTTATAAGTTATTTCCACAGCTTCCAATAGACGTGTATCACTTTTTACAGATCATAGGGGAAAAAGCAAAAGGCCTTATATATTTAGGCTTAGTATTTGTGATTGTGACAGGTAAGCAATCTTCTCAGAGAAACAAAAGCTTTTTTTCCAGTTAAGTGTGCTGGAAAAAAAGGTATGCATCTCCTTTTATTTCCATTGTAAATATATTCTGCGCTATGGTAAACAACTTTTCTTGTAAGCAGTTACGTATTTTATCTGAGTGGAACATAATAAGTCTTTAAAAGTCTTTTTACACTTAACTAGATCTCACAGTTGATTAATTACACCTTATTAGAAAAAAATACTATTTTTTGAAAAACTTTCCTTTTGATAATCTTATTAATTTATTTAGATGTATCACATGCTTTTTGCAGATGGAAAAAATGCAGATGACTGAAGAATCATACCAAAAAAAAAAAGCCTTAAAAAAAAAAGCCTGTCTGTATAACTCAATATTCCTTCCTAAGGAGAATTAACCACATCTTACTACTGATGATCTAGAGACTGGAAGATTGTGCTACATAATAGAAAAAAAAATCTATGAGCTGTAGAACTGAAGTGGAACAGAATTCTGAGGAGAGAAAGAAAAAAATTCAGTAATCTTTCTTCAAAGCACGATAAATGACACTTCAGGACTCCCCAGTGCAGTAGAAGCGTGACTGAAGACTACAGCAAAATGGTAGCCCAGATAGTTTTTAGCTACATTCACTTGAACCTTCAGGGAAGAGAGCAAAGGCAACAAGATAACAAAATCAACGGTTGCATCAAGGACAGGTATGTTTATAGTTTTTAGACTTTGCACGTATATCTATTGAGAGGCAGAACTGATGGATGTACTCTCTGAGAGATGTTGGCATCATAGCTCCTTGGGACTGCGGCTGGTGCAGCTGATAAGAGGAACTGCAAAGAAAAAGAACCAAGGAGAAGACTGAGAAAGATGATACTCATGCATTTTTAATACATAGAGGAAATGTAAAAAAAAAACTATAGGAAGAATATCAAGAAAAGAAAAAGTACTGATATTGATCAGACCAGTAGTCAGGAAGGCGGTTCTGACTATGCCTGATGTCGAAAGGAGACTTAGTGTGATCTGTAAGAAGCATTGTAAATATTTGTACCCTAAAGTGTGAAAAACTTGGCCAATAAAATAAGAAATCTGAATTTACAGTGAGGGATGTGAAACTGAATAATGTGAAGTGGCAACAGAAATAAAGAGGATTAGTAGTTGTAACTGGTTCACATAGCTGAAAGTCATATGCTGCTGAGAAAAAAGAAAGGAAGTGTAGGGGAATTTTTAACTATGAATTAAGCTCTAGATGATAGATGATAACATAGGTAGAATATCCAATAGGTTCAAATTATCTTTGAAAAGAGATAGTATTACCATTTTGAAATTACATTCTATGGAAATAGCAAAATTATCAGGGAGATTTCCTCACTCAACCGGACAAACAACTGTATCAAAAGTGTGCTGGAATAAGCAAAAATATTCAAGAGGTGGAAAAAGGTCAATGCAAGATACAAAAATTAATAATTTACACAGCATATTACATATCTATGAATTCTAATATAATGCAGGGGTGTACTTTCACAAGACTGATTAACATATTACTCTCCGACAGCTGGATTTGCCCAAATTCTGCAATTCAGAAAGTAACCTCCTGCCTCTAAGACAACTGAATCTAGAAATATTTCTTGCCACCTAAACCTGAAAGATCACAAATGAAGCAAGGATGTACCTTGAAATAATTTAATGCTCTAAAATAGCAGTGAAGAACATTAGATCAGATCACTCTGTGGCAAGACTTTTTGTATCACTTAACTGTTAAAATTGAGACTGTATAAAAGGAGGATTAAAAAAAAAAAAAAAAAGAGAGAGAAAAGAAAAAGGCATCCAAATGCCCTCAAAGATAGTTATCCAAACAGGACTCCAGATTGCATACACATTGATTCTGGAATACGGTATGTACTTAGGCAACAAGTCACAGATGATGATAATTGAGGACTAGCAGTTCGGTAGATTGCTCCTGACCATTCTGCACCATAGATACAGCCACAGTGATGATTAGGCTTCATGAAAGATTGTCACCCTTCTTGGATCATTTCAACATAATTATGCTCCTTTAGCTACCACTTCCAGTGTATTCTGCCTGGACAAAGACAATTTAAATTCATTTCCTATAATTTTCTTAGGTATGGACATGCTCTTGGACATTTAAAGTTCAACATCTTTGTGATCAGAGAGTTTTTGCATGGATTTACAATTTTGTGCTTGTTGGGTAGCGTTTGAATATTTCAAAACTCAGGCTCTTATTCTCGGTAATCGTCCATTAGTGTACAGCCAGAGAGAGAAAGTGAATGCATTTATCAGATGTATGTCTTAACATTGCTGTTATTTTTAGCATTCTTTTTCTAAAACATTCTTTTCGCTTATTTCTTCTGTTCAGAAAAGAGATCAATATGCCTTTGTATTTGTGTGTGTATGTGTATATATACATTTTCAAACATTCTGGTTTAGAATTAAAAATGAGCAATTGTAAAACATTTTGAATAGCATAGAGTGATTCTAAATAACGTTATCCCGCTCTAAACTGCCAAAAACAGTAACAAATGGCAGAGATAGAAATAGTATGCAAAAAAAGAACCAAAAAAGAGCTTATTTTCCATCTGTATTTGATGATAAATAGCTAATAAGATTGAAAGGTCTACTGTCAACTTTCACAAAACTACTATGAAAAAATATATTTAACAGTGCCATATATTAATATTAAATGATATAGATACATAAAGTACCTTGCTCTACTCCCTGAAATTTTAGAAACCTAACTAGCAAAATTATTTCTACAGTTTCTGTAAATTCTCTCTACCCAGAATAGAAAAAACTGGGCATATCTGCAAGCGAATTCATATTTTAGGTTTGTAGATTTGTCTCTTGAAGGTCAGCATTTCTTCTGGTTTTTCAGGGTTATATGAGCCAGAGCATCACAGTTAAGAGCTTGCTGTTTGTGGAATGAAGCCAGACTTGGAAGACAAAAGTGGGAGGACCCCATGGTTTAAATCAAATTTACATTAGTGCATTTACATTAACCTATTGCAATAAAGAAAGATGCTTAATGATGCCCAATTTAGCATCCATTTATCGCACCATTTCTTCACATCTATAGGCACTCTATATACACTCAATATTTCCCAGTCATCAAGATTAGTAGACATGTTTATCCAGCACTGAGATAAATATTTTAACTGTATTATATTGTTTTGGAGAGAGAGAGAGCCTCAGAAATAACCTGGACCTTATTAATATGCTTTAACTTTCACATATACACAAAAAAAAATCAAATATATTCTTCAGGGCATACAGGAGAGACAGACTTCTCATTAAAATGTTTAGTTTATCATTCCCTTTTTCAGCAACGGTGCTGCTCAAAGCCTAGCCTAAGTTTATTCTCTCTGTTCCAGACACAATAATCAAATCAAAACAGGTTTGGTCTAACAAACCTATTTTTTTCAGCTTTCTGGTTCCATTTTTAATTATAATTAAATTATATACTTTTTATTGTTTTTGAATTACCTCTTTCATATTATTTATTTGATCTCTGGATTAATCTCCCAAGACAAACATAATTCTAATGGGTAACCCACTTCTGCTCATGACAATCTTCTGCCTCTATACTGCTCAAATATTGAGCCAGTATAACATAATGCAGAGTAGCCATGTTTTATATTCTGGAATTTATATTAAGTCATTCATCTTTCAAATGCAGTCACACAGAAGCTGGCAATTGGAGTTCCATGGAGTGTTCAGTTCAGGATTTCAGCTCCAACAGTGATGATTATGAAGTGCTGCTTCTGAGCAGTATGAAAAAGCCTTCAGTTGAGAGGACTAAACCCCCTGAAAGATTTTATATAAACCCTAATATTTACAGGCTTAAGCCCTTAATCATGAATTTTTTTTATGTCCTTCTAAATATAAATTATAAAAGGATGTTCTGGCTGTTATGGTAAATACATAATCCTTCTTTTAATCTTACTAAATTGAAGCATAACCTTTGACTATGAGTTCTACAGTTTTTTCTACTCTATGAAAAAACAGTAAACTTCCTATCATTTTGAATTTAATACTTTTCAATTTCAATGAACCTCATTTATAGTACAAAGAAACAAAATCAATGATATGTGCTACCAAACACTTGGACACTTCTGAAAACACCCCTAATGTTTTACAGACCACAACTATAGTATGGGAATAGTAATAAGGAAAGAAGAATTATAACAAAATTAACTTAATTCCCTACTTTCCAAACTGTGCTAAAAATAAATACATTAATTTTGATAAGGTGCTAAGCAGTGGCCATCATAAGTTTCAGTAAGTCTATAAATAAAATATTATTGTTGCAGAGGAAGAGCCTGGGAATATCTGAGCTTTTACGTTAATAGGGATCATTCTAAAAACACTCGTTTTACTCATTCCTTCTTCTGCCAAGCATGTTAATCTCCACTCAGAATTTTGCAGTTCTGGTGCACCAAAGCAAAAAAAGTTCGAAGAATTAGCTTACTGTCTGCATAAATGTAAATTGGGTATCCCCTTTTCAAAGAATCTATTTATGGAAATCATAGTGCCCAAAACCATTTTTACTGTGGCTACCTGCACAAAATTGAGAGTTACAATGTTCTCACATCCATTTATGTGGGTAATAAACTCCAGCAGAGTATTGCGTAAAAATGTCAGTGTTGGACATGTTATAATTTTTTCTATAGATTTCTAGATTTACAACTTGTCTAGATTTATTTTACTTCCACAAATTAGACTGCATTTACATTTTCAAATCATTCAGATGCTTTGTAGTCATGATTTATACTCATCCAATGTAATTAAAATATTTGTTGTGATTTTTCTTAAAGATTTTTAGTAGTCTGAATTTTTACACTGTATCTCCCAATCCCCTTTCTTTTGTTCATCAAGTTTTATCTTAAAAAACAACAATAAAATTATCTCTAAAGTAAATCACTATATATCTCTGATAAAGCACACATCTAACTTCAATTTCTCTCTAACGCTATACTGTCAATCTAAAAGTTTCAAGAAAGACTTTTCTCTAAAGAAATCAGTCTCTGATTGAGTAATCTTCAACATTGTCATTGATTTAACTCACTGTAACACAAAAAAAAATTAAACTCTCTTCTCTGTTAAATAGTGAAACTTTGTCCAAGAATGTCACATGGAATTCATCCTGTTACATTATAGAGTAATACTGAGTTCTAGCTGGTTTGTTGCTTTTTCTAGTTAAATTTAAGGACTACATTAATAGACATCCCAGAGGGCATACAGCTTTATGCCCCAAGCTGGACTACACAACGTGCCTGTGCCTCTCTCTGCTGAATAGCTTGGTACAGGGCTACAGCTAGCTGCTGGTCTCGCTGCTACCTTGACAAAGTAAAAATCTACTTGCAACGATGAGAATGGCTAGGCTGATTTTTCACAGGAGCCTCTGCACTTGGAGCTCCTAGTCTAACACGGCTTGCCAAGAAACAACATGATGACTGTGACTCAGTCCTCTCCTTAAAGCAGGACAATGAGAGAATCACAGAATGGTTAAGGTTGGAAGGGGCCTCTAGAGATCATCTATTCCAACCCCCTGCTCCAGGAGGAACACTCAGAGCACGGGGCACAGGGTGACATCCAGGCAGGTCTTGGAAGATCTCCAGAGAAGGAGACTCCACAGCCTCTCCGGGCAGCCTGTTCTAGGGCTCTGTCATCCTCCATATATCTACAAATCATGACATGCCTGCATGAGAAATATTGCAAAAAACATGCCTAATGCCCCTGGGCAGCTCCTTAAATGTGCTATAACCGATGCTACTTTGATCTTTTCCTCCTATTCCTCGACTGCACCATTCATTTTGTAACAAGCAACAGTACTGTCCATAACCAATATGTGGTTTTTGTTTTGTTTTGTTTTGTTTGGATCCATCCTAATAACTTTCAATACCTACTACAGGCTGATCTTGTTCCCTAATCTGCCTTCCCAAATTGCCTCAGTTTTCATATAAATTCCATTTACCATGGAATTCTCTCAAAAAATAAGGGACTGGAAGGATTGACAATATGGAGTCATAGTGCATGCTCCAATATGAAGAAGCACTGAAGCAACCTGGAGGAGCAATCTGCCAGAGCAAAGCAGGAATGCCTTGAATTCACTTCAAATAGTCAGCTCTTACAGAAAAGCAGTCTTGACCTGAGAAAATATGGAATACAAATAAAATAATTATGCTGAAAATACACAGACAACAAATGTGCTCTTTCTATTTTCTTTCCAGTCTATTTTTTTTAATTAGACTAAGAAAAAAAGCCTGTGGTGGTTAATACAGAGAAATTGAATAGAACATCATTGAAATTGCTGCAATGCTGCAATATTTGGTGCACACAGTCCATCCTCTACCATAAGAAGAGTAGAGCTAAAAAATCTCTTAACATACAGTGAAGTGACACTGTGACCTCTCATAGTCAAGAAAATGCTTTTGAAGGACCGGTTTTTGAAGGCTGGTAAAGTCCAACAGTCACGTTCAGTCAGGCCTTTGAGGGAACTAGTTTTATTTACTGTTCTTAAATAATAGTTGATGTTGCCATGACCCTATCATGATCCACAAATTTGAAAAATTCCACAGTGAAAAATCATCCACGACTTGATAGTCTTTGGGAAACATCAGGGCAGGCTTAATATGCATGGACAAATGATAACATTTATTCTGTAAATGTGAATAGTTCAAGTTATTATTTAATCTTGAGTTATTCAAACTCTGATGTTTCTCCATTGATAGTACTTGCTGTAGATAAGGCATTCTTTATAACAATCTCTTATGCAGAGTTTTGTCATGTCAAAGTGAGCATCTGCATTTGCATTTTATTGTTAGTATTATCATCATCATCTATTTTGTATCACTAATTACTTTGAGTTACAATATCTCTTAGGAACTCTTTTCCTACATGACTTTCTTTGCATTGTCACCATTTCCTGTATATGTATGCAAACTCCCTGCTTGAATACTGATTTGAAGAGCAAAGAGGATAGAAAAATAGGTAGTTATTGCACCAAATGCCTTGTTTTATGCAAGTGGCTGTCCGTGTTGGCCATAATATGATAAAAAAATAAATAAAGATTAAACAAGAAAGTGGTAGGGTTTGTAGAACGCAAAATGGAAATAGAGGCGCATGTTTTACAAGCGGCTAAGTCTGTGGGGGTCTGAGTTGGTTCTGAATGCCTACAGAGTCCATGACACATACAGAAGCGCTCTAGAAAGGAATTTTGGAATTACTCACAGCTGAACAAGCCTCTTAATACAGAAAGTAGGATGTGCCTTCCATTGTACTCATGGCTAGCAAAGCAGAATCTAGCATCAAGGACATTTTTAGTTGTGTCTAGGAAAAAAAAAAAAAAAAAAAGAAGTCTACAAATCCTGGATTTTAAATAAAGATATGAAGAAACACTCTTAATTCACTAAATCTATTCTGGTGAGAATCAGTCTCAGACACAGATCTCAAAACTCAACAAGTAGTAACGTTGTTTGTTAAGGTATGTAAATGGACATATGTGTGCACAGTGTTCCTTAACATCTAGATCATGCTCAAAATGTCTCTGTGTCTCACCTTAATTACTATGCAAAATAACTATCATATGATCTACTGCATGATTAGGAACATGACAGATCAAAATATCAATACAGTTTTCTTTTGAAACATAAATTTCTGTGTTTGGATGGAGACATCTATTGCTTAGAGTAAAAGGAGTGATTTAAAACAAATATAGCAGAGAGGAAGTTGTAATACTCATCACAAATTTACTTTCCCTGTTTTCTCATTCTTGTGCTGATTTTATTCCTCAGGCCAGTAGTTATCTGTTTGGCAGTACGAAAGAATACCAGCAATAATTAATCAACAACTTAATGGTTGAAGAGTATCACAAAAATACAGGTCCATAATTATATATTTAGGCATCCTGAACTCATATCATTGCCTAAATTGTATTCTGCTCATTATATTAATTGGAGTCTGACTTAAGCAGAGAAAGAGTAGTGTAAATATAATTCTTGAGTAAAGGTTCATCTTTGACACCAAAATCTGTCAAAAACAAAAAGCATACAATGTACAGATGTAGAAAAATGACTATGACCTTGTCTGAAGCAGGCCAGAGCAATCTTTCTCAAGCTGGTTTGTAGTCATTGACTCTGTATTGACTCTGGATAGTAGCTACTGCAAGAGATATGAAAGTAGTATTTTTTTTTTTTTCCCCCAATGCTTTAAATGTTTCTGTTCTTGCCTATTTGAAACCTGCTACTCCATCGCAGAATGAATATCTGCATAAAACCCTGTAGGGGAAACAGCACAATGAAGACCTGCTAATCAAACCCTTGGTTACCCAGTAGTAACATAACAAAACTGAACATAACATAACCGAAACTACCTATTCAAACCAATGGCAAAATAAACTCCTCAGCATGGCCAGAAAATATAGCAGAAGAGAATTACACATTCCTTATAGGTATCAGCTTGAATTTTCTTTCAATTTGGTCTGCAGGTGGTTTCCTCTTACAAAAGTATACTACTGGTTATAGCTGAAAACAAATCTACTTCAAGAGACAGGCTTTAGAGGAGACATCATAGCTTCAGATCTTGGGCTGAAAAATGCATAGAGCTTAAGTCCATTATGAGAGAACCATTTGCAAAGATTTGAACCAGATTTTTAGCATCAATTTTATATATAAAAGAAAAACAGAGTCCTGTCCTTGGATTTATTTAATGTAATTTTTATAACATTTGATAGAAAAAATGAAAAATATATAACTTCAAAGTTTCTTTACATTTTAAATGAGTAAGTTCAAATTCTGGGGCAACTGCCCTACTTTTCCTTATTTCTCCTCTTAAAGAACAGTTCCACACCTTAAAAAATCCTCATAGTCATCCTCACTTTTTGAAATTTTCTTTTATACTCTTTGGAAAGAGAATACTCCATACTCACAAACTTTCTTTATTACTATGACAAGTGGCAGGGGAACTTAAAGCTTTCTGATGGATATGTAAAGACGTAGCAATTAAAAAAGAAATCCCAAACTAAATAGAGAAAAGGAACAGTGATAATGGCATTTGCCTAGTGATTAGGCATGTCATGTTAGCTATATGGGGAACTGGAGCATCTGGACAGAATGAAGAGAGAGAGAGAGAGAAAATAAATCTGTTTGCATAGAGAACAGGAAAATGAGAAATATCTGAAATAAAGCAGTGCCAGAAAATGTGAGAAAATGGAACTTTGTCATTACTGTTTAAAACTTACTCAGGAAAAATTGTGAGTCAATCAATGGCATGTCACAGAGAGAGCCTGTAGAGCTTTTTTCCTCCTTGAATTGCAGGCAGTCACCCAAGGTTGTCATAATAGCTAAGCTGCATTAGCTTCAGCAAAAGGAAGTGTTTTTAAGGGAGCCAAGCGATCAAAAGGGACCTGATAAATGAAATCAGAGAAAACAGGTATTCTAGACTCTAACTGCTTTGACTCTGACTCTACACAAAGAAATGAGAGAAATGACTAGAAGCCCCAAGAAAAGCAGACATGCTGTAGACTGGGCTTCCTCAGCAAGCCCTCCCTCAGCTCCCACGTTTGTATTGCAGGAACAGTGAAAGGAGGGCAAATCTTCTTTTATACTTGAAGTGTGAAGACACGGCACTAAGGAGATCAAGTAAAAGGTGTCATATAAGAACAGGAAATGCTGGCAACAGCAAAAATAACTTTCACTTATTTATACTTCTGCTAATGAGGATTAATAATAAAATGCATAAACTTTAAACAAGAAATGATGGAGGCAGGAGATGACAATCTACAAAGAGGTAACAAAGTTGGCAAGAAAAATATGAGGGGTAATGTGGAGAGGGGCATTAGAATTATTGGTCACTGCAAATTCTCTCAATTCTAATCCATAACAGAGGCTTTTATTTCATTTCATTATTTAAAGCTGACATAAAGGCAATTGTATTTAAAATGGAAAGATAATTGTTGGCAACAACAATGGCAACACCCCCTGCCTGTTCCACTCTTCTTTGCTATAAAAATTAATATTTTTATTATTATTGCATATACAAGAAATCACTGAATTATTTGAGTAAACCATTCAAATCATGCTTTTTTCATTGTAAGCGTGTTTTTTTCTTTTTCCCTAAGATTATTTATATAACTTATACAAAAGTATGTTCTTTAAAAGTATCTGCAAAAACTTGAACATATTAATGTCCCTTCTCTATATTTTGAATTGAGCCATATAGGAATGCATATCTCTACTAGCCTAGGAAAATTAAACATATAATAAAAAATAAAAAATCAAGTGAGCTGAATTGCACCGCAGGACAAAAAAATATATACAGGCATTGTTTACTACAGAATGTTTTAAATTTAGACAAATAAAGGTTCTCTCGTGTTACATTTTTAAGAAACGTGAGAGATCCTAATATTGAGGGATCAAATTGTCATAGGAATTTGCATTTAACTCTTATTTGCAAAAAGAAAGAGGAAAACACAGTAACTAGGGCACCATTCAAATAAAGATCAGTTCAAAGATAGTCGCTGTTCATTACATTTAATAAACAGATAAGGGAATATGCTTAAAGTTGAACTCAAATAAACTTGGAAGTGAAGTGAAAAGTGGGTTGGTAGTGATGTTTTTCCAATAAATTGAAAGGAAAAGAAAAATATTAATGGTATATAGTTATAACTACACATTTACACTTTGTTGAGATAAATCTGACACAAAGAAGCACAAACTCTTGAACATAGATCTGAACCAAATCTCTAAGCTTAAATCTAAATGCAGGTGTAGTTCACGGGATTTCAACATACATGATTCATGCTTTAAGGCATTTTTTTATGATTTTCAATTTCAGTGATGAGATCTGTTAAGTGAGATACACTACCTAATCTGATCAGATATATTGTTCACAGACAATATATCTGTCTGTGAAGTCAAGAGATAAAAATATGAGACAAATTCATGACGATTAAACTGTCAATTTACAAAGAATTTTAAGTAAAACAAACCAGTTCATAAGGAAATGACTTAATAGTGCTTCGAAACGAATTATGAAATTGATAATAAGAGCAGTATATTTGGCGAATCCTAGTGTAATTAGGAGACAGTTTAACTCATTTGGAAAAAAAAAGAGAGAGAGAGAGAGAAATAAAAGAGTAAGAATAAGCTAGAATATGTCTCTCTCTTCTTCAGACTGACAGCAAAAACAGCTTCTTCAGTTCAGAAAAATAAGGTCTTAAATAACTGAGAAATATAACAGGAAACAAAATATAGCAGTTCAAGTACCTGATAAAGATCTGCATTCAATAAAAAAAATAAAAATCAGTACTAAATATGAAAAAAAAAAAAAGAATGAATAGAGAACAATTATGTTAAGAAATAAACCACAGGTATTTTTACTAAACCAATAAAATTTATGAAGTACCTCCTACATATTCCAGCTACCAACTATAGCATGGGTTTGCCTTTACTCTGTCAACAAAACATGCATAGGAATTCACTCAGGGAATGCAGGATCACTTCTGGTAACATAAAAATAAGAAGTAGAAATGCTGCACATGCATTCAGTACAGATCTAAAAGATGTTCTTGCAATGTTTTAAACCAGATCTTGCATGATACTGATAGGCCATTGGTCACAGTGTTACCTTATTTACAAGAAGCTGTTCTACAATATTTCTTAAGCAATGAAAAACTAATTTCTTTTTAATCTTCTGTTTTGCTGCTGAACCAAAAAATGTCAAAGCGTTAGCAAGAATGGAAATATCACAGGACCAATTGCAACTGAAGAACCTTTTTTTTTTTATCCTTATTAGGTGGCAAATAAATGTTTGAAAAGAGTGGAATATACTAATGAATGCTTTGGCATATGTAGGCATATGTTGCTTGCACAAATCCCAAATGAAATCTATAGATGTTGAAATCCAGTTTGTATGTTTACTTTCCTCTGATGCCATTTTCTTCCAAATTAAGGTGAATTATAGTTGGACATGAATATAAGCATATCTATAATGAAAATTAGGCTTTTGGTATGTGTATCTCACTGGACTAGGAAAAGCATAGGACTTTAATTTTGACCCACTGATGCAGCAAATTAGAAAGAGTTGAAGACATTTGGAACAAATGTGCAATCCTGTAGGCAGAGAAAATTACTACTATTAAATGAAAGTTCTGCCTAGATTGCCATTATTACTGTTTCAATCTCTCTCAGTAGTACACCCTGGTAGAACTATATCAGAAAACGAAAGCATGAGATTCAATTTTACATGAAAGAAAGAAAAAGACTGGATAATTCAACAGTAGAAGATAGGGCAACTTCACAGAGTAGTCCTGCAGTGCCAGATATAGATTCTGGCTCCTGATGCAAAAATACAAAAACGGAATAAAATCAAGATTTAATTTACAAAGATGGGTTAGCGCGCTAAAGATTCCTTCTTTTGTTTTAAAACATTTTCTCACTAAAATCTGAACCCTCTGGCTTTGCTGAAGTTTTTAACCTATAGATGTATAAAAATTGCAAGAAACAAATTGCCATTTTGTAACGAGGTGGGAGTCTGTTCCTCTTTCATACTATTCAACTTTAAGTGCCTCGCGTGATGAAAATGAACAGAGGAGGCAAAGAGAGACTGGAGAAAAATGGGTGCTGGGAAGAGGCTGTTAGTCTGCCTGTCTACAGATATCTCCAGGAGTAACAGTGCCCACAGTTTGTCCTTGTCTTCTATATGAAAAACCAGCCGTGAATAGTCTTGGTACGTGATGGCTCTGTATTCCAAACCCAGCATATTAATGAGGATAGAAGCTCTGCATACTTCGCTGCTTCTTCTGAAATTGATTTTAGATATTTATAATTAATTTGTGAAATAAGATAGCAGAGCAACAGAAATATGAAAGTGTCGTGTAGTTTGTTGCTTGAAAATCATGAGTGGCTTCATTAGTTACATCAAGACCCAGCCTGTTGTGTTGTTTTATTTTTTATAACAAAGTCATATAGTGAATCTGGCATAACTATGGTAAATTGCCTCAGACATCATTTCTATTTCCATGCATAATTAAATCAATACTCACTCATGTAGAAACAAATCCGAACATAATTTCTGGTACACACAATTAGCAATGCAAAACTGACTGATACAGACTAAAGGACAGATGTGAAGAGAAGGGTTAACTTTTTAAATCTTCATTTTTATTCCCATTGACAATAAAGAATATACAAATAAATTATCTTTATAGCTTTTTCAAGGCCAGTGAGAATTAAATATTAAGTTTAGCTTCGACTCTAGCCAATCACTGTTAGTCAATTTTCCTTTTCTGTTCTTACACACAAGAATAATGTTACTGTGTTTTGGATTAAAAAAATGGAAATGTAACAGTATGTCTTTAGGTTTTATTTCCCTAAAATTGTAAAAATAAAATATAGCTATATAAATATAGCTATGTGCTATACTTGGAGTCAGACACCAGAGAAGTTTTCCTTAGCTGCTGGTTAAGGGGCTTTCTTTCCTGTGCTGGGATGTTATGATGTGAATGTGCAAACTAGGCAATGGGGCTAACACAGATAATGGCAAAATGCTGATGACTGTTATCTTTAAGAAAAAGTTAAAGCAATCAATCACACAGTGGTAGATTAACCAGACTTCCCTGCATGCACCAGGCTGTATTGCAGAAGTTACAAGAATCTGCCATTTTACTAAACTTTCTGATGTATTTCTTGTACGTTGTGGAATGAAGATTATTGCTATTGTGCTGGCAGCTTTGCTGGCACTGTCCTTGTTCTAATTTAAAATTACTTGCCCGATCATTTGGCCTTTTGAGTGCTTGATCCATGCTTTAGAAAGACAGAACAAAAGAGATGATTGTGGAGCCAATACTTAAATGGATAAATGCTGCTAAGTCAGCTACTGGCAATAAGATAGGCTTGCCAGAATTACCTCAGCTCAGAGAGTCTACTTACCTAACCTCTACCAGAAATGAAACTTCAAAAATCCTATAATTGCAGAGTAGATTTATTGTAATAAACAGCTCATGCCATGCCTCACTCTGTATGGCATTTTTATACCGTACACAGTTCTATATCTTTATAGATAGGGATCTCTGTCCCTTCACAGCCCATTGGCTGTCATGATCCTCATCAATATGTGGCTCCTAAAACTCTCCCCAAGTTGACATTTTAGCAAACTCCCAACAGAGAAATCGGATAAGTGAGATCAGGAAAATCACCTGCCCAAACAAGGCAGGCAGGAAGAAACTGTGTATGCGTTTGGTCATGTCTGTATCGGTGGTTGTCACTCCGTGCTACAACACACAGACTTCTATTAGTAAGACTTCTGTTAGCAAGACTTTAGTCTTGCTATTAGTAGTTAGTTACTGTTAAGCATAATTGCCAGCGAGTGCTGCAAGACCATAGCCGGGCTGGGCCACTGTCAGGCTGTAGGTACAGCTCGCCCAGTTCTACTGTGGGCATTTTCACACATTTCCACCCCCTGAACAGAACCATCATTATCCTAATCATAGACATAATTATATCATCATTTGCCAGAGCCTGACTGATCATCACAGAAGCAGCAGCTACATTAGTCACCTGCATAACAGCTGTGTGTGTCAGAATTTTCTTTCACTACATCCCAGAGCAATTGCCAACCAACTCTTACTGCATGATACAGGTGTCTGTGACATAAGGATACCTGTCTGTATTGTCAGTGATATAATCTTTTCTGTTTACAGCTACTGACTGCAGCATCCACAGGTCATCAAATGAGTCTCTGCTTCTTGACACATTACTACAAGGTGCAACTTGTTGACAGCTCTGCCCAAAAGATCTGCTTCATTCTTGCATGGAGGATCTGTCAGAACTGGGCTCTGAAAATGTCCTTCAAAGTGCCTGGTGTTTGAATCCCTTTTGCACTCTTGGTGGACTTGTCTACAAAGTAAAGAACCATGCCAAAATATGACTAATGTGTTTTTCAGCAGAAATTCTGGCCTGAAGACTCTCGTACCTTCTCTCAAACACTTCTGTTTCAATAAGTTTTTTTTTCTGCTTGAGATAGATAGAGAGCAGATTCTTTCTGCTGTTGCCATAACAACAGGTGGAAAACTGACCACTCTGGGCGCCAGTGTTAGAATTCTTCTGACCTTCTTGTTAAGGAACCTTCAGAGTAGGCAAACACTTTCTCTCTCCAGTGTGATTCTCTCTCTCTGTCTATAGATATATATATATATTTCTATAGGAACAATAAAAACCTTGTCAGAGGTTTCTACCAGCTTACTCCTGGCATGCCACTGCTTGAGAAACAGCCGCAGCTTAGGTATAGTAGGTTATAGCTTGTCACATTCTGGAGGACCCAGACTATGTGATGATGCTAATCATTTGCACCTAGGGCTGCAGGAGTGATTGATGTGAGCTTTGCGGAAGACATTCAAGGATCTTGGCCATCCTTCACTGTCCCAAGCCATGCGTTGTCTGGGTCATAGATGAGTCAGATTTCGGATTCAGTAGCAATAGTGGTTACTTCCTCCTGACTACATGTGAAAGGATCATTCAGTTTCTACTCCTGCTACTTGAAATATTCTGAATATTGACTGTGAGAATGCTAAATAAATTGAAGCCAACTGCAGATCAACAGGAAAAGTTTCATATACAAGCCTGAAAAATATGCACATCTTCTGAACTGCAACAGAAATAAGATTATTAATTATATTTTAGATGTATTTCTGAACATCATGCCAAGTCTTTATTTTTCTCTCTTATGTTAACCAGTTAAAGTAGAGTTTTTTAAAAAATCCTTTCCTTTATAACGGCAGAATAAGATTATAGAGACAGGCAGATTTAGAGAGAGTACCCTCATTTTAACTCCCACAAGTAGTAACATAAAAACATTAGGTCTAATTTAGCTATTCCAAAAGTTTGAGTTATTCTGTCACTAGAGATAGACATTCCTGTCAGGAGTAAGTTGAAAAAATTAAATAGAGTTAAAAGAAAATGGCAATACAGACAGCATAAATACTGCATTTTTTACTTGTTTGTCAGACACTAACTGCATTGCTAAAACACTTTACCAAATATTCTTCTGATCTGGATTAACTAGATAGATAGCTCTTCCCAGGATACTTTGAGGAACATTACAAAATGTGCTGAGAGGGACTTTGTAGCTTCTGGGAATTGATCACATCTGACAAAGAAAGAGCATGTTTGGCATTCCCATGTATATTGGGAATTTGGCTCATTCCCCATGTTCCACTCTGTTCTTAGCCTTTCATCAGTGTTCACATCAAATAACAATGCTTTATACTGCCCTCGGTAATAAGAAGGTGCCAAAGCAACCTTTAAAGATAAAAAAAATCCAAAAAATCTAAATATTATATATATATATATATACACACACACACACAAGAAAAATACGTGCAGAGTTGGGGCATGAACATTAGAGTCATGATGGATGATGTTATCTATGGATATATTTAAAGAACAGAATTTTTCTCCTTCCTTTTGCAGTGAAAATTCTTTTCATTTCTGTTTACTGAGAAGGTAAAAGTATTCCCTAGTCTTGTTTAGTTATTAAAGGAGATAAATTTAAGACAGGAATTGTAAATGACCTGAAATGAACTGGACACTTAAAATCCAATGAAAATCATCTAGAAAACTTTTGAAATACCTTCTTTGAATATATAAGGCTTCTGAAACATAGCATTTAACAGTTGTACATTCACAACTGTGAACAATCTTTGACTCTGTTAGGAAAAAAAAAATATGCTACAAGAAAGGAGTAAATCTGAATAATAATTAAAAAAAAACCTTTTACCACTAACATGAGTAAAATCTGATTTACTTGCCACTTTCTGTTCTGGTATTTTATGAATCTTAATCTGTTGATTCAAACAGCATGAGGTGAAAGATTCGGAAAATTTCAAAATCTTGCTTAATACTTCCCCTTCTGCAGTTCCACAAAGATATAATAAACAGAGGTTAGATGAGAAAAGTCTTTATTTCAGTTCAAAAAGTGAAGGATCAAACATAATTACTGTTTTATGAAGTAATTTCTATTTTTAACACAAGAAAGACACTGAAATCAGCAGTACTTCTTTTTTAATTAATAGAAATTATGTCTTTCTTGAAAGCCAATGTTTTTCTTATCATTGAAAACAATATTCTTCAACTTCAAAATATTTTCCCCCAGAAAACTGCTAAATACAGTTCTCTTGAGCTTCCCAAAAATGTATCTATTCTCCAGTTTTAACATGTCTGGACTAATTAGAGCATGACCTGCGCAATAGGGGATAGACAAAACTTTACCAAGAAATGATGACAGTTCAAAGAAATAAAAGAGGTTATTTCAGAATATATAGAGAGTTCTGTGAGCCTGGCAATTCACAGGGGCCCCCTAGGCATGTGAATTCAGCTCAGGCCATTATAGATATTCTAGCAGAATGTTGGAATGTTTCTCAGTTTTGTTAAGCACTTTTGAATACAATTAGTTGAAATCATAGCACTACCCACCCACATTAGAGCTGCATCTGCATTAATGATGGGAACTTCAAAAGGCTCAGCGTTCAGATTCATTTCAGCTCTTCAGTAAGAAGCATCCAAGTGGGTGGCATTGTAGCCTTTTGAACTTGCAGTCTGATTTTCTTTGGGTTCTTTTCTTGTTTCCTCAAATTCTTTCAAAAGCCTTTTCAATATTTCTCTCTCTCTCTCTCTTTCTTTTTTTAATGTATGTGGTAGTCTGGAAGAATATTTTTCCCTTTATTATTGCATTGCCACTGCATCTATTTTGTCCTTTATGGTTTTGAGGACAGGTTTCAGATTCTAAAATCTAGAATATTTGGAGATAAAACAAGGAAGGAAGCTCTTGTGATTCAAACCACAGTTCAGCAAATCCCTCCCCAGTTCCACAGTGCTTTCCACATAATAGCATTGGATGGTTACAATATACCCTGAAGCTTGTGACCTACCATACAGCACCCTGACATCTCTGTTTCTTTCCAGAATCTCTAGGCCCACAGTGGTGAAATACTGCCATAGGTTTTGAATTTTGTGAGAGAACTAGAAATGGGAGAATTACAGTATTGCAGGTTTTGAGACATAAGTAATATACAAACCAAATGAATATTAGTTCGTGCCCATTTCTGGAAGTTTCAATGGCATTTGCCAGTTATATTTCTTGGTAAGTGATAGAATAGAAACTCACTCAGTTCCAGATTCATCCTGCTTCCTTCTTGAAGGAAAATTGTTCATTATATAATATCTTTGCTGCCTTAATAGTCCATTTTTAACATGTATTTTTGATGCCATTAACAGGAGTTCAATAAATATTTTGGCCACTAGCATATGTTTAAGATTTCATTGCTGGAAGATTCTTGTTTTGCTAGTGACAAAACAACAGAGGGAATTATTTAGATAGGATTCATCTGCAGGACAGGTGAGGAAGGTATTTTTATCGACCACTGACAGAGCAATTCTCTAGCTGTAGGGGAGGAGGGGAAAAAAAAAAAAAAGGACAATGTGCAAGATCAACAAAAATCATTACAATAGGCCTGGTTCTCTGGAAAATAAAAAAAACACAGGTCAATGTTACATATGTCACAGCCTTGCTTCTCTGAAGTATAAATTTGCAGGTGCTTATTGAAGTATGCAATCATTAAAATGAGAACCTGAAAGAATTGTTCAGTTTCTTGGAGTATATACAAAAGAATCTGAAGAGTTATTTTCAGTTATGGACGCCTGGCAAGTATCAATATGATACATTGTTACATTCTACAAAAGTCAACTACAGTCTTAAATCTGTAAGTAAACCAACGGAAAGTCCAAATAATTTAATAAACTTAACTGGCAAGTACTTTTGTTCAGATCTTATTTCGTTCCAATGTGAGGAATGCTGACAAGTTAAGTCATCTATGAAGCACTGACCATCACCAAGAAAAGGATTTCCACAGCTCCAGAGCACCAGGTTTTGGAAATTATATAAGGTTAAATATAAAGACAAAAACAACATTGTTGGTAACTGATACAGCCATGGCTACACTGCATGCAGAAAGGAAACACCTACCGATACAATATGGATTATAATGGAAGATATGCCAAAAAAAAAAAAAAAAAAAAAAGCATATTTGAAGATAAAAACACCAGCACTCACACACACACCAGTTAAATATTTGTCAGATTATACAGATCTTTCTACTACAGTGATGTTGAAAAAAATAAACTCACTCCCTCATATGAATTGCTGAAAATCAAGTAAAATTAAAAGGAGATAAAGCATATTAATTTTATCTAAGTAGTTTTATCTAAGTAGGTTCTATTTTGGACAGCCCTGTAAAAGCTAAACAAAATAAGTATGTGTTTATTTCACCAGAAATCAAGAGACATTGAAAAGGTTGCTCCTCGAATTGAAGAGCAAAAACCTTAGGAAACATTTTAAACTGCATTCATATTATTTCTTGGCTTAAAATAGAAGTTAGGACCAGCAGATATAAAAGATACTGACTTGGGATAAGTGTTTGAACAGTATGCATTTTTATAAATCAAACTGTATCATTTACTTGCCCATTTACTTAGCACGGTACATTTAGGGTCACCATCTTCATTGGTTAAACACCATTTCATTTATCTCCACATCATTTTCATGTTCATGTCATTGTTAGGGTCACAATAACCTTACAAATAGTTAGTATTAAGACAGCTCAGCTTTATAGACATATTATCAAAAAAAAGAAATGCTTATCATCCCACACTGAGGGGATTTTCAATACAAAAAATTAGCAGATCGTAAATTTTTATTACTCTAGCATCCAGTCTACTAAATGAAAGGCCTTCTTAAGCGTGCAAGACAAATCATCCCTATTCTCACTTCTGCTACATTCATCAGCAAGGCCTCTCTGGAAATCAATACCTTTTCCCTTATAACATTCCCTTCCTCCCTCTCCTGCCTGCCCCGTCTGCCCGCGCCCCTTCCCTCATGTTGTCATAAGACACATTCAAAAAAGCTAGATTTAACTCATGTCGTTATAGAAATCACCACAGAAGGACACAACAGTTTGCATTGTCACTAGCTGAACTCTAGCAGAGTTAAATTAAAACAGTCCCTTTGGGAGGTAATTCAAGTGTCTCATGCTGCTGTGCCTTGTACTAAACTAAGTAGGATAAGTCTTCAAAATAAGATTAGTAGTATCCACCACATTTCAATGTAATCATTTTCTTTAAAGTTACGGAAGCATACAATAAAAGTGTATCACCTCCCATAACCAATCCTACTCTAACTTCAAATGACATTTGGTTCATTTTAACTTTATACTTCCCTCCTTAATTTCGACTCTATACAAATGGTGCTGCAGGAAAATGCAACTATTCTGGATAGAAAAAGAAGATTCTTCCTGAATGAATGCTAAGACCAAATTCTTCACATTTACTTTAATGCCACCACTGCATTATTCACAACCATGAATCAGCAAGTCTGAAAGAAATCGTTCTTTATTTCATTTCCCTACACTGCTCTTTCCTTGCTATCCTGTTCACAAATAGAAGAGTTTTCTAAAGGCTCTGCAAATAGACAACAAATCACACTTATGTTCAGATCGTGAGAAATATCACAGGAAAATGAGAACTTACCTACCCTGTTTTCTGCTTAGACATTAATGTTGCAGGTCCTGAAATGATGGATTTGGGTTTTTTTAGTAAATAAGATAATATTTTCTTGTTGAGTGATGGGGATTTATCTGTGAAATCTAACGGTAAAGATGAGGTGAATCATAGGCATTTGGTTGGACACTGATTGTGGCTGTCAGCTGCTGATGCTGCTTGACTATTGGGCTTCATAAAGGCTGCAGAAAAAAGAAACATACAATAAAAAATAAGTTATCAACAGTAATTGATAACTTATAAGAGTAACAGATAACAGTAACAGAAAAAAGGATAGCTCAACCAAAAAAAAATATGGGATAAGGAATTAAAAATTATATACAACCAGCTTGGTAACCAAGCCAGGTGTATAAAATACACATATTTGTGTGTGTTTGCATATGACTTATATTGTGTTTTTACATATATTACATATACAAATCTGTGTTAAAGAGAAGTAATTGACATAAATATATATAATGTATATATTTGTTTCCACACCATCTTTACAGGGCAAGGGATAGCATTATTCTTCATTCAGATAGGAACTGAGGGACATAGGGATTAGTCTCAAAGGTATCAATTAATGCTAAAAAACAAATCCAAGAGATTATTTCAGAGTATTCATTGTTACACATCATGTAACTGTGAATGTTCAGCATTTCCTCAAATTAGAACCCATCTTCACAAACCAGGCACTGAAAAAAAACTGCAGTTCATAAAATAAAAGTCTGTGGTTTACACATAATCTAACTACATGATATGAGAAAGTATTGATAAAGTTAAATATAAATTCTATTCTTCAGACTCTTAATATAATTAAATTCAAAAAGAATTTTGCATACAAAAGCTAATATTTTAAAGATACCATTAATTCTAGGAATATATATAAAAACCTAGATTTAGACCTCCAAATCTCTCCTATTCTCTCCATTACCTTTTCTTGGCTACTATTTTGGCTCAATTACTCTCTGTTCTATTTACCTCTCTCTTAAGGGGAGAGGAAAAAAATAAAAGAGAGGGAAAAAAAAAAAAAAGGAGAGAGAGAGAGAGAACTCTGAGATGGTCCTCAGCTTCTATTCCTAACCAGCCATCTACCCCTTCCTTTTTTAATTCTTCAGCAGCTTTTAGCTTCTCTTCTTCTCCATCTCTGCCTTTCCCAATCCATCCCAGCCCTCTTTCCCAGATTATAGTCTTGGTCTTTGTTTCAAATTAGGAGAAATTCATGACCACCACTTCAATTCTTTGAGGCTCCAGTTTCCCTCTCCTCCTGGCCCTTCCTTTCTCTCTCTTTTCCTCATTCAAACCATCTTTCTTTCCATTAGAAACCATAAGTCTTATTCACTCTGTTCTCTTTCAGTCCTTACTGCGTAGCAAACATTTAAATGGCAGTTGCTGTGAATGGGCTCCTTGCCTGGTACATCTCTAATTAGGTCTACTTAACTCAGATGGTGAAAATCAGAGCTAGCAGCACCTTCCAACCCAGGCCCCACAGTTTTCATACATTGGTAAAGCTCCATCTTTAGTATAAAACAAAGCTAGACCTATCAGACTCCTCAGCCCACAAACAAATCTGGTTGTTTCTATAAACATTCCTCAACATCAGACTCAGCACAGCGTTTCTGAGGAGTAAGAAAACCATGTCGGCCCAGGCATAGTCTTGATTCAGCTCAACATAATTCCCTTAGCCCGGGCTTTTGCATGCCAGCAAATCAAGTCAGAAGCTGAGTTTCTGACAATTTCTCTATACATTTATGTTTAAAATGCTTTTTATTCATACTGAGGTCTTATACATGTGAAGATATGGGAAATAAGGATTTTCTACTATTAAGCACTCTAAACATTCCCTTGCTGATATAGGAAGCACCAGCCATAGGGCAATTCGCTGCTACAGCCTTTTCCAAGCTAGACAAAGCAGTCGGCTTCTGCCTGCCCTGCCTGTTGATGCAGCATGTGTGGAATAGCAGCATTAGAAAAGCTCGTCTCTGAGAGCTAAAATGGGAAAAGCAGAGAACAGCAAAGCACAGAAGCACCTGCATAGAAATTTGCTAGTTGATATTTGAATGTTGTCATGCTCACAGGTTTAAACAATAATATATTAACGTCATTAGGTTGCAAGCATTCTGTGTCTTACAGATACAGATGCATAGAGAAGCACATGTGAAAAATCCAATCCGAGGGGTTTTCCGCAATGCAGTTTTACATAAGGGCCTGTAGGAGCAGGCAGAATGTTATTAGACCATAAAAGCACATCAGGCTGATTTATGGTTTCTGATCAAGGTTTTCTGTGAAAATTACTCTGCATCACCAGCTCAAGGTGACTGCTACCATTAATGTGTGGAAAATAAATGAGATGGGGAGGCTGATATCAGAGGAAGTAAAAGGAAGCGCTGAGCCAGTTTATATAGCACAGACTTCCCATTTTGTTTTACAGTGCATAGAAGACTGTCATCAAAATGATTGCTTTGGGGCAGAAAAGGCAATTCTTGATAATTAGATCTTATGGCAGGCTTTCTTACAACCAGTATATAAGAACTATCAAGTATAATACCTTCCTTCTATATGTCATCTTCTACTCTGTGCTGTAAACATTCTCAGAATGAAGAAAATGAATAGCATGTCCCTTTTCTCTCTGAAATTATTATTTTCCAGAATAGACAAAATTCCAAAAATGATTTCATAGGAATCTTAGTGTCTAGGACTATTTTGCATACAATCTGATTGCAATTTACCTTTTGACCAGCATTACAGTAAAAAACAGACATCTTTTCCACAGTTCAGTGTCCTTGTATTATACGCTGTTTCATTTATTAGTGCTGGATTTTTTGTTCCATTTTATTTTCTATTGAAGATAAAAATTGTAGTGCCCATTTAAATACAAATGCATAAGGTATTCTGTAAAATTTACTTCTTTATATGTTGTAAAATGCACAACAGCTCCTATTTACTTTTATTTTTATTAAAATACACTATTCTACCTAGTGCTACTTTCAGTTTTCTTTAGATATTTTTTAATGTTTTATATTGCCTGTATTCTATTTTTTCCCCAATATGTTGTAGTATAAGTAGAGGAAATAACTATGAAATAAAATACATCCATGGTATTTTACGGAAAACACTAAATTGTGGCCAATGGAAAATAATCCAGACATCTTAGGCATCTCTATGTTCTTTAAAATCCATTTTTGATATTTTATGTTCTGATTCTAAAATTTGGCATTCAGATGTGCAGTATCGCTTTACACATCTGGAGATCATCAGGAATATTCTTACAGCTGGCTATAGCAGCTGATCTTACAGTCATTAAAAAACGTGTTTTCAAAGCAACATATGGAACAAAGATATCCATATCTTGGAGGGCAGGGTTGGATATTTAAGATCACACACCACCTGTGTATTGCTTTCAAGATGGAACTCTTACTGCCTAAAATGAATTTCTTTCAGCAGATCCTCACAGTGAGATGGAAGACTTGCTTTTAGGTTCACAGTACTCCTTCATTTATAGACTGTGTTAAAGGCTTTTCATTACTCCTTTTAACCTATTATTAGGGCAAAATTTTAAGAAAAATATAAGAAAATATATATTTTTAACTAGTTTATCCTTTAGATACAACCTGTGAGAAAAGGGACTTTTGTTTATGTACAAGGGCAATTAGCTTGTACTGTTAACAGGGTGGATTTCCCAGTACTTAATTGAAAGCAGGTGGATAATTAAAACAAATGTGTAGCTAATCAAGCGTCACCCATCAGGTGATCATGAGGCCATGCCTGATTCTGCTCAGGATAAAACCCTAACTTACGAAGTTGTTTGCTTTAGAGACTAATGTGAAGAAGGTGGGAAATAATGATTCCTGGAGAGAGCTTTGTTAGAATATCACTGGTACACACAAGAAGACTGATACTGGCTTAGTTCAGGAGCTCTATTTGCTTTATAAGTAATATGATTTTATTTTGAGGTGTGATGTTTTTTGTTAACATTAAGGTTGCCTTTTACTAAGCCAAACATTAAGAAAAATATGAACATGCCTTTTATGTGCAAACCCAAACCTTTTGTAGTTCTAGAATGTTTTGTTAATATTCTCATACTAAAAAAAATTAATATCAATGTGCTGCTTTGTAATGGGTAAATTAAAGGTGACCCTAACCTTAAATGCACGCATTTCCTGTCACCTTTAAAACCTACTTACTAAAATAGATAAGAGTAGAATGAAGGAGCGCTTGCAACAGGGTTAAGCAACTTTGAGGTTGAATACCGCTTGTGTTGCAAGCAAATCTGCATTTTTATCTTTGACTATGTGCTTGTGCAGAGCAGTGGGATACCTGGACCTGCTCTGGGTTAAACAGGAGCTTACCTGCATGTGTCAAATGTTTTTTTTTTGTTGTTGTTTTTTTTTTTTTTTTTCTCTCCTAACACTCACGCTAAGGAGGTTACCTACTTTTATCTCTGCTACTGAGTACAACACCTTGGCAATAATTTGTCCTGGGAGTGATGCCTCTCTATCACTTTCACATGCTTCTCTGACCCCCTTCCTTGTTATTCCTGGGGTACTTTTCTGATCTCTGACCTTCTGATAATACTTTGTCGGTAATATTGGTAACAAAGCCACATTATACTTATGGGAATTAGAGACCTTTACTTCTTAAGCACTAAAATGTTAGTTTAACTAATGCTTATTTTTCTTGTCCTGCAGAACAAGACCTCTATAAACAGGTATGCAAGTATCAAAAACATATCTGTCTAAAGTGCTACCAATTGATTTTACTTTTACTTTTTCTTTCTACTTTTTACTACTATGGTTCAATTATCTACTAAACATTTTCTTGACAAGATTATATCTCTTTTTAATTCAATCTCAAATTCAACGTGTGGTTGGGTATATCTGCACTGAATTTTAAAATCTACTGTTAAACATAATTAAAAGAACATAAGATTTGTTAATTTTCTTTTTTTTAACTCTTGCAGAGTATTTATTGGGTGTTTTTATTGGATGTTTTCTTGCATTCTTTGGGTTTTTTTCTTTTGACTTTATATTTGACAGGACAAAATGCAGTTAAAATATGCATATTTCTCATGACATTTAATATATAATAACAAAATCAGAGTTCTGCCCTTTGCAGAAGTTGATGAATAACATTAACCCTGAAAGTTAGGGAGGAGACAGAAAATTACAAAGTTAAATGAGGTTAAGTTTAGGAAACTACTACAATCAGTATTTTATATTTCTTTTAAGGGCATAATAAATGTTACAAAACTTAGACTTAGTATCATCAGTAGACTAATTTTTATCATTTCATGATAAGAGAAATTTTTAGGTGTAAAGAGTTCCTAAGTTAGAATATTCAAATTATGATGACCCAGAGCCATAAGTCATCAAGGATGGGTAGCCATCAAGGGTAGCAGAAATGATGAAGCAAAATTTCAATATTTTTAAGTTGTTTATTAAGGCATCTTATTCTAAAACAGTAACAAAGTTTGGTTTCTCAAAAAGTCTCGTATCTTAATGTCAAAAGAGATTAAAATTTTGTCTTTGTTTTAATTCTTAGATTATGTAAGAAACAAGTTTTTGTTTTTTAAAAAGTTATTTATGTATTAAATGTATATGTAAATGTATATGCAAAAACAATTAACTCCCAAGAGAACAAATCATGAACTCCTTAAATCTTGGTAGCTGTTATTTTCCAGTTTGGAGTATATGACAGGCATAGATAAGGATTTATACAAGAGGCCTGTCCAAGCGGTAGGTAGATTCTGCAAACCTTTTATAGAGGAGCAGAGGTTGCCTCTGAACATCAGCTTTTGGGAGAATAACTTTTGCTATCTCTCATTTGTGTTAATGAATCTTGACTTCATTCCTGGCAGTCCTATGGAAATCTCTGAGTTTAGGGAGAGAAAAAAAAAAAAAAAAGACATATATATTTGAAAATCTCTGGTCCATGCTTTGGGTAGGGGAAAGAGGAAATAAAGAATAGAACTAATTTATCATATTGCTTAAGGGAGAGTGACCTTTCAGAAAATATCATAACTCTGACAGATGAGGCAGACTTTGGCAGTTTTAAGGGGATAGAATATCATCTAAACTCTAGAACTGCTGCATAAAAGCATGTGTGAAAGTATCGGTTTTGCTAAGAGGTGTTGTCAGCCATGTTGGGATGTCATGTTATGGAAGCATCAGTGATGTGGCCTGATGGTGACAGTGGCAGTCTGGAGGTGGCTGGTGACTTAAGCTCTGGTCCCAGCTAAATCTGTCTGCTGAAGCCTGCCAATATTCTCTTGCATCCTCACTTGCATTCAGCTCGCAAGTGCTTGTCACCACAGCACAGGGGATGGGGTGTCTAATGCACTGCACAAAAGAAAACAACTCTAAATGATTAAAGAATTTGAGGATAACGATAAATGGTTCGATGAGGGTTCTGAGCGAAGAGACGCAGCTCAAGGGATGGTGAATAGAGTCAAATGCAGAAAACCCTTGTTTAACCTGATGAATTCTGGGACCATCCCCAGGGAACAAAGTGCTCCAGCCAAATGCCTTAAAAGAGAATCTTTCCTGCCGACAAGTGTTTTCTCTTTGGGGTGACATAGTAGGTTTTAGCCTTGTTATGGCATGCAGTCAATCCTGAACTTGGCATAAAAAGGCAGGTTTTTGTTTTTTTTTTCTTCCCACCATTTTAAAATTCAAAAGTAGCTGAGGAAAGGGGCAGCACTGCTGGATTAAGAAGCAAATAAGTCATTTAATATTCAGCATATATTTTCACTACTCTAATATTTAGAAGAGAACAACTTGCCACTACTACCACAGACCTGTCAACTTGTTTCAGGCAATACTAGGTGAAATACTAGGACCTTGACCAAAGTTCCAAAGAAAGTGTGGATGAATTGCAGTCACCTAGAAGGGTGTGAAAAGAGAAGAAAGCTATGAGATGATTTTAGGCAAGATGTAAATGATAGAACACATACTGGATTGAAAAGAAAATTTTCAGGGCTCTCTGATCTAATACTGAATTTCATTACCGACTGAAGAAATGAACCTAATCAAACAAAGTCAAAAGAATGTCATTATAATAGCAATATCTTGTTCTTATGTAGCACTTTTCATAAAAAGAAAGAATGAATTTTAAGATGGGTCAAAAACATTTGTTTTTTCACAGGAAAAAGAAGAAAATTGGAGAGACTACAATAGTAGTGTAGAAATCATAATAGGAAAGATAATGCCTCCTTAGGTTATTTTCTCAGCTTTAGCACAAAAGATCAGAGGAGGTATGAATGGATGTTAAAGAAAAATAGGTTCAGAAGGGACATACAGAGGCTTTTTTGCACTCAGTGTAATCAATGTTATTAATGGCCTTCCTGGCAGGTTGTTTTGAAGCAGTATTAGTCAAGAAGGTGATACTGTCCTATCTATCAGAACTATATTAACAGGGCACAGGCATATTTTCTCATCTTCTGATATTATGGGATCTAGTTGAATTTAAGAAATGTTCTTGAGACCTGATTCTTGGTCATACTTTTTTGAGTGTTTACGTTACCTGTGCATGGCCAGAAGAGCGCCCTTTCCTCACACATCAGAACTTTCTACCTGCTAAAAAGATACTCAACATGCCTCAAAACTGGGACAGCTCAAGAAAGTACTGAACCTTAGTATTGATTTGAATCAGAATGTTTAGATTACACTTCTACCTGTGATTTCCCTATTTTTTCTGTTTATATGCATTGCATTCAGATTAACATTGCTACATAAAAGAGTGTATAAAATATTTCAGTACATCAACATCTAAAATGTTTTAATATATAATAACTGAAGATTCAGTGTAGATTAATATGTTGAAAACCTGAATATAAGAAGTCTGTTTGCTTTTGCTTTATTTTTCTTTTTGTCTCTGGGTAGTCTTCTGTAGGCCCTGGGTTTCCATAGCAGCAAAATTTGTGGTCTTCATTTGCAGGGGCTGCATTCTTTGGTGCTAGCCTCTGTGGAAAACAATTTGAATTTTAACCTAGGGTTATTTAAAACATACAGGAATTGAAGTAAGCATCAACCAAAAATAATTATTTCAACCATTCACTTGTGTTATATTTCTGCAATATGGGGAATGTCATGTGTGCGATGGAATTTCCTGACTCTATGAGTATGAGGTGATAATTGCTAAGTCTGGGCAATTAATCCTCTCAGCAGTCCTTTTCATACACTTATGTGTCAACTTTGTATGAAGTCTTAGAAGGTAAAATGTATACTTGTTAAATACATCGTTTTTTCTCTATTATAATTCTCTCTAATGTTTAAGGGAGGACTGCGTTAAAGTAATATGACAGGATTCTAGTGTCAAGTCTTGAGAAAAGAGAAGAAGAAGAAAGGAAGACAATTTCTCTGTTTCAGGGGATTTCAATAACCATTTCTAATCATACGAGTAAGGAAAGTGCCGCTGCAGTGCAATACTGATTTTGATATGGATAAGATGGCAAATAGAGAAGGTTTCCAAGTCAGATATATCCTACCCTATTTCTTTAAATCTGGCGGTAAAGTTACTATTGAATAAACTGAGAAACAATAACATCTTCATTTCTAGAATTCAACAGTCTAAATCCAATGACTCCAAAATGATATGGACTGTTTCTCTGCTATCTCTTCAGACTAGACTGGGACATATGTAGCATTTATATCTGCAGAGATTAGAGCTAATCAGTCTGAGTAACTTGGCAGACAGATCACATAGGAAGAACTTGATGGATCTAAATAGATTCTCAGCAAGTCTTTGGGAATATGATTTGACATTAAACTCGACCAAGAAAATATTCCTGAGACAATCTTGCATATCTTACTTTAATTAAACATGAATTTCTAATTTGACACACTGAACAAATTTGACAACACTATTCTTAAAAAGTCATATATTTGATGAGCCTCAGTTACCAGTGACTTTGTAAATCTTCACAGTTGCTTCTCCTTGGCACAAGTTAGACTCTCCCAACATTTTGGAGGGGGTTTGACTCATCTGGTATTGCGAGCAAGTATTATAAGTATGTTCCAGATGATTTTGGTCACACTGCTGAAAATCTAGCTCCTTATTTCTATGTTGTTATTACCTTAGAAAAACTGCATGGATTTTTTTCATTAACAAGATGGTTTTCTTCAGCTAGTCAGGGATTAATAAATATCCTGAACTGTCCCTTCTGCTCAGTGAAGGTCTCTACCACTTACTGGCATGCTTTATATGCAGTTTCCATAACATCATGTTTGCATTCCTTAGAGGGCAAAATTCCTTTAAAATTTGATTTCTCTTTTCAGCTTAACACATCTGTCTTCATATAGTCAACAAAGGCATTGCAGAGGTTAGGCATTTTAGAGTGGATAGATCTGATCAAATTTTTGAAATGAAGATGTTCATAGATGTCTAATGGATGCTTGATCTGCTCCTTTTAATCATGAAAGTAGATATCTGATTTGTTTACCTATCAATATTGTGTGAATATATATTTTCAGTTTTCTGCAGATCCTGATGCGACATTATGGATCTGTAGCTCCTCTGCAGTATCCTCATGGTAGAGTATATAAATACAAATGGTGTTTGTGCAACTGCAAAAGCATTTCTGTAAGTTTAAAATGGTCGTCTTTTTAAATGTTGTTGCCCTTAAAGGGGAAAAATAAATCTTGATACATTTTATTATTTGCCATTTAATATACACTTTCCTTCTCTGTTGCACATCTCATCTAACTGAATATTAAAATATTCAGAATGTTGCTTCAGTGTTATGCCATTTTTAATACTTGCTTTTTCAAAGTATGAGCTTGCTTCTCTTTTTTGTGCTAAGGTCAAGTACTGGATTAGCTGGACTAGACTGTGACGTGCATAATATTTCTATTTTCCCTTGCCCTCCAAGTGATTCCTCAGCTTGCCAATGAAGAAACAGCCACATACATTTAATATGGCAAACATTCAAACACTTGCCACAATAGGCACTGACACCAGCCAGAGTAAAAGCATAAAAGTGCAGCAGTACAGACAAAGTACAAAATGTCAGTGCATCAATGTATCACCTATGGCTGAGGGGTTTTTTTGCACATTCAAATGACCAAAAAAAAGAAGTTATTTGCTATGATTCTCAGCTGTCTGCAGGGCACTCATCTGTTATAGGACTCATTTCAATACAGAAATGAATTGTGAGAAACCTTCATACTGCACTGATATCGCACCCAGCCTGTTTGCAAATCATTCTAGCTGTAGATGTTTCTAAAGAGCTCAGCTATCACAATAATACCAGTTACACAAAACTTAATAGAATCATACGGATCTGGTTAAGAAGAGAAATTTGTGAACTGCCAAAGAGATCCCAATCTCTAATTTTCATGTAAATACACAAGCTTATTTGAATGAATTGTTTTAGAGAAAAAATTGAGTTGCTGAGCAGAAACTGTGGTGATGGCCATATAAAAATGTCATAATTTAGGTCATGGCCTATATATTCTTCCTCTTATTATTTATTCTACTTACTATTAAAATATTCCATGCTTAATATGCCTCAGGATATAAAAATTTGCTTATAGAATATTGCAGGTGTTACTATTATTCCAAATATTTATCACAGAATCACAGAACAGCTGAAGTTGGAAGGGACCTCTGGACATCATCTAGCCCAGCCTGTCCTGCTCAAACAGTCACCTAGAGCACATAGGCCAGGACTGTGTCCAGGGGGCATTTGAATATCTCCAAGGAAGGAGTTTGCACAACCTTTTTGGGCAAGCTGTTCCAGTGTTCCAGTCCCTTTCACAGTAATATTTTCCATCATGTTCATATAGAATCTTCCATGTTTCTGTCTGTGTCCATTGTCACTCGTCGTGACACTGGCCTTCTTTACACTCCTACTTCAGATATTTAAACATATTGATAAGATTCTCCATTCCTCTCCAAGCTGAACAGACCTGGACACATCATTAATTTGTAGGTAGCATCCATATTGCCACTGCTTTTTTGGTCAAGCAAAGGATGCACTTTGGTCATGTAACTTTAGCAATAATTATAATAATGTCATATAATTTTAGCAAATTGTATGCATTTGTCCTCAATGGAAGCAAAAGCTTTGTGAGATATGACTCAGCTTTGAGAGACCTCAGTTCATTTCACTGCATCTTTATCTCTAAGATAAACTCTCACTTGTTGATTCAATTTTTCCTTTGATTCCTTCTGTGGTCTCTACTGTTCACTAAAATGTTTCTTGAGGTGGTTATCAATTCAATACTTTTTTATCCTTGCTAAGAACAACATTCTAGATATTTAAGAAATTCTAAGCTACTTTTCTACTTAGTACGCAGACTTCATTAGGTATAACTTATTTATCCAAGTTTGTGTGTTTAAAAAAAAATAAATATTTAAAGCATAAGATGATAGTCTACCTATAGAATTCTAAGTGAATCCTCTTCTCAGTAAAAACATTGTTCTATTTATGCATATTGACCACAAAGGTACATAAATCAGATATATTTAATAAAGACTACTACTCAATATTTCCTTTTTATTTTTTGAATATAATAAATTGTGTTTTAAAAAGCACACAGGCAAATTTTGGTCATGAAAGGAATGTCAATGTTGCCATATGGACAAGCTATTGAATTTTGGCAGTCAAATCCCAACCACACAAACCTAAATTTTAGTTATAATAACTCAAATTTATAATTTGGGGATTTTTTTTCTTTAGATTCCAAAGACTTTTTTTCCAAATTTTTCTCATTTTTACAGATGCAATATAGTCTTATGAAATGTGATAGACTTTGAATGAAAGCCTCCAAGGGAAATGACCTGAATCACATTAAAAAACATGCTGTCCCAAAAAACTACCACACCTCAAAAATGAACGTATTTGATTTTTTTAAAAAAATTTACTTAGACTATATGCTTTATTTGTCATCAAACCTCTGAAGCCTTGCAGATTCATTTAAAAGTGTAGGCGATACTAAGGCTAAATGATGAACTGGAACAGAGGTATTATGTTACACACATCTCTTACCTTATCAACACATCTCTATTCATTCAGTAACTTTTTCACACATAGGCCCTTTCTCCTCCCCGCTGCAGTTTCCACTAAATAAAAATCCTATTTTCACTCAGCGTTACCTCAGACAGATGTGTTCTGACAGGAGCAGCTAGAGATCTAATTCCAATCCCAGGCTGCACAGCAAGCAATAATCTTTCATTTTAATGTGGTTTAATAGGTTATTTCCAGCTGTAGAGGAACACAGTAAAAATATATCCTAGCTATGATAAACACTGGTAAAAAGACAGTATATAAAAAAATATAAGCACCTCTAAAACTTAAAGAATCATGGCATTCCAGTCAACCTTAATCAATATAAAAACAGCAATAAAATCCTAAAATACGAGTATTCTCCACCACTAATAATCTTATCCTTGGTGGGAATTGCAAAAAGTTAATGCTCTGGAAAAGATGGATCTTTTCCTAAGAGGTGATCAATATCAGATGGTTTTGGTAGTTTTTTTCCAAATTAATAGTATTGTGAACCCATAGGTTTTAAAGCTAGTCTTACCCTATAGGACATTTTATCTCCACTTCGTCATTGCTAATATCAGGAAGCTGATGTCCTAGTTATCTTAGGTTCAGACCAAGGTAAGTTCTGTTTTCTAATCCGAGTTGTAGTTGACAGGCTCTGTTGATCTGAGCTCTCTTTGGTTTCATCGGACAGAAAATTCTATTTGGCATCATCATTGCTGTGATCACCCCCTTCAAAGAATGGAAAACTACAGTTAGATTCATCTTTAGCCTTATCTTCACCAGGCTACATAATTTGTAAGAAGTACTATATAACGCAAACAGACCTTTTAACTTTGTCTTTTTGTGCCCTCTTCACAGGCTGCTGGTGCTAATATTCTAGTGACCAGGGACATAAATATGTAGGCACTCTTCCCTGCCTGGGTCACATCAGCAATGCGTAACCAATCAACTCCCAAATAAGGGAACACCTGAAATGAATCAAAATCCATTTTTTTTTTCCTTTGATACTTTTATGAGAAGCTAAGTTTTGTTTGGTTAATGAAAGCAAATATATGTCTATTAGTGTTCCTCATAATTTGCTCAAATCCCCAGGGACTTTCAAGACCATTTAAGTCAATACTTAATGCCTTTACACTGTTACAATATTGCCAGTTATAATAGTCTAAAAATTCTCCAAAATTTATAAAATGGTCTTAATATTATATTTTGATAGAAACACTTTCTTCTGATATTTCAACATTTAAGGTTCAAATGCGACAAATGGAGCCACATTTTTTCTGCTATATATGAGGCCTACATAAAAATAAATTTTTTTACTTGTTTCTTTTAAAGAAAAAATGAGATGTGCATAGGAGTAGCTCAGCTATGGATTACATACATAGGTGTTTAATTTCAGAGAGAAAGCAAATATGGTATCAATTCCTCAGCTATGTCGACGTAATCCTAAAATCTGAAAGGGAGAAGGTTGAACTGTTTCAGTAAGGAGCGTAAAAGTATGAATGAATAATGACCACTGATCTCAAAACATAGCTTGTGTTGTTTTAAATTATAAAATAAAATTTATTATAATCAAAATTTATAATCAAATAAAAATCAAAAGAATAAAAGGACATCCTTACCTTATGTCTCTTCTCCTCTAATTTCTCCATTAGTTTACATAATGTCTTCAAATTAGACAAAAGGAAGACATTGTTTGTGACATTATTATGTGCTGGGAATCTGAACAGTAGGTATAACTGTGTTCAGATTTAGTAGACGTTTTTTAAAAATTATACAGAAATGCATTCCATTAAAGAACGGGTTACAAAGAGTATTTTCTTTTCCCCCATCTCTTCCTTGTATTTTTAAAGACCTATTTATGACAGGAATATTCAACTATTTGTCAGCAAAAGTGATTGATTAGTAAAAATGTAATTGATTTTGATGCAATCTCTATCTAGTAATATTCAGATCACATAATACAGTTACAGAACTCCTCTCAGTGCATTTAATTTTTATGTCCAGACATTTAAAAAGAAAAGAAAAGAAAAAAGAAAAGAAAAAAGCATCAACAATGGGAACTATTCTGTGTATAAAAAGGGTTCTGTGTGGGAAGGTGTTAGATAGTAATTATGAGACTTTTATTTCACTAATTATTTTTCAGCCTTTCAAATGTCATTATAGGTCACAGAGGCAGCCGTTGTTCAAAGGAGACCAGAATTTAAATAGGAAGGACACACTAGAGATGTCAAACTGATACTAACTTGAAAGAATATCAAATTATGCATTAGTAAAATACAAGAATCAGCTACGTGACAAACTTTTTCATATTTGTATTTTCAAGTTCACCAACTTTTCTGCAGCAATTTACCTGGCTTTTACTTCTCATATTGACCTTTGTGAATCTGCAAATATACCAAATTTACATTCATACATCATTTCATTAAAGGTTATTTATAAAGTTAAATCTGCATCTAAATTCTATCCCTGCTGTCCACCATGACAGCCAGGGATGGCAGTGACCAACCCCTCTTTGAAGAAGCAGCCTACAGAATTTTTCTTGGTAATAGATATCAACAGAAGAAATAGATAACGCGCCCCCGCCTCCACCCCAGTATCAGTACAAAGATACTCTTTGCTAGAGGGGCAGCTAGGGGAACATGTTTTTGGTGCACTTTAGTTAGTTTCCTACCATCCTTCTAGTGAAATGCTAAACCGAATGAGGAAGGCTTTGCTCTTACCTGAAGCCACTGCCCAGCTGCTTTCCTTCTAGAGCAGGAGCACCTGAGCAGACGGTGTGTCTGCGCATATGCGCACGTGTGTGTCTCTGTGTGTACATGTCTGCGTGTTGGAGAGAGGAAGGTCCCTGCTGAGGCTCCTTTAGCAGAGCTGGTTGTGGTGAAAACCCTCTGAGGTTTATGAGCAGGGCTTCCTCGGTGAGCTCTCCTAAAGGCCTCAAACCTGCTCTTGCAAGTCACCTCTGAGCCCAGACGGTCAAACACCCAGTGGGTAACACATACAGGGCCCTGACAACTGTATTTTGTATTTTGGGATCCTGAATATTAGTAATTCTACTGCAGCAGGAGGCTTTTCTTCCACCTACCTTTAGTTCTAGGAATTTTTATTTAGCAAAGAGCCTGTATCAGTGAATTTCAATGGTAGAGATATGCTTACATACCAGAACTGTATTTTATTTAAGATGCAAGATGCGAAAGCACATACAGATCTGTCCAGAACCATTCAGATAATCTTCCAGCATGTTGTTTGTGTTTCGGAGCTTCCCAGTGATTATATTTTTCCAGTTCAACTGATCCTAAAGGCAGTGGTCCAAAGGATCTGCTACTCCTTCCTAGAACTATAACTAGCAAGGATGCAGGCAGAGAGTGTCTCTGGCTCTCACAAATGCCTATTCTCCTATTTTTGAGGTTTGCCAGCTAGCAGTAAAGACGTGAGACAATGACTGTGCTGTGGCAGCTACCCAAGGAGATGTAGAACACCTTCCCCGAGGCATTTCTACCTTAAACAAAATGGAGTTCTGGTAGTCTGGCATAATACACCCATCTAACCTCATCACCCCAGGCCCTTGCTTCCCTCTCATCTCAAAGATCTTCTACATATATACATAGTTTCCTGTCTGTGAAAATACCAACTTGACATTGTAGCAATCCTGCTACTCTGAAAAGAAGTGAGAGGATTATTCTGTTTGATTCTCATCTTCAAACAGCGAGAGTATTTGGAATAAGGATAATGCCTGTCTATGAGTCACGCTTTCTACTAGATATAAGTACAAGAACCTTAATTTATACTGTGTCTTCACAAGGCTAGTCCATGCCTCTTTTGCACTACTGTTCCTAAGAAATCTGTGATATTCAGGAGGAAGAGGAGAGAAGGTAGTCGTTCATTCGAGGTGTTGCTAAAGGAATGAAACAGTTATAATGAATGAGTGAGGCTTTGGTCTGATTCAAGGCATTAGGCAGTCTTAAGTCGCCTCAGCAATGCAAAGGGAAACCTAAGACAAGCGACTTGCTAAAGGACTGCCTTTTAAGTGTTGAGAGGCAGAACTGCGCTATGACTAAAATATATTAATTAATTAAAGCTACCTACATGTTCATTGGCTAAACATGGGGTAAATTGGGAGGGACATAGATTTTCACAACAGTTTTACAGCAATATTGAACTCAGTTTGAAGTCCCAAGCTGTTTATCCTACAAATAATAATTTCTGAAGTTGGAGAATGCTGTTTTTCCACATGGCATCTTTCATTTCACAAGCTATTAGAAGATATTGGGAGCTCTAAAAGTGTTGTCACTTGCCCACTAGAAATGATACAAATATTATCAATTTCAAAGGCCACTTACTGCTAAAAAATAATAAAAAAATACTAAGAAGGGAGTCAAAGATCTGTGTTTGAATGACGGTTTGAATGATCTGTGATGGAATGACGGGTGCTGTTTCTTTTTCCACTCCTTAAAGTTATTTGCTACAATGTCTGAAGTTTTTCAGTTAGAAAATGCCTTTTGTAGAGCAAAGAGAAGAATATTGGGTTTCTCCTCTTTTTTTTTTTTTTTTTTTTTTTTGAGAGAAGAGATGGTCAGAACGTATCGTAAGAGATTTTCTAGGAAATTGCACAAAATCCCTGAAATTATTTAAGCCCTTATTTTTTTCCTCTTTTTTTCTTCTTTTTTTTCCCAATTTCAATCTTCTAAATAAAAAGAAAAAAAAAAGGACAATTATATTTTCCTACTTTAAAATCAGAATATAGATCAGAATATAGTATCTTCTGCTCCTTCCCCAGCAGTTCCCCCTGCCAGAAGAACTTTAAACTCGATAAATGTTGATGTTATTATAGATGATAAAAACTGAAATTAGATGGTTTTATCCTGCTACGTTTAACCTAAATTTCTCTTTACTGTTATCTAAAGGTATTCTTATCTGTATCAGGCATACTTTTATTCCAAGAAATGTTGCCTTTGCTATTTATGATTCATGGTACTTTTCTAATTTTCTCAGAACTGACAAGGAGAAATAATATACCTGTAAAGAATAAGTCATGTATGCTGAACTGTGTTCAGGAAAAAAGAGCAGATTTAATACTGATGAACTTTGGATAAGGTGAGATTTGAATTTTGATTTTAGAATGCTTGAAAAGCAAGAAATATAATTTTTAGAACTGTTATTTCTAAAGACAGTGATTCTTACATCAGTAGTTTACCATTATGCTTCTTCCCATTAAACTTTTTTTTTAATCTTATAAATATTCCTTTGTGTGATCTTGCCCATAAACAGTTTTACTGGGTCACTTCCAAAACCGCTAAAGAAGAAAGGGCTGAGGTCTTAAAAAAGCATATATATTATGCAATATTATGATACATTATAGTCAACAGCAACTGTGATACCTTTTTGTTTGTATAGTATTTGTGTCTGTATAAGCTGTTGCATAAGAACAGAAGGCATTTGTGTTGTCTCCACTCCAGATATCAACCATAAAAAAAAAAAAAAATTCTCCAAAGCTCCTTATCTCAATATTGTTAAGAACAATCTGCCTTTCAAAAATGATCACAAATGCAGCAGCTGTCTCATTTTCAGTGTATTTGCTAAATCCTAAAAGCTGAAACTCTTCTCAGAGTTATTTAAACGTAAAAATATATATGTATATTTTTCTTCTACAACTTACTAGTATCTGTTATAGAAAAGACATTTGTTATACAAATTATAATTTGTTCAGTAGTTTCGATACGACCCAAATAACCCCATTCATTTTGTGGAAACAGTTTGAGAGCCTATGTTGCATTATTCATTAATGTTGTGGATAACAACTTCAACCTCAGGACTGTTGAGCCAGCACTTTCATAAGCAGTAAATTCGCTGAAGGAGAGAAGGAGAAAAAATGTCCCTGCCTTGAGGTTTGAAAAATAATCTTCACTACAGGAGGATTTTGCTGAAGGGGTACATCTAATGAGAGGGATTCCTCTGAGAGGAAAATCTTCCTCCCAAATTTTTTTGGGAAACCTAAAGTTCTCTAGAAGACAATAATAGAGAATAGCATGGTTTTTTTTTTGCTTATCCTTCCATCTGATAACATCCATTTGCATACTTTTGAGGATTTCCTGAAAAGTGCTAAGGAATCATTTTTCCTTTATTTCTCTCTTATTTATGTCTTTTTTCTGCCTGGTTTCCATAGAGCATACAGCAGATGTTGTATGTGTGATCCAAAATACCGCATTTGAAATGAGTATGTAGGGGAAGGAAAGGAGGACTGTCTTCCCATGACAGGATTAACCTTTTCCAATAAGCTCCATATCAATGTCAGTTTTGTGGTCTGTTTATACTGGAGGGCAGAAACAGGCTCCAAGCACACACTCATCTGGTCATGGCATTAGTCTTTAGTGTCACTATGCTCTGCAAACCCAGTAATACTGTTTTGGCCCTTGCTAATACCATTTTTACTGCACATGGACTCATTTGGCCATCATATCCCCATAAAAGAACAGCCCATTTCAAAATTCATGGCTATCTTATGAAAAAATGGCTTCTGTGAAAGTTTACCATTTTGGAAGAGGAGAGGAGAGAGGAGAGAGAAGAGAGGAGAGAGAAGAGAGGAGAGGAGAGGAGAGGAGAGGAGAGGAGAGGAGAGGAGAGGAGAGGAGAGGAGAGGCGAGGAGAGCAGAGACGAGCAG
>JAWLRI010000215.1:8687494-8703451 GCA_034781795.1 Crypturellus tataupa
TTATCTTTTAAGCTCTCCTCAGGGTTTTACAAATGTAAACTCCTTGTAGATATTAATCATTAGTAATAATCAATATTCATTAATTTTTCCACCACTACCTTCATGGTTATCTCCTAAAAAAATCTTTTCTGTTCACTTTGAGTAATGCTGTCCTAGAGCTAGATTCAGCAGCATCTGTTTCAAATGCATTTACTATTGCATGCACTTAATACCATTGCAATTTCAATAAATAGGAAGGTCAAACACAAGATCATGGTAGAGTGATACATTTACTGGAACTAATTAAATATTTTAAAAACATGGATGCAACATACTTGATTCATTCCACATGCATGTGAGTGGATAAACAGGAAAACGAGTCTGGTGGTTATTGTATAATGACCTAGAAAATAATTACGAAGTAAAATGTTGGTCAGGAATTAATTATCAAAATAATTTTAAAATATTTAAAATAATGTAAGATAATAAAAACATTAGAAAAGTTAAATCAGAATAAAACTGTCCTTTTTTTTCCCAACAGTATCAAATATTTTTAAAATAAACTAAAGTTTACCTTATGGTGCTAAATTAACATACAGTAGCCCAGCATCTAACAGCATTACAGAAATGCAGCCAGTACTCAGAGCAAGACTCTGCTTCGGTAAGGTCTAAGAACAGGCCCTTATGAAACCTTCTTTGAAGGAAGAATATGTTTTACATAATGGTGCACCTCCTGATTCAGCTCTCCATCCATTACCTTCTTCTCAGTGCCTGAACTCTGATGTTTGTCAAACTGCTAAGGAGCAGAAGGAGGCCATTTCTGCAGCACTTTGATGTTATTTATCCTACTTTTTATCACTTCTACTCTGCTCCTGAAAGGAGAGTTAGAATTAAACCTATTAAAGTAAAGCAAACTAATATATCTCCGGGTACTGAATCTGCATCCAGCACATATCATATGAAAAAAAAAAAGATTCTGGGTGTTTGTAGTGATAACATTAAAAGGTGATTCTAAAATATAATCACAGAACATGGGAGAAGGTAGGAAACCTGTCTGTTGTAAAACTACCATTTCTTGTCAGATGAATGAACATGCTTGTTAACCCATCAGCCAACTTGGTAGGAAGTTTAGGGTCCCAAAATTAAAAAACAGTAAAGTAAGGCGGAAAAGACAAGTATAGATCCCTTTCTCTGTGGCACCTACAGTATAATGAAATCATAGCTAATGATCTGAATCCAAAGCTCAGCCTTGTTTTATGGAATGCTCACTCTTTGTTAAGCAAAGCTGTTTGGGCAAAAGAGCATGCTATTGATTTGAAAATTGATTTTTCGTTTTTTCTTTTTTGGTACGTCTAAAGAATAGCTCACATATCACAAACTTTTGTGTTTTTTGCTGTTGTTTTGTAGCAGTCCACATGTTGTCCTCTCTGACAGATTTAAGACATAACAAAATGGATCTCTTCTCCAAAATCAGAGTCATATCTACAGGCTCAGATCAAGGCTGTCTGTCCGTTTATCTACAGCTATATATTTATTTATCATTATTATAAAAACTTGCAAATTAGTGATGGAGAAAAGAAGAGAAAGGGAAAGAAAACTTGAGAAATATAGTAGTACAAAATGTTTGATACAATTTTAAATTCATTTGACAACTTATATTTCAAGCCTCTTGTTTTAATTATTCTAATTATCATTAATCATCAGCTTCCAGATCAAATTGAAATAGAGAACCCTGAAAAGGTCAAAGCAATGGAGAATACAGCTCTCTTTCCGAGATAATATGTGGTATTAACATTCTGCTACCTTATTCATGTGACAAAGATTGTAATGAAAGCAGAAAATGGCATAAGATTAATCTGCTCTTGTGATGATGATCATTATATGGGAGACATAGCAAATTAATTAATTCATTCTTGTTGTGGTCATAACTGCAACAATATTGTACATTTTGGTTGCAGAAACTCATCTTGATTCAAAAGTGTACAAGTCCAGAAATGCTTGAAATGAACCAAAATGCCTATAGAAAAGGTGGAGTTTTCTCCCATGTTTGTTTTTTTTTTATGAGACCATGAGACCATGAAACAACCATGAGTTGTTTTATACACTGGTACATCTTGAATTTCAGATGCATAATGGTGAGTTCAGATTTTTTACATAATGATGCAAACAGGTTTTATGCTTGAAATTCCTTGATTTAAATGTCCTAACATTCAAAACATATTATATTTCATTTGATATTTGAGAATATCAAATATTCTAGTTTGTTACTAGAATTCCAGAGCTACTGGAGTTTGGTAACCATTATTGATTGTGTAACCCAACTGAGATTTGGAATCAAAAATGGAATGCTGAAAAATATATCTTTTACCTTGTTGAATGTGTGATAATATCACTTTTACAGCATTGTTAGACTTATAAAGCATATCTTCAAAATGAGATCTGCTCATTCTGTTCCACTTCATACAGCAGCCTGCAAACTCCTGCCATGTGAAGTGCATCTCAAAATATATCCTATAAACTGGAAGTGACATTTGAAAAATCATGTTTTTTTCATAAATTGGCTTTTCCGTTCAGTTGCTCACAGCAACCATACTTCAGAACTGAACGATTTGTGCTAATATTTAGCTCAAAAAATATCCGTTTTGACTTAAAAATGTAGGATTTTTTGGATATGTTTAAAATTTTAAGTAAAACAATAGACATCCTTTGCATGTGAATTTGTGTACCTAGGGCAAGATGGTGCCATTTTAGTATAAAGAGGAACAGCATCAGTTTTGCTCTTCAGCTGTACAGACTGTTTAAAGTCCCTATATCCAACTCCAACTATGGTCATATTCTTTTATTGAACTGATTTCTTTAAACCTATAAGTGGAAGCTTTGAACCCAGCAACACTACAGTAAAACTCATATATGTGGGGCATTCTATGAGCAGGATTCCACAGCCAGCTTGGGCAGCTTACAGTTGTTATGTGAAAGCTCCAATGTTGTTTTAAAAAGCAAGGGAAAAGCTAGGAGGTCTCTGACAGCTGTATATCTTAGCATATGGGGAAAATTCTTGCATGTGAGATACATGCCAGAGCAGCTGCAAATGCCACCAGAGGTGTAGCACAGCAGTTGTATTCTGGTTTTATGGGTGTTCTGCGGTCCATAGAAATATTTTCAACTCATTCATGACCTCCATTGAGTAACTAATTTATTTTGGATGCATAGTAGGGAGAGGATTTGGCCTTACAAGCACAAACAACTTCAGATATACTGCCACAATTAATTTTCACCCAGCTTGACAGTAACACAGTAGTACTATTCTTTCTATTCTGCTTGGATATGCAAAATGCAAACATGATTAAAAAAAAATTCTCACACTTGTAATAATGTCCAACAGCATGCAGTAGATTAGGGAAGTATTATTCATATTGATTCAGTCAGTGAATCTGCTCTGTTTTTTACTGTTCTGGATCATAGATCATATTTCAGAGATCAGATTTTTTTTTTACGTAAATGTTTAAATTGGTGTTCTTGAAACCCAGGATTTGATAATTTCAAATGTGGAAAAGCTGTCTTTACAGTTCCAGAAAGCGTAAAAAAATTACCCTTAACCTTGCAAGCCTATTAAGCAATGAAAAGGGAGATGAGTAAAACAGAGGAACCAGATGACTTCTACTCTTAATACCAAAGGTCAATTAGCTGCATCATCCACCTGCAGACGGTTCTGCTCTTTTGCACAATCAATAAATGCCTATTACCCTTCTTCTAGGACATTGTGTCATCTGTTAGGAATAACTGGACCCAATTTTAGGCTTCCTAAGAACTTGCTTGGTTATTGCAAGGGATTAATTTGATCCCTTACACCAAACTCTGGGGAGGTTTCCTGCATTTCAGGTATCAAACAGCCTCTTTTTACCTTTCCCTGGTAATAAAAAACATGGTGTTGTTTTTCCTTTTGATAAAACCTGAATGCTAAATCTGTTCATTTGCATGAGGAGAACTGTTTCAACAGCAATATGTCTTGGTGTCCTTGGAGAGAATGGCCTTATTCAGCATTCAGCAGAGGAACTTGAACTGCCTGAATCTGTCTCATTATATAGGCCATATGCAGTAAGCCATGCTACCTAACAGCTGCTGGTGTTAGGATTAAGGGGAAAATATTTAATTTGATGCAGAAGCACGTGTGTCATGATTTCTGCAGTAGCTTCTACCTGCTCCCTGGGGTGCATGCTAGATATATGGCATAACACTGAAATCATTTAATTGTGTCAACAAAGCATGGTGAGGTTTGTTTAAAGTAAAAAATTAGTTTTGCAATAAAATTGATTGGTTGATGGTTACTTGACTGTCACTGTGTCTGGTAGATACCAAGACAAAATGGGTTTGTTTAATCCTGGGGAGGGGAGGAGAAATCCTATGAGACCAGAGAAAATATACATGGTATAAACCTGGATTAGTCTTTCTGTTTAGTAAATCAATAAAACAAAGGGATGTGTGAGGAATAAAATGAATCATCTATCAGAATGACTTTATGCTTCTATTCCTCCCTCTTCATAATGTGCCTTTTGCATTCCAGCACCCAAAAGCCTTGCAGACAAAGGACAGAAAAGGAATTTCAGGGCAGATGAACTGCCAATGACAAAACTGAGGGAAGATGAGAATCCAGCAAGCTGCTTCCCAGAATGTCTGAACTAGATCATTTTAAAATTCCCAGGTGACAGCTAGTGTAAATGAAGATAAATCATCGCTATCTGCAGTAATGAAGAGTGTATTTTATGCAGAACCCTAAAAAGAGGACATAAGGAAGAAGGCATTATCTCAGCAGATCTGAAAAAGGTGGCAAATAGCAACAGGTAAGAAAACATAACTATGTCAAGAACAGAAGATTTTTAGGAAGCTTGCTTCCCTCTCTGTCAGTAATCAGATCAGGAATCGTAGACACAATACTGTGAGAAAATTTGAATCTGATCATGTTACTGAGTGAATAGATTTGTAAAATTTTCAAATCTATAAGCATTATTAGGTGAATTTAATTAAATATTTTAATTATTTCTTTTCAAAGATCTGCTTTATCTGTGGAAACAATTCAAATTACTATCACATTTTACTCCCTCGTGCATAGACTGTGGCTTAGTTCCCTTTCAGCAATACACCAGCAATAAAACATATTGTAACAAGGACGAGAAAAAGGCCGTGAGAACGCGGGAAACGCCAAGTGCTTCACTGATGAGAAAGGAAATGCTGCTCAGGAGCATAAATTGCTTCTATTGCTTCCTTGAAGAGGCAGGTGTCTACATGACCTTCGATTCCTCTGTGCTCCAGATTAGATAATGTACAGTTTACACATAATCACTCATCTGGTCTTGAGGATGTGCACTATTTTTCATTACAATGTCCTGATAAAAAAGTCATAGATGATGTTATTGCATGTGACAATGAAAAGTGAACGTGTGTGACATTGCAGCTGTTAGTGAGCAAAGGGGCACTCAAGGAGTGGATGACATTGGGTTGACTGTATGCTGGGTAGTCACCAACTACTCTTGTCCTGCCTGTCTGACAGACACCAGAAGTTATTGCCAAATTAACTTGTTCAGTACTCTGCATGTGCTGAATTACTGTTTTAATTCCAATTCCTCGTGGACATATTACACATATCATATCTTTTCCCCCTGCTGTTGGGGTACCACATTTCTGCTAACAGCTGGAGAGAGCCTCTCCAAGACATATTTAAGATATGTAGCAGATATACATTTTAAGGAAAATTGCAAAGATACTTTGGCCCAGGGCATATAAAAGCAGTATAAAGAGATTTCTTTTTGTTGTGCTCAAGAACATTCTGTACATGAATTTTTCCACTTCTGTTTTTCTTATCTCCATCTATGAAATCAAATCAAAGGCTTCCTTTCTGTGCAACCAGCTCAGAGGTCTTTGGTTAGAAAATATAGTCTATAAGATCAGCATTGTGCTGTTATGCCCTTAACATGATATCCAGTAAATACATAAGAAAACTCTTTATGTTTTCAGCTGTTCCTTACCTTTTGTAAGGCCTAGTTTTCCTTATAGGTATTTCAAAATGCAGTTGCCACAGTAACTACAATAAAAAGAGAGGAGGGAACAAAGTAAATATAAATGTTAAATTGCATTGGGAAAGACAAAAAGCCCCTTGCTACTGAAGCACAGATTATAAATTAGAGCTTTTATGCTGCAGAACAAAGCAATTTGGTAGGCGATCATTTTTTGTCAAAAATTAAAACCTAACCAAGGCATATTTTGATACATAGCATTACCCTCAGGGTGGAGTCTGGCAAAGGAGTTAAATTGTTTTGTATGCTACCTTCAAAATCGTGTATTTTTAAAATCTTAGTCTGTGTCTAATGTTTATTTCGATGTAATTCCAAGCACACATGAAAGTATACACTTAACCATAAATGGTGATTTTATTTACTGTTTGATCACCTCTGCTGTAAGCATTGATTTCTTTCTATATATTATAACTGTAGTTCCTTGCATCCAAAATGGTTCCCAAGGACAACAAAAAGAACCAATAAATCCAAAGGCAATAGTGTGAAATGAAATATAAGTTTGGCCTTTTATATGCAGCAGCCAACTGCAAAAAATTTATGCTTTAAGTTGTCAATTAAATAAGCAACAAGAACTTTTTCTAAGTGACTAAATAACATCCTACTACTGTCCAATGTCTGGTGACACAGCTCTAATAGGTCACAGTGGTACAGTAAGAATGACTAACAACAGATTGTGGAGTTATTTGATTACTGTGTGAGCAATGTAGATTGAGCCCTACACATGAATGAAACAGCCACAACTACAATTCATAAAACTCAAGCAGGAAATGAATTTCAGCATTATTTATTAACACTTAAGCAGAGAAAGTAGGAATAGGATAGTCTTCATATACTACTTAATGCTCGACTATGCTTCTCTCTGATGGCCTCCATTTCCTTTGTGGCGCCCATACATCAAATTTTTCTTGTAGAATATTATGCTTTCCAGACAAATATAGGGTTTTTTGACCATGTGTTTTACAGCTGCAGCCACATATTCATTCAAACTTGTAGCCTTGTGGTGGGTATCATATTAACAACAACAAATTAACATTTCTTTACCCAGATTCACATGGTTAGTAAAAGTATCTCAGAAAAAGTATCTTATTTTTAATTTTAAATAAATGACTATTGATTCAAAAACAGTTTAACTGGCGTTAGCTATAAATATCAAATGTTATTGAATTATCTAAACAATCTCCAATATGAGAACATCAAATCTCAGTGGGATTGTGCCCTGAGATAAGATTCTACAACAAAAACATATATGACAGCAACATTTATAAAGCATTTTAGAAAATTAAGATACTGTGTTTGCTGATAAGAAGGAAAGAATAAAATATTTGATTACTTGCAACAGAAATGTAATGTGAAAATCAAAAGATATATTGTATGCATCCTATCTTAAACGTACTTAAACATTTTACACCTCTTGTTACGCAAAAATAATGATATCATTATAAAGTACTCTTACAGGAATATAACTTCCTCATAATAGGAGTTATATTGGTAGCTGTATATTGGTAGCAGTAACAATTCCAGATGACAAAATGAGTATGCATCCTGTCTAAGAACTATCCAGTAAAATTTAAATTTTAGTCTTAACAATTAATACTTAAGGACCAGTATGTCAATGGAACAGACACGCAATAATTCTATAATATTGTCATCAAATATTCCCTTTTTTTCAGTAATGATTTTTCAGTAATGATTCAATGCTGTGCCTTAGAAACTGAAAAACTTGGACTTTCTTGCTCCAAAAGTTACACATTACTGTCTGATTCAAAGTCTCAGCTAATGCTTAAAAAGAAAAGGCTGTTGACTAATTTGCAACAATAAAAATATATTCCTAATGAACCTTGAAATGAGTCTTCTTACTGAAACTGTTCCTATACCTGAAAAGAAGCTCTAGTAGTTCATACACCACTGCCTGCTGGATACGGAACATAAACCAATAAAATCACTGAATAATATATCCTGGCAGAGGTCTAGATTAAATGGCTTTTCAAAATGAGATTGTAAAGTTGATCTTAATCATAATATCTCAATGAAGTTGTTATTGCACTGTGGGCTATTAAGATACCAGGCTATATTCTGTTTGTATGGTATTCTTTACCATGGACAAAGTCATAAGGTTCTTGGATTTAGCCTGATTAACTAACATTATTCTTCTCCAATATTATGATGTTACCCATTAATTAATTTCAAAAAACTAATAGATTTGACCATGGCAACTGGTTTCTGGAACACCGTCCTAGTAGGATCAGCAGAGCAAGAAATTTGCCTTTTTTTTTTAGGATGAGTCAAGTGTAAGAAAAGATTAAGATTATTCGGTTGCTTACGACAGCAGGACCTGGACTTGAGAACCCAGAAAATCCTTTCTAGTCTTGTATGTTGAAGAAAAATAGTGATATTTTTCTTTACAGATGAAGCAAACTTATCTTAACAAAAAAATAAGAGATAGATTTTGTCTCAAAAGCATAGCAGGAATGGACTGAGAGAAAAGAAATACATAAGCCAAGGTATAGAGGAAATTCTACCATCTTTAAACACTATACTGCATTTCCTGCATGCCTGAATGTTTTTCTGATGTGTCCCTTCCATACCTGAAATAAAGTACAAAACAAGCAACCAAGTCAAACTGAATTTTTCTTAGTAAGATCTTAATTAGGATCTGCACACTAGCCTCAAATTCATAAATAAACTTATGTTTATCTATCACTGACTCAACACACTGAAGTATTAGATTGAATTATCTCATTTTTCTTTCCCTTTGAGCTGTTTAAATGCTGCAAAGGACACAGCCTCTGTTTGCGCAGCCCTCTGAGAAAACAGAAGAATCACATACAGCAGTAACTCACCTGTCCTACATAACCCAATTCTGGTTCTTGATGAACTATTGTGTACTAAAAATGTTGATCACAGGATTTGGTATATGTCACAGGATGTAGAGCAGGTACTGGAAATAATGCATGGGTAATAAAATTATGATATCTTGGAAAAACATACTGCTTTGCTATGAGTGGTTCATTAGTTACTTTGACAAAAGCATCAGCTACCTTAGTATCTGGTTGCTGAAAAAAAGTTGGAGATTTTCTTCAAAAAGCAGATACTAACTTTTTTTATAGACCATTCAAATCCCTGTGGCTTTTTTTACTGAACACGTGCCAAAGATCAAGCTATCAAGCTACAAAGTGTGCTGCAAGAAAACAAATAAAGAATGCAAGAGAGCAGCATATTGCCAAAGCAAAGGGATTTGGTATCTACAATGAATGCTTCTCTATAGCTGTCATTAACATTAGAAACAGATTTGTTTTCAAATTTTCCTCTGGAACAGTCCCAGCCAAACCTTTTGTATATATTTGGGCTGCATGGTGATTATAAAATTGAGACCCTAGGCTTCAGCAATCCCAGAGCTATTTGCTTTCCAAGCTAGCAGTTTGAAGGCTTTTTGTAAGCTTTCAGGCTTATTTTTTGCACGCCTGCCCAATGTAGGTATTATCCCTTTGAAGGTGCTGCCTCTGCTTTGTCCAGTCTCTTTCTCAGATAGCTGGTGTGTTTCAAGTAGGCTGTCTAAAGATCATCTCTAGAATAAGAGAAAAAATAAAAAACGTTGACTTGGTCAGAAGGATGGTGCCTATAGTGCAGTATTCTGTCTTCAGCATGAGCGAAGGGAAGAAGATAGGAGGCACTTTCTGTCAGCTATCACCTTCCTAAAATCTCTGTAGACAGTTTCCTATACTAGGGATGTTGGCGTGTATATCTCCATCAAGCCCTGTAGTCTGCATTTTGACCCTAAATTCACCAATTTGTCTTATCCCCTATTGAAAATATAGCCACCGTCTGTATCCTCAACCTCCTGTAGCACAATTTTTAGTAGCTCACTTAAAATTACCTGCTTCCTAAAGAAGTATTGTCTTTTATATATGCTATATATAAAAGAGTGTCCCATGTATCTTGTTTTGTGTGATCTGGGAGGACCTTCTTCATGCATTTTGTGAACCTCAGTAATATTCCTCACTTCTCTCTCCTCACCAAAGTGAAGTTTTCTAGCTTTTCAATATGCTGCATTCAGTCCTGGTGACTCATTGGAATCTAACTTGCCTATTTGTTATAAAGCTTCGTGAATACTAGCATCAGATTTTTCTAGTTCCTCTGACTTATCTGACACAAACAATATTCCAACATGTCTTCCGATATCTGCAACAGTAAAGACTAATATATAAAAAGTTCAATGAGTTTTTCTAATTTTATCATCCTCCTAGTGTACCTTTTTACACTGTGTTATTAAATGATCTCAACTTATTCTGTAACTAGTTTCCTGCTTTTGATTTTAAAAGTTTTACTATCAGTTTTAACACCTTTTGTCTGCACTTTAATTCTTTCTCAGCCATTCCAGTTTTCTTTCTGCATTTGATTTTCTACACTTTATGGGTTTTCCTGTTCTTATTTAGGCAAGCTTTCAGTTTCCTCCATGCTAGGTTTTTTCCATCCATGCCTATCTATGATCCCCATGTGTCATGGTGGTTGTGCAACAGAGTGTTTGGACCACTTTTCTTTCTCTGCTTTTGGAATTGGAGCACAGATTTTACCTAGACTTTTGACATAATAATTTTAACATCCTCCAAGCTACTGGTAGATCTCTTGCTTTTTTTGACTTTTCTTTTTAGGAGTTTTCTTCAATTTTGATGTGTTTTCCTACTGTGAAATTGAAAATTCATGTTAGATTTATTTGCCTTCCTTACCTACTACAATGGTACTTATCTCCTGCCTGCTTCAGAGGCAAAACTGAATACAAGCCTCTGCATTCAGTGGTATCCATTACAATAAAGTTTCAGGCCACAATCTCTATGTAGGTTACTCTCTCACAAAAGTTCCTCACTTCCTACCATACCTAAATCCACTCTCTCTACACCACTGCTTCAATTACACATTTACATTCAGCCCCTTAGTCCTTGCATATAGGTCAGGCAGTATTTCAGAGAAGGCTATCACTGCAGTCTGAGTCTTTGCTCCGCTGCCTAGCAGGCAGAATTAGCCTGCAAAAACTAAGGATCACAAAGCTCCTCATTTTTACATGCTTATTCATTCCTCAGTCTTTCAGTTGAATCTGTCTTTAAAGACACCAACTGCCTGCATCAATAACAATCAATAACAAAGTAGAATAGTAGGTTTTGCCACACAGGACACTTCATATAGGAAATATGAATCAAAGAAAAGTCAGCCACTAATGAAAGTTCACTACTCACTACTACTGATCATGTTAACATAGACCATTAGCTGTTATTTGGATTGAAATACAAGCTGCTGAGCTAGACATAAGTCTTACTATTTGAGTTTTCCTTATTATGCCTCTATTGCACAGGATATTAGACCGACTGATCAGAAAGGTCATTTCTGGCTTCAAGAGAAGAGATTCTAGGGATTATTGTAAGTCATAATGAAATTGAGCCATTGCTATTCTAATTGTTATTGGCAGAACCAATAAAACCACATAAAGCCTCTGAGTCCATCACATTTAAATACATGACTCATGTCCTAAAACTGCTGAGGTTATACAAGATCTGTTCTCTAATATTTTCAGAAACTCTGAAGAAGTTTGATATTCCATTACAAATTTAAGCAAATCAACATAGTGTAAAATCTGAACTTAATTAAATAAGAATTAATTGGGAGCCATAATAAATATTCCTTCTTCTGTAAAGATCAAGTGGAATCTGTTCAAATTTTTTATCTTAGTCTGCTCTTTTCCCACTCCATCTCTGTTTCTCTTTCACACAGCACATTCACTCATCTCAAGAAGCAATTGATCCACATGGAACACCATTATGTAAAGAAAAGGCTTAATCTCATCACAGGTACTCAGGAAACAGTATGAGCATAGTAAACCTAAGAAACAGATCTTACAAATGAATTAAGGAAGATGATATCAGCTGTGCCTATATAGTCAATGGGCATGAAGATGAATTGTGTCTACTTATTGCACATGAACTGGGAAAAGACAGGCAAGAAAATGAAACTGCAGATGTGCATTCCACATATATTCAATACATTTAATTAACATTTACCATCTGATTGTGCTAAATAGTCTTAGAGTTTCTAAAAATAGAAGAAAATAGATTTTGTATTATCTCATCAGTGAGTCATGTATTGAAATGTGATGGATTTGGAGGAGAAATATTAGGAGAAGCTTTCATGGTCTTTCTAGTTCATTCATCATGTATTCCTATTGTTTTCTGCCAATTTTGGAAAAAAAACAATTATGTGAGTACAGAGTGATAAGTTTGCCTAATCAAAGTGAACTCAGTGTACAGTATAAGAAATCCTAGACAGTCATTATTGGAGATACCATCACAGAATCACAGAATGCTGTTAGAAGAGACCTCCAGGGATCCTCTAGTCCAATCCACCCGCTCCAGCAGGGACACCTAAAGCATGTGGCACCAGGTGGCATCCAGGTGGGTTTGGAAGATCTTCAGAGTAGGAGACTCCACAGCCTCTCCAGGCAGCCTGTTCCAGCGCTCTGTCACCCTCCTGTCACCGGCCACCACAGAGAAGAGCCTGGCCCCATTCTCCCTACAGTCACCTCTCAGATGCTTGAACATGTTAAATATCCTCTCAGCCTTCTCTTCTCTTTCTTTTCTTTATCATGTCCACCCACACATGGTGGTTAGTTGTTATTCTCTTGCTTGTACATAACAAATGTGATTTTATACTCAACACCCCACATCCCATATCAATAGACTTGCTTCCTGAGGCCAAATTCAAATTTTAAATGACTTGTTGCATCACAAGCTGTAAAGACAAATGACAACTCTAAAATTCTTTTTGATCCAAAAAGCATACATACATTTCTTAGATGCCTTCTTCCCTAGCTGTAGATTCCCTTATGGAATCAGGATCTTTGGATTTCCCCATGTGTTCTATATAGCCTTTCTTCTGTTCTGAGGCATAATGGTTGACTTTCCATAAAGTCCCAAACTACTGTGATTTTCTTCAGCTAATATATCAAGATAACAGAATGAATTGTGAACATAACCACATCTGATGTAAACTGCATTGATGTTGGAGTTGTACATCTGGGCTCTGTAGCTTGAGAGACTAATTCATCTTACAAGGTGAGGAAGATCTCACTTGATCTCACAAAGTGGGGAAGTTCTCATAAGGACAAAATAAGCACCTGTATATAGTTGTTAGGCTGGAACTTCCTGAACCAAAATAGCTGCAATTTTTGTCTTTTTGTTTGTTTGTTAATTATGTGTTATTTATGAATGTTTGCTATGACAGGTGGGAAACTGTATCAAACTGCTTTTGACATGTACTGTTTTGTGAATGTGTTCCTAAGGACTTAAGGGATTATGCAGTCTATTCTGTTTGATACTGGAGACCTCTGTCAGCTAGCAGAGCTCATCTGGAATGTGTATTTTAGGCCCCGTTGCAGTTTGATAGTGGTAGGGGGGGCAAATTTAGTAAGAGATGAATCCTCTTGGGTTCCAGCCCATCCTCATACGTTAGAGGAACTTGGGGCAGCTGAACTCATCTCTTAATAGAGATACCAAATCCTGTGGTAGCTATAGCCCTGACTCTGGCAGTACCGGATTCACAAACAGTCTATAGACTGTAGGTCTGATCATCTTCCAAACAGCAAATCAAATTCACGAACAGTATGACCAAATATAGGCCTGACTCTGGCATTATTGGATTCATGAATAGTCTGTCAACTGTAGGTCTGATCACCTTCCAAACAAGTAGCCGAGCTCAGGAATAGCACGATTTATTCAAATGCAATATTTAGAGAACAGTTTTTGAATGTTAGTACAGGAAAATCTCTACTACAGTGTGGGGTTCTTAGCTAGCGCACAAATGTGCTATCATCGCTCACCCCAGAAGATGGGAGAGGGCTCTCAACTTCGAGGAGTATCTTCCGGTGGCGTCCTGACTGGAGTAGAGGAAAGGGGTTCAGCCCATCGCCCGATCCAGAAGTTACAATGGAGTCTTCCACCTTTCCTTCTTCCTTCTTTCCTTCTTCTTTCCTTCTTCTTCTTCCTTCTTCCCCAGTTCCTACAATATCCCTCCTTAGTTCACTTTTTATATATTTTCTTTTACATTTAGGTGGAGCTTGAATGACTCTAGTCATAATAACTCTTGTTATTGATTGGTTTAAAAAGTGTCTTGAGTTAGTTGAAAATCCAGAGAGCATGCTCAGTGAGGAGTGGTCATTCCTTGGACACAGGTAACTTCTGGGATGGGGTTGTGTATTGGTATTATAATGAGATTAGAATGAGGAGAAGTTTGAGCAAAGTCCATCAGCAGGGACTGATCTGCCACCCTTGTTATCCCAGCAGCAGATACCTTATCGTACTATGTAGCTTATCGACTGTGTGGCACCACCAGGCTGCCACCTCTGCAGGGAGCACAACAGAGTTTGGCTGCGGTGTCTTCACTCCGCTCCACCCTCCACTCACTCAGGTTATCATTTCAAAGGTGTGAGTCCCCTGAATGCTGAAATATTTTTTGAAAGATCAGATGTGTGATGACATCTTCCTTTCAATGCCACACCTGCAACCTTAAGCCCATGGGTGAGTTGACTTTTTTTTTTGATTTTTCAAGACCAGGGAAAGAGGAAAAAAGTGTAATAGCTATTTCTATTCACATAACCTTTTCTCTCTGAGTAGTATCATATGAATGTTACTGAAAAGACAATTAATGTGAAAAATGAATGTTTTATACACTAAAAAGTGAGAGCCTTTTTTGAATATCAGCCTCATTAAATTCTCATTATTTACAGATGAAGCAGTTTGAATTATCCTTGTAATTTTTTCTGCTTTTCTGTTTCTTCCATTATTCTTATCAGCAACATTTTTGTCATTTTAAGTGCCCAAATTTATATTGAATATTTAATTATCTTGACAGCTTATAGCAAAATATGTGCTGAATAGGAAGTAGGCTGAATTATGTGAACCGTTTCCTAAACTGAAACAGGAAAAGAATTAAACAAAACTAGAGAAGTGGAGTTCGAAACAATATATTGGTTTTCAGTTCAGCAGAATTAAGCTCCGATCCAAAGCCACTGAAATCAATAGGAGGATCTTCCACTGAATCTGGCCATGGAACAACTTTCTGAAGCAGAGAACAAGAATCAAAAGTGTTCCTTTATCTGGACTCACTGTACATGCAAAATTAAAGGAACACCATAAAGTACGGAGGTGAAGACGAAGACTCTGATCCTGAGTAAGCTACTAGAACTACTGTTAACATAGAATTCTATTAAATGTTATAAAATAAAGTCTTCAAATTTTTGTTTCAAATATTTTTCTCTTAACAGTTCAGAAAATATTTTATCATACATTTAATCCGTTGCCCTTTAACAATAGAACTACTAATTATTTAGTTCAGACTTTGTTTTAGGTATCTTTTTAATATATACACTGCATTGCAACACAAAATAAGTAACTGATTGAGATATCATTTAAACCAAGATAATACTCCATCTATAGAAAAGATGCAATAGACATTTGAAGTATAAGAAAAGTTATAAATAGCATATAATCTGTTGAAAAATTACTGCCATCCATCGTTTTAATATCAAATATAATTATATTAAAAAAGAAGAGAACTGTTGAATAAGAATGAGCTCTGTGGATCCTATCTGACATAGTGAATATGTAATCACCATATATCAAATGATTAGGAATCTTAATGATTTTGGAAATGTTTTCTTCAAGTGAAACATGAAAGAAATCGCAAACCAAACTTACAATAAGGTCTGATTCTGATGTAAGTAACATTACTCCAAATATGTAAGAGCGGTGGATGTCATCTATCTTGACTTCACCAAGGCTTTTGACACCGTCCCTCACAACACCCTCCTGGACAAGCTCTGGAGATGTGGGATGGATAAGTGGACGGTGAGGTGGATTGGCAACTGGCT
>JAWLRI010000215.1:8703551-8734678 GCA_034781795.1 Crypturellus tataupa
GTTGGACTAGATGACCTCTAGAGGTCCCTTCCAACCTTAGGCATTCTATGATTCTATGATTCTATGATTCTATGTGTGGGTCTGATGATTTATTATTCATCTAAAGGACATAAGCACATTGCCAGGAAAGCTTACTCTCTACAAAGCCAAAAAAGTAACTTGAAATATAACTGGAAAAGGGATAGCATAATGGAAAGAGAATCAAGAAATAAGGAATACAGTCATAAACCTGGTTATATTCTGATCATGAGGAATTTTAATGCTACACTGCAATATGACCCATGATTTCTATTGCTAAGGGGTCAAAGGGAATATCCAGAACTGAACTGACAGCTCACGGTATAACTGAGTCTTCCATGAAGAACTCTCTTTTTTTAAAAATGTCTGCTTTTCCCACTCCTGGTTCTCAGAGGAAGCAAGCTGCACATTGCAAAAACTGCAAACTGATTATAAAAAAAATGCATTGTTTGCAATGAATAATTTGAGTACCTGTAATCATGACACTGTAATATCCACTCATTTTGTTATTAGGTCCCCAAGTACTATTTATTCGGAATGTAAGCTGCTAACATAAAGTGTGTCAGTAATCCATGGAGTATCCAGACTGATAATATATAATAGTTACAGCATATGGGGGATTTGCTGTAAATAGATAATAATAACTACTTAAAATACAATCTCTCTTGTCAAAGTATAACTTCAAAGGAAGAAAAGCTAAGATTCCAAGTTAACATTTTTTAAAATACATAAATAAATAAAACTTTTGGCAGATTTTTAAATTGCATATACTTGCAAACTTTGTGAACTTACATATGACACATGATAAATAGAGGAATAGGCACTTTCGTATTGGTCTCATAAGGAACAGATGTATGCTGAATAACGGAGCTGATTAGGCTGGTGCTATAAACTCAGGGCTGGGGTAATTTGTTTGACTCATCAGTCTATGAAATGTGCACAAAGTTTTGAGACCTAAGGCCAAATTTGCTCATATTGTATAATACTGTCTTGCTTGATACTACATTGTACTACAGAAACCTTCTTCTAGATAATTAAGTTTGGGATTTTAGTCTGTTGACTGTTTCAACAACAAATGTTTGTGTCTCATCACTAGTCTTCAGTACATGATGCCTTTCCAAATATAGTCTTCAGGTATGCAAGACTCTTCACTAAGCCAAACTCTCAAGAACTTAATTATTTGTGATTAGTATATGATTTCTGACAGACTCCATTCTAAAACTTCTGAAATTCATCCTGTTACCTATTACTCCATATAAGTGAGTAGTTATTTAAATCTCACTGTATTATGTTCCTGATTGATACAAAAATTGCAAACAGTGCATACAGAAGAATTCAATTGCTTCAGCTTTTAATTTCCCTTGTTCCTTCCATAACCTAATTTATCTTCCAAGCCCACAAAAGCTATGATGCAAACCATAAATAACATTTCCACTCATGACTAACAGGGACAGTAACTCAAGTGGATATTCTCAATGGATATCTCGGTCTGATGAAACTAAATTCCCTAGTTTCATTCTTTAGTCTGTGAAAGGAGAGAAGTACCTCTGGCATGAATTTACACCCTACCTAGGCTGCCATTACCCTTTGAGAATATCTCTCGGTCAAAAATGCTTCAAAGAAATTACCTCTTGGTGAACATTAACTCATGCATAGAGACTCTCAACCCAAGCACCCCTTCTTCCTCTCCCAGTGTAAGAGAGGAGAGTGCATGTTACAGATTGCCCAGAGAACTTCAGAGGCAGGAAGTATGCAGAGCTAAGTCACAACAGTCTTCCACTGGGCTAGAGACAAATAGCACATTTTAAAGGTGATGGACCATGAAAGTCACACAAACTTATCTGCTATGGAGATCAAATGAACTCATCTTCTCATAGATACATGTATGCTTGTAAAGAATTTTCTTTCATATATTTGGGTAATGAAACAGCATTCAAATGCATATGAAAAAAATAGTCTAAAATTTGCAGCAAAGTAAAAGGGCATGCAATCACATTAAAGACATTGCCATTCTAAAAATAAGGAGTATCTGCACTACTAGAAATATCTTTTTGTATAAAAAGAACAGTCTGCAGTTAACAGTTTGTCTTTAACTTCCCAAGACATTTAAAATAAATGGTCTTAAATATCTTTAGTCTTTCTACTGTCAGTATTTGTATTTGTATTCTGTTCCCTGAATGATCTCTTAATCCTAACTAGAATATTGTACGTGGTTGCAAAGCCTGTAGCTTTTCAAAGGATATTTGAAAGCTGGAGAGTTCAGAAGCTGAAGAAAATGGCTCAAGACCTAGACCCTATTCATTCAAAGAACAAAGTTTCTTTCATCAGAAAGGCTAAGTGCTAACTTGATTAGACTGTACATAGGGGATAATGGCCTCAAACAAGTGACAGGTCTTTAATGCTTAAAGACATCAGAAGAGTATATATAACTAGAATTTGAATCTAATTGAGTGAACTAGTAAAATCATGATCAGATGAATTGGAATAGCTCTAAACTACAATCCAGAATTATAGATCTAGGTAGAAAAGCATAAAAACAAAAGAATATTATTTTGCTGTTATGAGCAGCTTACATTTTTCTCTATATGTTAACAAGTGGTAATGATGCTTTGATCTACAGAATGTGTTTAGATAACATTTTATTTCCAGCTTTATGTTTATAATGCATTACCTATAGGTGATAGGGTGAAAAATGTATTATTGCTGACGATTTTCTGTTTGATTTTGGCTCTAAATGTGATGCTAATAGTTTTGAAATTTAGAGCAATATGCCAAGATTCATGATGTACATATCGGAATATTTTAATGTCTAGGAATATTAGATTTTTAAGACAGGAGAGTTTTTTTTAAGAAGAATGTGACAGGCAGAGTTCAATTTCCCTACTCCATCTTTCAAATTCTCCTCATGCAGAACCCAAGTGCTAAAGGCCAGGATATATAGTAACACTAAATTATTTGCCCTTTTTCCCTGACATGTCCAGGACAGGCCTAAATAGAGGCCTAAATAGAGTATTAATTTCTGATTCCACCTTCCTTTAATCTGATGTTGCACTGCAGGTTTATCAATACATTCTTAAGTAACCTGAACCAAACTACAGAAGTGTTATCCAGTTTCATGTTGGGGAGGTGGAACTGCTGGCAGAGAAGAAGGTTACCAAACACTACGATGCCTTGTATAAAGAAAGTCAGGAGTGAATATGCATAGGACACCAAATTATTTTCTCTCTTCTTGGCCGCAAAGAAGCTGTGGATTCTGCCCAGGTTTTTCAGAGAACACACAGCCTGGAAGATATAGAATCAACAGCATGTCCATCAACAGAGAGATGTGCCAAAAAAAGGAGCCAATTTTTCAGAAGCACTAGGATTAGAGAATGAGAAATTGAGAGGTTTGGCAGTGGTGATTTATACTTTCAGTGGGGCATACTGCAGAGTGATATACAGGTTTAGCATAGCTTTTGGCCTATATTCATAAGATCCAAATGAAATATTTTCTCCCTACCTCAGTTCAAGTACCAAGAACATATCTCAGCTTAAATTTCATGATAAACTTTGGTTCTATACTTCTGTACGCTATATGCATTTATTTTAGGGTGTGTGCGGCAAAAATATTAGAATCAAGGCTTTATATCAGTAAACAAAAAGTGTTGCAAGTGTATAGCTGCATATTTCTATGGAGAAGTGTCAAGCCAAGTGAATGAATTATCTAAACCTTCTAATCTTGAAAGCATAAGTATTTAGAATTACTATATATACCGTACATGAGTAATGTGACTTTTTTTTTCTACATAGGATTTCAAAACTATTTCTAAATAGGTATAATGTCAGGTCAGTAGCCAAAGCTGAGAATTGTCCTGAATTAGGAAAAGAAATTTTTTAATGAAGTTGTTGAAAGGATGGCTGGGCAGCCATAAATCTCATGGAGTTGTAGTTGCCTATTCCGTTGTCTCATTATTCACCTCAAATTTGAGCTCGGCTTGTTGAACTAAACTATTTGCCATAGTTTAGTAGTCCTATGTAGGTTACAATGAGAGATTATTTCATTTGAAACCTGTTTATCTATTTCATTCTGAAATTTATTTCGAAAGCTTTAGCATGTACTATTGAACCTAGCCTCTAACTCTGTCTTACTGAAATGTCCCCCTAGCCTCCTATCCCAGAAAAAAGAGGAGGCAAAATTCTCATTCTTTGAGCTTCTCTGAAATTATTACTCATTCTTTTTTTGCTCCCTAGTAATCAAACAGGTACTGGAATGTATGGTGAACTGAAAAGACCCAATTACTCATAAAATTAATCAGCAATCATCTTTTTTGTACAGCAGTTTGTTTTTTTTTTTTCAAAGAAAGGAAGGTGATAACTTTGTAGTGTGTTTGAGGAAGATCCTGACTTGGTTTAATGAGGACGGGTGTTGAAATGAAGGAAAAAAAAGCACTCTTATATGTGGGCAGGAAAGAAACAAAAAAGTCAATAGTCGAAAAGATAAATATTTCTACCCATTTTTGCTTCTCTACAAACTTGTTATAACTTTGGATCTTAAAAGTGTCATTTCAATATTCACAAATGTATAACTGGAAAATGCTAAACAGACTTTCAAAATCATGTCAAAACCATTAGTTCAAAATAGCAATTTTTCATTTGCAAATCATGCCAAATGATGGAGGCTCTACCTAGTGGGTATTTCAGTCCAAGGGTCAAACTGATATTCACAGACAGCTCAAAGTTCTCTTTCTTAATTTATTATGCTGGTGGAATCCCTAGAGTGAATTTTGTATACGTATATGCATAAATATCTGTGTAGAAGTATATACGAGTTACATAAGCAATTTATGTTAAATAAGTATAAATATGTTACATTTACAATTAGAGTTTGTGATTTAAGTGTATATTAGTTTCAGCGGTTGTTTATTATCATATAAAGCATACAGTGAAGCTGCTTTATGGATATTGATGTCTCAAATAAAAAAGTAGAATCCCATGCCAATGAAAAAGCTATAAAGTGTTTCTTAAGTTCTAAAATACAAAACTGCATATATACTTTCTAGAAAATGTTTTAAATATGCATCACTTGTCATGTATTCATATGACATTTTCTATTAAAGATGCCACTTCCCTTATTTTTTATTTTAACAAAGTGGTGATCTTCAGTTCAAGTGCCCTGTCTCTGATTATAATGGATGATCTTACTTTAAATGAAAATTTGCTCCTGTCATACAGAAATCTACTGTTATTACACTCCATTGGAATAATTTATTAACATCGAAAATGTTAAATGAAGACACAGTGGGTACAGAAAGCCTTATTTTTTAATCTAGTTTAAGAGTTTTTTGTGGTTGCTGTTACTTTAAAGCATTAAGAGCTATACTGGAATAGTTAAAACTTGTTTTTTGTTGTTTTTTTTTTACTCTAGTTTAAGTTCTTTTTTATTGTTGTTGTTATTTAAAAATATTAATAGCTATACTGGAATAGTTTGCTGTTGAAAAGTACAAGGTAAAAAAAGATACATGACTATTTAATACCTAGAAAAATGTCTCACTAAGGCTTATGTCAGAATTATTTTACTTTTAGTTGTTACTGAATTCTTAGAAATGAAAATTAGGTGCTCCATAATAATATCTGAATACTCCCTCAAACACTAAAGCTTCCTTAAAATAAAATTAAATATATATATGTTCAGTGTTTGTTATTATTATGTCTAATAGCTTTATAAATATTATTCCATGCATTATGTAAGACAAACCACACTGTACAAGTTTATTTGTGTCATATTATGAGCCTTCATATTGGAGATAAAATCTGCATGAGCGCAGCCTCCCACACCACTTCCTCCCCACAAGTGCTGGCAGGCTGCTGGCAGGTCCCCCCAAAGCTGCCTCCTCTCCTGCCTGAAATGACCTCCTTCCCCCAGTTTCTCTTCACAGGGCGAGTTCTCCAGGCACCTGACCGTCTTGAAGGGGGCCCCAAACCGGACATGGTATCTAGGTGCGGTCCAGCAAGGATCAAGGAGAAAGGCATAATCACTTTTTCCAGGCAAAGGGCTCTGCTCCTGGTAGAGGCCAGGATGTTGTTGACTTTCTCTGCTACCAAGTGGCTCCTGTCTGCCAGGACACCCAGATCCTGTTCAGCAGAGCTACTACCCATCTGGTCAGTCCCCTGTGTCATTGCAAGGGATTCCTTCATCTCAGGTGCAGGACTTCATATTTGCATTGAATTTCATAAATTCCTCCATCCCCTCAAGGTTCCTCTGAACGGCCAAGGTACCCGTAACCCCAAGCATATCAACTGATCACCCACAAACTTAGTGAGAGTGCGGCTTGATGACACTCTAAACGCTGATGGATTAAAACTTCATTCCTGTTTTTCCAAGTGAATTATGAAGGCCATCCTAAGCAAGCTTTCAGTTGTGTTCCCAACTGTCATACATTATTTTTTTCATATTGTTTCTTCAAACAATGTTATGGTGCTATGAAGTCTAATAGTGTTCAAATTAGAGACAGAAGAGCTTTTCCAGAAGAATAAAAGCAGCCCAATAAACAAAAGTATTGATACTTTTATTTAAGGACTAAAGCACTCAGAGTTCAGCCATTCTCAAAGAATTCCTCATATGGGAATCAACTGGAAGAACTGTCATGGAAACTCATAAAGAATTCTGACATTCTACTTCTTCAAAGGAATAGTCTTTTATTCTTATTTCCAAATATTTTAAATATAGTAGACTTGAAAAATGAAAAGACCAAAAATAACAAATTATAGATTAAAATTCAGAGTAAATTTCTCTGTTCTCTCTGCTGAATTGTGCAGGAAAATTGAGTATGATTTCAGATCTCGTTTATATCAGTGTAAATTAGAATTAAGTCCATAGAAATCTACTTATGATGATGTTCAGAAAACAAGTGTTCATGAATCTAATTGCTCTCAGGTAGGTGGTGAATTATGCTCATAATTCAGTCAAAACCAGAACTATTGACTATACCAAATAAAGTGCAGCAACAGTGACAAACAAAATCTCCAAGTAGAATATTACAAAATGATAAACTGGGTTAGTATCATGTTACAAAGCAGAGGAGGAAAAAAAGCTCTTCTCATCATACAGCCAGCTTTATACAAAATTTTTATTAACTCTGAATAAATCTACATGAAAAATAATTACCCACACAGTTCCCTGTAGAAACTGGAACTTGAGAAAAGTAAAAAGTCTACAAATAAATCATTTGTCCTTCAGCAGTCTAATTCTAAGATTGCACATACTTAAAATAGTAACCCTAATGAATCTCCTCCATTAACGTAAAGAAAATATTTAGCTTTTCCAGTAGGCTTTGGTGTCATAGTTAACTCCATAAATTAATCCTCAGTGTTTAGTGGGGCAGAGGGATTTGTGGTGTCAATGCTCCCTCTTAAAAAATAGGAGCTTTTTGCTACTTTATAAAAATCAAGAAATAAAGAGCATCTGCATTCATTATATACCATATTTTTCATTCTTTTCTCTTAACTTGAGCTCATTTTTATCATGAATAAAAGAAAACATAACAATTATTTTGGAACATCCGCTCTTAGGATTTAGGAAAGATACCAGATGGGGAAATTTGAATCCTTAAAGGATTTTTGTTTGAGGCACAAAGTAGTATAAGACAGAAGCTTTAAATTCTGAAGGCATCTGCATTGTTTCTCAGTTGCTAGTGTCCTCTCCTAGTTTATAGATTAGGATCTGGTTGACAGTTCATGTACCTTCCTAATGTCCATCATTCAGCAAATAGTTTGGAGCTTAAATATTGAGGCTTTCTTTCTTGACTGCTAACTGGCATCGTTTTCTGTTGAGATGCATGTTGCTTAAATGCAACATGAGGGAAAAGAGAAGCGATCCTAGAAGCTCTCTGGCAACAAATGTTTACAGCATTAAACCCCTTAAATTGTGAATTCATGGGGAGACAGAGCATATCTTATTAGAGATCATAAAGGACAGCAAAAAGCATGTCACTGTATGTGTTTTAATAATGATTAGTAATAGATCATAGCATGCCATGCATACCGTGAGTTTCAGGTGAACAGCATGATATAGACCGGTATCAACAACAGTAAAACATTGGTCTGAATGTTTCCACTACTGTAATAAAAACCATGCGTTCCTCTTCTCTCTCATTCTAAATTTTGGCCTTCCATATTACTAATGGCAGCTTTTTATGTCCTATCCTTGAAATACCCAGTGTTAGAGAATCCTACAGAATAAGAGGTGAAAGTTATGATGTTATTTAAACAAATGGTTTAGTTGCAGCTCACATCTAACGGAACATCCAACTAGGCAGAGACTGGTCAGAAATAAAGGAGAGCAATGACAGCACAGCATTACTTTAAATTGAGTTTAGGGAGCAAATGGTCTTTAATTATGTATGCGCCATTCTTAAAATTTGACAGATAGCTAATCCATCTTTCAACATAGAACTGTGTTTGAAAACAAAATATTGAAATTAAAAAGCAGATTGTATCCTCAGGCTTGTTACTTTTTATGGGGAAAAGACATAATAATTTGAGCACAGAAGTAAATGCCAGCTAATTCCACCGAAATGAGGACCCTTTACCATTTAACATATAGAAAATGGAGGAAATCTTCCTACGTTTGGAATGTTTACAATATTGTGGTCATATAACTAAGTATATTTTTCTATAAACTTATTATCCACAAATGTTTGGCATTGAAAATTTTTTTGAGGTTCACTTTGAACATATCAGAGGAAAGACATGAACTTGAGAAAAGTTATGCAGAGTTCCCCCCTTATTCTTTCCCTTAGGATTTATCTTGAGAAGAGGAAATTAAGTAAATTACCCACAAAGTAAACTGGGCACTATACTGTATCAGATGCCAGAGTAATTTGTTAAGTACATGAAGGACCAGACTTTTGTTTCCTCCACCGTCATGGTGTATTCCTCCTAGAAGAGGGAAACTCTGAGCCCACGGAAAGCAGTGGGGGTAGTTCTTATGCCTGCCATTAAGCATAATTGGTGTAGAATTAACCAGGGCAGCTAGGGAACTGAGGGCAATTTCCTCCTCTTCAGGCAACTCTCAGCTAGCTCATAGCCTCTTTAATCACATTTCAAGTTAAAGTATTTCTACATTCCCTACTGCAATGCAGTGTAGAGAAAGATACCACAGTAGCTGTAAATGTGCCAGCTTAAGTGTCGGAGCAGTTTAGTTGCTATACACTCCACACCAGTTAACTGACCCTGCTGAGAAGTGAAATGGCTCATCTGAAGCTTCACTCCACCACAGATATGCTGCTTCTGATACTTAGGGCAATTTATTCAGTATCTGTTCAGAAATTTCTCCTCTGGATCTCCGCATTCAGCAAAGGCACAAGCTTAAAGTAAACTTACCCTGCTTTATAGCAGTCTGAGGCTTCCTGAAAAATGTTTTGTCTAACATTTCCCGATATATTCCCGATTCCATAATAGTAAGAATATATGAGAGCATATGTGAGAATATTCTTTATATATTCTGTGTAAGGTTTTGAAAAAGAAACACTTCACAACAAATAAGAGTGTACTGATATAAAACAAACAAACAAGAAGAAAGCACCCTTTAGATTAAAGCAAATGCTTAACTGGCTTTTAGAATTTTCTTACTTTGAATATTTAATATCTATGTCCTATGCATTATCACTCAGGATCTTTTTCCCCTTCATGAAGTGCAGATACATAATTCATCTGGTTTGCATATTATCCTTTAACATCAAACACACTTACCTAAGCAAGTGACAAAGTGGAGTGGAGCAATGACACATTATCTTCTCCTAATGGAACGGAGATTGCTTGGAGTATCCTGAATACTTTGCCTATGCTGTTTCCACACCAGAACACGTTCATTCAAATCCTCAGTAGATAAGATCCTGGATGCTGTCCATTTTGTCAAAGAGAAGCTTGAATCTTAGGGAAGGAGCAATAAATGCTACATGGTTTAATTTAGCTAAATATAGCAATGTTAAATAAAATAGTATTTATTAAACACTCCATCAGTATAAGCATTTTCTGGCTGCAGTCCAGTTCATCAGGCCTTGATAGCCTCCATAAGATATCTATTCAAATTAAAACTGAATTAAGTCTTCCTGGCTTTTGATCTTAGCATCCTATGCTTTATATCATCTTAATCTTATTATTTTACAATTAATATTGCCCTTGTTTGTTATTTCGACCTGGCAGCTCATCTTATCTCACAGAAGTGCTCTAACTTCCTAAGTAAAAATTAGTATACTTGAGAGATTCCGAGAGTTCAGTCCAGCCCTAGATACGTGTGTCTGCATTGCCACTTGCCTTTTTTAATCTGCTACTGCATTTGAAGTCATATGCATAAGATACGCAGTGCAGTGTGCCTATAACTTAAAGCCAAGAACAGGTTCTCAGACTGTGCCAGTATTTCACAGTGACAATCAGGATCTTACTTAGGTAAGCCTGGACAGGACTGGAAAAGGTGTGAGCTTCATAATCTCACCTTCCTTCTCTTCATCTTGCTTTCTCCATTCCTAGGCAGTGCTTGAAAAAGTATGTTTTTATTTTCAAATGATTAAAATAGTTAGAATATTTTAGTTGCTTCCCTACTTGGCTTTCTACAGAAAGTGCTGCTCACACATTCATATCACATATTAAATTCAGATTAAATGCAGATAGTTCATATTTTTTACTTCATGATCAAATGGTGCACCAGATTCTAGCAGTTGGCACAAAGCTGTGATTTCTTTTCCCTTTGCTTAGCACTGCAGTTTGAAGAGGGTGAAGTTATTAATTCATACACAAGAATGAAAATAGCTGTTTTCAAAAGAGAGACATTGAATCATATCTACAGTATTACCCAAATCAATACATGACAGTGAAAACAAACAAACTCAGGGAGAGGAGGCAGAACTATTGTTTTTTACCAGGTAACAAAGGTTATTCATATTGTTCAGTGATTTACTTGAAGACAGTGAAGTGCAATGCTGAGAGGTGCAAGAAACAAAAGCAGAAGCAGAATAGAGAGTTCACAAAGAAATGTCTAGAGGGCTGGACCCTAAGGGCAATTTCCCCTTCTCATCAGTATTCCTGGATCCAGGAAGGAGTATCTCCGATAACTGTAATCCTAAAAGGCTCCGAGAAGAGTGGGTGTAGCTAATATCCATACCTATGACTGGAAATGAGATATGCCTGCATGATTCAGTCTGCTTCTCTACAGATCAGTAGCTACTTAGCTCTATCAGCACTTTTAGCTACTATGATAGAGGCACAGGTACCATTTCCAGCATATTATTCTTCCTGCCCCTTCAGATAGCTCTGTCTGTTGAACCTGTTCTGAGTATGGAATAAGTGACAGCCATAGCTGACTGGATGCTATTCACACTTTGGCAAAAGAGAAAATGTCTTGGTCATCCTCATTTACTTAGCAACATATTTTATGCTAACATGTTTGTTATAAATCTTTTTTTTTTTTTTCTGTAATTCATGGGAAAAGCTGAGTTAATTTAAGACACTGTCCCAGGACAGTGATATCATGTTATTAAAAAAACATCTAGGCAGACATATCAAACCTCTAATGAATGTAAAAGCTGAGGCATGCTAAGAAACATTGCTCCTAGGAAAGTGTTCAGCTACTGGGATTTCGTTTCTGTTATATCAAATGACGCATGCAGATTTAATAATTTTCCCTAATGGATCTTGGTTCAGTAGAAATAAATTGCTTAATGTAATGGCATTAAAGAGCAGTATTCTGTTTGGGTAAGGGAACAATCTTTCTTTATCATCCAACCAATCAGAGGAAAAGTCAAAAAACAAAGAATGTCATAACTGATCAAAGAGTTACTGTAGTCAGTAAAATGCAGTTCTGAGTGAATAAAAAGATTTAATTTTTATTAGCTTTTAGTCTGAACAACTCTTACTGCATATGGTTCCTACACTAAAATTTGACTCCTTCACCAGAACTTCCTGCAGTCCCACCGACTTCTAGAGACTTCACATGTGCAAAGTTGTTCCATGCATATAAGACTTCAGATTGTGTAAGAAGTCATATTTTATTCAAAAGCCATTAAAGTGTTGTCAAACTCAAAATATCATCTGAAATATCTAAAGCATTTAAAATATGCAGTTCTCGTTCCTATTCACTTTTAATACATACCTAATTTAAATGAATTTAAAAAATAATTTAAATCAATTTCTGCAAAGAGTGAAAATGAAAATACCTCTATGTAACCTAGAAGTTGAAATATGAAATCCAAACAACCTGTGACAGTAAGTAATTGCTTGGTTGTTGTTTTTTAGTTGATGTAAAAGTTATAATAATGACATTTCATTGCCACAATGCTTGACATATTATTGAGAATTGTTGAGGAAACAATGCTTCAAAAAATCAAGATACATGAATAAGGAACCAAATAAACATTCAGTTTTCAAAAGAATCATTATATTTTTTACATTTTGTAAAGTCAAGGGTTAAACCTGGATTTTTTTATTTTTTTCCTAAGCATGTTTTAATTTGGTTTTGAGACCATCTCAGTATGGGTAATCTTTTTACCAACAGAGTACGGTTAATATTGGTAAAGTATGCACAGACTAAGAGGAAATCTAAAAGATTTTTTTTTTCTTTAACAAACTCAAAAAAGCAGAATCTATGTTTCAACATAGATAATAGAGAGGAAACAGAAAGTGAAAGAAAAATATTTTTAATGTATTTTCAGTTTAAAGTTTGACAAAATGATGTCCATAAATCGCTTTTATTCTACAACAGAGAATGGCTAGTGCCTGAGTTAGAACAAAAAAAAAAAATTTTGATGGGTCAGGGATTGTTTGGAGACAGAAAAACCTAAGTCTACTTGAATCAGTTATTTAAATGAGGGTAGAAAATTACAAAATAAAATTCCAGCACAGGACAAGGACAAGCTTTGACCTCAGGTTGGTCTTCCCCTTTGTACAAGACTAGATAGGTAGAGATAGACTAGAGCTGAATAGAACCTTTAAAGATCCCAGTGAACTAATGGAACAGTATTTTAATGCATTCTCCTAGAGTACTGTGGATACTTCCCTTATTTGGGGGTAGAAAGTGCAGGCAAGCAGGTTCTCCCTGACAAGGAGCTGGCCTGTAGCTTCCAAGAGCAAAGAGATAACATTATATATGTGAAGAAGATGATTAGGCCTAAAGGACAGAGAAGAAACTAGAGAGAAAAATGCCTAGAAAGCTCGCTATTTTTTTTCCATTTTATATGACTATTGTTATTATATTTTTTTTCTCACTTTTCCTAACAAACTTTTCTTCCCAGACTTCCCCAGCCTCTCATTGTTAGAGCTATAAGCCTTCACTTCATCACCCACCCTCCACATGTAATCCAGTCACCTCACGGCATCCTCTGTTGTGCTCCAGGGGCTGCTCCAAATTTCTCCCAGACTGGTAGCTCTGTTCACCAGTTCTTGAAATCCTTGGGGCTCTTGAAACACACCTCAGAGGAAGGCTTCCTGGAGGAAAAGTGGGTTTCCCTCACAGTAACTCTGTTCTAGGGAAAGCCTAGAACAATGAACATGATGTGAACAATGATTTTTCACATCATGTGAAAAATGATTCATGGAGCCACACAAAACATGACAGATGAGAGTAAGTATCTACCACACACAAAATTATACAGATAGTAAGAGTAACTGGTCGAATAAATACCTTAGACAATTAATGTGACATATTAATATTTCAAACAACATGACTTAAGGTTGTCTTATAGCATGTGTGCACATACAAATTTCCTTTATACATTTTGCACATGTGAAAAGGTGAAAATTCTGTCTCCCTTCTTTTCTCTCTTGCTAGGAGCTTCTGAAACTAGCATTATGGCTGCACCTGAGCTTGCACAATACAATAATACCATAAATCATTTTCCATGTTCTCTCCATCATAGAGAGGGAGGAGAGTTCACTGCATTTATAACTTGCCACACTGATTATTTTGGGGAAAAGAAAAAAAGAAAAGAAGAATACTGCATTCATGACTACAGCAGATCTAACAATGTGTAACTTAGCATTTATTCAATGCATTTTGCAATGCCTTTCAAAATATAATATCTGATCTATATCTTAGCTGTTTTTCACTAAGATTTCTTCATGTTTGAGAGATGTTAGCGAGCTAACAGGCATTTCAGTTTCTGAAGAAGTTGTGGAACAAACTCAGCCCAGCCAAATAATTCCAGCCAAATAAGTCTGACACCTGGGAGTGAAAAAGGAAGCAAATATGATAGTGACTGAGAATTCACTCTAGGAAGCAACAGAGATTCTGGCTCAAGCCAGAGGTGTTTTACTATAATTGCTGCTAGATGATCTAACATATACTATTTTTCTATAACATAGCCTTGGGTGAAGCCTGGCTACCAGCTGACTGGCTTTGACACCTGAATGCCAAAGAGGTGTGATTTTATAAGTGACATTGCTGATCTATTTGCAGAACACATCACCTACCACTCGCAACATTGCTGGGGAGGGGGATCCACTAGAAAAAGAACCTTCAGAACAGACATAAGGAGCTTTTCTTTCTGCTCACTGGCCTCTTTTCATCTTCTCTTCTTATGTTTCAGCAGTATTTTTCCCACTTCTAGGCTTTATGCTTTGATACTGGTGCTGAATGCTGATGAGGCGATGCTTAATGCAACTTCAGGCAATGCAGTACTCCTGACAGCAGACTAAGCTTTCTGTAGTCAGATAGTATTCACCACAGCCTTTAAAGATCCTCAAGTTAGTGAGCATCTATATGTAAATAAGTGGAAAAAAAGTAGTAAGATGATTAAAGAGAAACCTGATCAGGGTAACCAGGCAAAAATGCTTAGACCATGTGGTCACATGTATATATCTGTATATCTGTCTATCTATATGGCACATATATAGTCTAAGAACTGCATTAAAAGATAATTTTTATCTTCATTCACGTCAATGATAAAATATATTTTGATGTCTCTAATCTAACCTTTCATTTCTCTATAAAATTATTCTTCATCTATCCTGGGTTTAGCTTGAAATTGCATAGTAAGGCTGTGGCTTTAGACTGAAGAATTCAATCTGAATTACCCACTTACCTAGGGGTCTCACAGCAAATTGTGTGTTTCAATAGCAATATAGCTGAAAAAGAATTATAGTACTATGCAGACTCTGACAACCACAAGTGATATTTCAATTATAAATGGGTAGAGCCTGCTAAAGTAAAACTCTAACTTGCTTGAAAAGTCATTTATTAAATATAGATTATATTGGCAGGAACACCATTTTGGAAGGTTTCTTTCTTTCCTTCTTAAACATTTATAAATATTAATTATTTTAGACATTACACTTTCAAAAGGTAGAATTGATTTTTATACCAGAAATAATCTGGAACCAAAATATAAATCACCTTTGAAATCTTCCAGTCTGAAATGCCCCTAAGTGACCAAAGTTTTCACATTTGAATACCAAAGCAGATCTGAGTTTTAAGGTTGAAATCCAGATATTTATGAAATTCAAATCTCTCTCTCTCTCTCTCTCTAAAGAGGTTTTTAGTGAGAATTTCTACCTATATAATGAAAAAAAAGCAAAGTTTATCCTATATAAGACAAAATGAACATGGATCAGGAGACATGTGTTTTCATATGCTTGGCTTTGTAAAGAATATGAAGAAATGAAGACCCAATGTACTTGCAGAACTATAGGAAGATCCCCCCACATGATGCCACTACAGCAGGTGAATCCCTTTTTGACTGAATACAACCTCAGCTGTTCTGTGACTCTGTGTTTCTGTGAACAGGTCAAAAGCTGCTTGCAGAGGCTGCTGTCACCTTTCATTCCCATTGATTTTAATGCAAACCAAGGCGCAGGAGGAATAACCCAGTGCTGAGAGTCCTATGCCTTAGTCACACTTGTCCTCTGACAATCAAAATGGTGCTAGGATTTAAGCAATTCTTTAAAACTAATCTAGGATTACCAAACTAATTTCAATTGGATTAAAGGAAGATTAAGAAGTCAGATCTCAAGGGAAATTTTTTTCTTTGGTGCTGATTGTGTGGCCACTTGTAAATATGCTGATCTTTACTTGTGCAAATAAACTAGCTGCAATCCTCAGAATAATTCATGAATAGTATTTTAAATACATGCACCACAGTTGTCAGGACAGAGACCCCTGTTTAATAGCCCCAAACAATTCACTTGCTACATAGTGATGGCTTCAGGGAAAATGATATTCTATTCAATCGAATAGATTATTTATGAAAAATGAGATGATGGATAGCTGACTATTCTGCCTAAGTCTATTCCACAGGATAAATCTCACCTGACTTGGTAATATGGTGACAGCTATGAATCTCATTATTTTAAGCTCTGAGTGGTGGACAGAAGTTTTACTGCAATCACTGCCATGAGAAATATTTTTAAAAAGGAAGGATACTAAAATCAGAAACTCCTACCTGGAGGCAAGCTTACGGCAGTCCTATCTGTTCTTAGCAGTTAGTCTCACTAGCTACTGTGGGTTTAGAGCACCTCTTTGTGGTGTTTTAGTGAGATGTTACTTTTGTTACTTACCAAAAGAAAATGTCATAGGGAAAATGCTTCACTTGCACAATCCTAGACAGCAACCTAAGGAAAAAAAAATTGAGGTACATCACCAGAAAAAACTAGAAAAAATAGCATTGTTAGTAAAATGAGTGATGAATGAGTAAAAAAACAGTTCAACTTTACTTTTCTGTAGTTTCTGTTGTTGGCTGTGCATCATAGCATGTGAAAATTAATGTACAATAGATATTTTTAAAAATCTATTGACTGTAGCCTCATACTAAAAATAATAATGAAGATAGAGATATTATTGATTTAGGAATACTTAAACCAACTGTTTCAAAAGTTATGGCAAATTATATCAGCTATGATCAGAGTAAAATTTCATCTAAATATTCTTAGATGAAAATTGTAACAAATCCAAAACAAACAAACAAGTAAATGTAAATATGGTCACATGGAAGTTGAATTTACAGAAGGAAGAGCTCTCTGTTTGGACAATATTCCAAGGAGTTGTAGATTTATTTATATTCCAAGGAGTTGTAGATTTATTTAACTATGGTGTGTAAAAACAGCAGTTTCTTATAAATCAGAATGACCAATATGAAAAATGGTCTTTAACAGACATTAATGAGAACAGAGTGAGCTGGTATAACTGCAGCTCAAAGAGTGAGGGGAGAGTTTCCTAAACCAAATCCTTTAAAAATAAATAGTATTCCGTTTCCTTTAAAATAAATAGTATTTTATCTGAAGAAAATATAAAAACATATTTTGAAGTTTGGTGTTTTGATAAGGAGACTTACCTAACTGTGAATAGGGAGGAAAATGTTACCTTTTAATATTAGTTTTTAAACCATTACACATACAGCCAAACTATAGATTCAGTCAGAAATACCTCCATAATACTCCATCCAGAGATCTGTTTCTGGCTATTTCATCATTGAGACAAAATTTTGGAGAAGAATCAGTTTATTTTGATCCATTAAGAATAAGCTTTGCCATAAATATGCTAACTAATAAAAATGTTAAAAGGCATTTTTGGATGCAAGCGCATTCTGTCCTTGCCCTGGTAGGACCCAGGGGAAACTTTCTGTTCCACATATGCTGTAGAATAAGTCAGTTCTCAGAAGTAGGACATTTATATGTCATGAAATATTCCAATTCAAAATTCATGTGCATTTTAATATAAATGAGGATTTATCATTTCCAAAGTTTAAAACCCCCATAATTGTCCCCTAACTGGCACTTATGTATAATGCCTTTGTTGGTCTGTCAAGCCAATCTTGTGCCTTTTTTTCCTATTATTGCAGAGGCCATTCGTGCAAGGATTATAACATGTGACAAATATAAAAAGATAAGAGATTTTTGGTATTTATTGTAAAGCTTAAGTCAGCTTTCCTACTCTTTGAAGCATAAGCCTCTTTTTGAATTTCATCCAAATAGCCAGACATCTTGTGTGAAAATATCTTACAATGCAAAGGTCTGTGAGATGACCATGGAATTCAAAGGGTATCTTCTGTCCATTGGAAAATTTCAGAAAGAAAAAGGAATTCTACTTCTGCTCAGTCTGCTGTTTTATTTTCTAATTTTATTGAAAGTCATTTTATCTAGAGGCAATGTTTATCTAGAAACAATGTTGCAGTCATGTTTTATATATTTAGCCTGACTAGTAATCTGAAGCTGATGAAGTTCACTCAAGTTTCTGTTCTTCACCAACCTGCTACACTGAGAGATACAGCAGTGAGCCAGATCCTGAATCTTCTGTCCAAATCATCTTTTGTTTCCTCTCCAACACAGGTAACTTTAAAAGGCTGAAAAGTTAGCCAGTTATGTTCACTATGTCAAAGACCATATTTTTCTTTCATATATGAAGTTTGTTTTCCCTCAGCAGTAGAAAATATGACTATTTAACCAAAGCTCTCTTTCAGACCCCAGATACATCTTTTACCATAACTGTATGGTAAAAACTTGCATGAGAGCATTCAACAGATTTCAGATGTGTTAGAAAGAGGTTTGGGAAAGTAATCATAAGAAATTGGTTCACTGATTTGTTTGAGGTCGTCTTCCATTCAGAAATTATATGTGATCTGAATGCAATTTTCTAGGACTTATCATTATCTGTAGAATAAGTTTTGTGAATTATTCTTGATCTGTAACTCTTTCACAAGCAATTAGTTGGAAGAATTATACATTTAAATTCCTTGGTTAGAGATGTGTCTGCTCCCTTTGTCAGTGAACTAAAATTCTAGTAGTGCCAAGAGACTCCCAAACAGGCCCCAAAGCAGTTGTACAGCAACACACATGGCAGTCAGGAATACGTTTGACACTGAAGTGTCTATGCATGTGCGCAAGTGTGCTGTGAAAGCCTGCATGTTTTCTGCAATACATACCTAGAATTTGCTCTTTCAATGTATTGTTGCTAGCAAAGTGATTTCTGGACCATGAAGAGAAGAGAATGAAATGCATACAAAAAGAAAACGTGCTGAAAAATAAAATGACTATTTCTGACTCTCTTCTTGTCATTACCCAAGCTGACTTTGCCCTAAATATTCAGCATCTGTTATCTACTAAGAGTACGGCTGGTAAACCTGAGCATTGTGATGTCAGCAGAGATCTTTTCAGACAGATTTAAAACAAATCAAGGAATCGTACAACATAGAGGAAGCATACAAAATCATGTATGCTTTCACTTTGTGTTCACCAATGAATAACTTTTCAAAATGATGCCCAAGAAAGGGAGTACCACTGGTATGATACACCAGGAAAAAAAAAAAAAAGGATAGGACAGAAATGAGAGACAGAGATATTAAATGTCTAAAGAGCTAGACAGTGTTTTAGGTATTAACTTGGAGGATAGAGGGAAGTTCTGTGGAAGTTAGGCTACTTATACTCCTCTGAGAAGTATGAGAAAAAAAAAGGCACATGAGAGGGAAATGCATGTAGATCCCATAGAAAGGAGAACTTCCAGTAAACTCAGTAACCTTGGATCCTGGGCCCCAGGAGGCTGTCTGCTGTATGTCTAAGCTAGACAAATCCTCAAAATGGAGAGCAGGACAGCCATTCTCAAAATCTTGGCCTAATTCCAATGCCATTGTAATGACTTTGGCATTGGGTCCAGAGAGAAGGAGTTTCTGAGAAAGACAAGTTTTCAAGTTTTATTCATTCTGTTTTGTATAGTGCCTTCAGCACTCTATAGAATTGCAATTAATGTGAGCAGACAGGCACAGAAACATTTAATTAAAAAAAAAATACAGCTGTATAGGATTCTAGCTCCAAGCAAGTTCTGGCAACTTTACATTCTTCTCTTGAATAGTACCAGATAGTTTTTAAAACTACAGAAGCATCTTTTTTAACGTCCTTATGTTTTCTTTACTATTTGTGCTTTTTAGAGTCATATTTCCATCTAAAATGAGTGATACATAGCTAATTTATCATTATGACTACATTTTATCATTAGATTGTTCTAACACAGATTATGCACAGTTTATTCATATGACCTTTTCATGAGATCTGTTAAAACTCCTTGCTAATTACAAGCTCATTGGTGAGACTTTTATGATAATATAGTTCAACATAGAAAGCTGGAGATATTGCTGCTTCAGCTGATAACTTGAATCCTAAGCTTTAGTACCCATAAAGTCACAGGGATTTGACTGCTACCCTAGCTTTGAAGAAGTGCTTTGTACCGTTGTCTACTGGAAGTCTACTATCTTTGCTGATATCGGGCTGGAGGGAGGGTGTTGTTTTGTTCTCAATAATTAAAATTATTTCCATAATGATTCAAATTTGCCTCAGTTATACCTACCTAGCTTGGAATGCAGAATAATCTAGTAGTCATGGATAATTTTTGATAATCTTGGTTGAAGGTCAGAGCTGCATTAGGGATTCATTTTGAATCATCTACACTTTTACTCTTGCATTGTGGATTATCCATGTACTTTCTTTGCTAACAAACCCATTCTTTATTTTTCTAGACTGTTTATTCTAAAAGTTCAAACCAATTAGAAACTGAGAAATGTTTCAGCCTGGGCTTTGGCCTAGTAGATTTCTTCAGTTTCCTGTATACTTAAACTAAGAGACAGCACCAGACTCTACACAAAAATCAGCTTTTCCAAAGATCTTACAAAGCAATTGTCAGATTTTTCAACCCTTGATTATTGTCTCAAATAACCACTTCCACACACAAGCACTGGTTGTGATACCTATTTGCATAATTTTCAAAGCTGTTGCTCCTGTGCCAGAAAGAGCCTCTCACTAATGCTCCCTGCTCCTGACTCTGAGCTGGTCATGCTTGAGGCAATTGGTATTTATATTCCCTGTACCACTGAGAGCATTAGCTGAATGACTGAAGGTGCCACCATTAGGTTATGAATAAGTTTTAGACAGAAGATAGCCACACCACCACTCCTTGCCCAGTTACATGAGGGCAATGGGGAAATGCCTGTCATGACACTCCTACTAAGGCTGTTAACAGAAATACAGCTTCCCAGTTGTTCAAGAAGGAGGAGGAGGTTCAGTCCTTGTTGCTCTAACAACTTTCCATATGCAAAACTGTCACTTTTTCCTTATTCTACATAACTGTCAGCTATTCCCAGTGGGACCCAACATCACCTCTGGCTCCAGAAGTTCTGATTCATGACATTTTAGAGTATAATAAAGCTCGTTCTGTTGGAAGTTTTGTATCTCCTACTGAGCCCTGCACAGCTGGATAAAATGATAGTTGCCTTTGCAGGGGAATGCTTAAAACAATTGTAACCTGTTTCTATAATGCAAAGAGCATATACACAATTTGTAATGGCATAAGCAAAAAATTATATCAACTATACATATATACCTTGGTATATCCCAAGGACAAGTGAAGACAGGAGAATATCTCCAAACAACACTGCTGTAGCTCTTAAACTTCTAAGGAAAAAATATCTTTTTTCTTTAATTTCTCTGTGAATACTGCCAAAACTTATATATAACATTTCTTCCTCAGTAGATGTTTTCCAATTGCATTTTTGTTCATTTGAAATCAATTTGGGCTTGGTAAGAAAAAAAGGAGAGAGGGAAAGCAATATTGCTCTTTAATTTTTTAAGCAAATATGGTTCATAAAAAGCATTCCTAATGTTTAAGTTGTAATGTTGATTAAAAGCAAATTGATGAGAGGTACTGTACAGGTGAGTGTATTTTGAAAGATTAGTTTATGAAAGCTATACTCTTATGTTTGGGGGAAAAGAAAGTTATTTTAAATTATTTTTTAAAATGGGAATTTTGGATCATATAACTATTTCTCTTGAATGCATTTTTTATGGATTTTGTGTAGGAGAAATAGTGATACTCCCATGTTTGCATTTTGTCATTACTATTCAAAGCCTTGATCCTACATTTCTTTACAATTCTTTCTTCCTTACAATTCTGTAAGGAATTATAATACTCTTACATCAATATGTATTATGGCTTGGAAAACCCTTACTATACAGAATATACTTTATTTGAATGGCCTCTCTTATGTGCGCTTTTTTTTTCTCTGGATGATATCTTATACAGCTTTAGGGAATCTAGCCATATTTGCAAATGTGAGGTTAGCAGATGGAGGAATCTTCAATGATCTTTGTGAACTTTGGTTTGACTAATGCATACACTTTATTAAAATGTTGTTTGGAAAACATTAATTTCCACAAATATTAGCCTGCCAGCTATAGCACAAAACCTGTGACACCTCTCTGTGAGTGCACAAATCCTTCTCTTTCATCTCTTCTTTCTTCATGCCTTTGCTATTCCCCTCAAGGTCATGATATTCTTCACTCACACCCCTAGCTACATTTATTCTAGTTCACACAGCCACTCCACTGCATTTGTGATTTTCTTTGAGCAGCAAGGTACCTGCAACTGTAATCAGTGTATTTTTCTCTCTGTTTACTGCCTGTAGCCTTGTTTATCACTTGTTTTTCTTCTTTCCCTCCACTTCCTCTACACTGCTGTCTTCATTCCTGGCAGGATTTTGTCTATACAGAGGCAAGTTTCTATAGAGTTGATTGCAAAGTTAAAACCAAGGCAGCAAGAAAGCCCTTCGGGCAGCAGTAAAGAGCAAGAATTATGATTCTCTCAGCATCCATGAAAAACATAAACTCAGCAGCACAATTCTTTCATTCGAGGACCCTAGATGGCAGCTTATATCAGTACTACATTGCATCAGGAGAAGACTGTGTTATGATAAAAGAAAGTACAGCAAGCATTTCAGTGAAGATTTTAATTCAGAAGCAAGATTCTTCATTATGGATTAACTCCATTCCCACTAAAATCTGTTTTGAAACTCTCAATGTCTTAAAGAGAAGGTCTGAGCTCTAATACTGGCTATCAAGGCCTCTTCACTACTGCCAAAAGGCAAACACATTTATAATCCTATTCCATCCTAAAACTAAATAGCTATTGTTATTCTTTCATGATCAGAATCTCCCTGGTATAGAATGAACTTGTACTTTAAAAATGCCCTTAAATTCCTCTTTATTGCAAACTGAATGAGAATTAATATCACAATGAACCAAATACCCAAGGAACAGGAAACAATAAGATACAAACAAAATCTATATTCAGAAGTGAAGTGTCTTAAGGATGAATTGTATGTCTGGTCAGACTCTCTTCTGTGTCTTTCCACTGCTCTTCACATTTTGACTAGACAGTGAACTTTGATTTGAAAAGAATCTCTTACAGCAAAGATACTTAATTTCCTTTACATCAGGACAGTTATTACTGATTGTGCTGGTATTCAGAAGTGAAAATCAGTCATTGAAAGAGAAGGCTGACATGATTCTAGCTTGTGGAATCATACAGGGAAGCTACTTGGATCAGCTCAAGCAATAGGAAATTCATTTAGACCAGAAGGGACCCTTTAAGGTCTTCAAATCCAACTCTTTGTTCAAGAGCATATGGAGCAGTGGGGGACTCTATAGCTGTAGAACATCATTCTCTCTTTGGCAAAGTCTATCCAGATAGAAAAAAAAAAAAAAAACAGGATCCTTCTTTTTCTCTAAAAAAGTGCTAGAAAGGATGTGCGCCTTCTCTCTCTCTCTCTTTTCCTGGAAAAAAGACCTTGTTTCGAAGGCATTTCAACTATTTTCCATAGCTCTCTCCTTCCACTTTTTCCAATGAAAAAGAGATCAGCTCTGAGGCTGAGATCAGCTCTGATCACTTCAGAATAATGGGCATCCTATGTATGCTGTGTGGTTCTAAGATAACCACAAACACTCTGTTTCTAAGACAACCACAGGCTCTTTACTGCCTCTCCTTCTTTCTTCTTCTGACCTTGTCATGATTGGCTGCACTGCCAGGGCTACACAGACCTTCTACTGTAGTAGATTCTGAACGTTAATTCTTTCCAACCTTTGACTCCTAAGGCTCAGTGAGGACTTCAGCACATAAATAGGAAACTATGAAGAGGGAATAAATAAAGAAAAACTGCATTAATTACACAAAAAAAAACTCTATAGTCAGCAAACTGAAAAGGAGAGACTAAGAGATAAATCTCTTTGTTATGAAAGTCCCAAAGTCCCCAGGCTCTGACCTTGTTTGCTACTGCTTGACACTGCAACAGGTAGCAGCTTTCTGAAGTATTAAATGCAAGATAAACTTTATTTGAGTCCTTGGAAATTCATGTGTCTGGTTTCATAATGGGGATATTGTTTTTTTTATGGATAAGCTCCACAATTTCCAATAGCTATTGAGAAAAAAGCTCTACAAATACCTTAAATTCAAGAAAAAGCCATATTGTGCTCATAGTACTTAGCAGAAATATTGCAACTGAATTGAAACACACAGCTGATGGAATGAATCTCAAAGAAAACCCTTGATTAATACAAACTAGTACAATCTACAGATTGAATTAGAGTCCAGCAAGCATGCATTAAATACACCATATAGTATAGTTTTGTCCCTTAACTACTTAAATGTCACTGAAATTGAAGTTTGTTCATTAATACAGTGAAATGAAATGGAAATCACTATATTTTCTGACTAATTTTATTATTTTTGTCAATACATGGTACAAAAACTACCTCACTGATTAAAAGCAATATATATTTTTGACATAAATATCTACTGTAACACAAATAAAATAGCTTCAATCAAGTCAGCCTTACAATTCAAAATCTTGTATCCTGAACAATTGCATGTTCTTTAAGTCACTACTGTGGCACGCAAAGTCAGACTCTTCCAATCTCACAAGCCCAGTTGATTCCCAAATCCAAATCCAGAAATCTTCGTTTTACATAAGGTACAAATTAAATGTAAGTGAGTATTGGGTTGCTGTGCAAGGTAAAGGATTAACAAGAAAGAGGTGATGAAAGGTATTTGATTTTTCTTCTTTAAATCATGTAAAGGATTTAGCAAAGGGACAATTAGGATGAGGTTAAGCAGCTCTGAGAAGTTCTGAGAATAGAAAGTATTGAAAGAAAACTGATAATTTTATTGTAATTAAGAACTGGATGTGTGCATATTTAGAGAGTGAACAGGACTATTTCAATGAACTGGTAGAGCTTACTAGATAGGATTAAGATTCAGACAGAGGAATATGCATTTTAAATGGATGCAAATTCCAGGGAATTTAAAAGTCTGATGAGAATGAAAAAGCAGCTTCTATGAATTGCTGCTAAAAGTATAGCAGAGTAATTTATAGGTGCAATACTTTAATGGATAAAGCAGGATTGTGAGAAATCCTGAATGCTGCTTTTGAATAGAAAAGAGTAGGGAGTAAAAAGTTCAATGATGGCTGAAAGGAAAAGAGGTCATGAATTCCTGAAGCTCTGGAAAAGTAACCTGAGCATTACAAGGCTCTGCAAAGCAACAGAGAGAGGAAGAGAATATATAAAGGATGTGAAAGGCAAAAGAGAATGAAAAATTAAAATCTAGGTTTGCCTAATATTTTAGGCACCAAAACCTACTCTGCTTTCCCTGAGTGCTCTCATTGTGAAGCAGCTACTTTCAGAAAACCAAGAAAGGCAAAAACAGGATGATCAGCACCAAATGGAGGGAAAGGAGGGAGACGAACACTCTTTCCAAGTAGCCTCTCTGATCAAAGAAAATTGTAAGCATCCGCAATTCACACCGAAAGCAAAATTTAGCAAATGACTCTCAATTTTTAGTGGTTTAGTCTGTTCAGAGTCAAAATACCCAGTGAGCCACTAAGTACCTGAGATTTGTTATTATTTCTACTACTTGAGTAACCAAAAAAAAAAAACTTTCTAACTGTAGAAGTTCTACTGTATATGAAAGTGGTCAAAGTGAAGTTCAAGTCATTCATTATTTCTGTAGGTATAAATATGTAAAAGACAGATGACTTTGAAAACTGGAAAGTAATTAGATCCTTCAATGAAAAAAGGTAAAACCTGTTTTGTAGGAAAAGCTTTTGTCTTTGCTAAAGACAATGCATGGCAGACCATGCCTTTTTTAAGGTAAACTAATTTAAAAACCATAATGACTGAATACTTAGCATCCAGTATTAAAAATGCAGTCTACTAAAATAAATATATTCTCCAAAATCTATAGGTTCACATGAGTAGCCTTATAAAATCTACATCAGAAATGTGCAAAAGTTAATTAAAAGGAAAATAAATATTTGAACAACTAAGATTTAAAGGAGATTAAAAATTAAGGTTATTTTTTTTCCTGATGCTCCGTATGAATATTTTGTTTGAAATATTTTAGTAGTATTATATAACAGCATTGTAATTTTGTATACATAATAATATAGATCCTTTACTGCAGCTTTTTGACAAACAGTCAAACTATCGATCATTGCCAGTATTTTCTTTCTCTCAAAGCATATTATCATCCTATGGTGTCATGAGGTCCTTCATGAGAGCCATTCTGTCAGCACCCTTGTAGTGAGGTAAGACAAATGAATTCTGCTTTACCAGGCACGCTTTGTACTAAGTTATTAATTTAACAGCAAGCAGCAGGTAAAATACGATGAGAACAGGGTCAACACAAAAGTTCTGCTTGCCTTGCTTCTTTTTTTTTGAGAAGTACCCAGTAGCATACCTTTAGGGAAAAAGTGTGTAGGAATCACATACATACATTGATTGCTCTTTTATCTTTTTGCCTCTAGAGCTTTTCCCTATCCTGGAGAAAATTTTAGCTGTCTTGCTCCATAGACACTGCTTGACCACTCATATAATTCCAAAAAAATGAAATAAGTTCATTTTTTAAACTCATTAATATTTCTGCAACCTCCTATAATGAATAAGTTCCACATTTTAGCTGTATGACATGAAAAAAAAATTCATGCCTCCTTTTATATCTTCTGTCTTGGTGGTCCTCTACTTCTTGTATTGCAAAAATTAGGTTTTTTTTTTACTTACATTCTCTGTCTCATTCTTAATACCAGTGTAATTCTTTGGACTCTGGAAGGCCACATCTTCATTACAGAAGAAGATGATAAGTAGGTTGCATAAGCTGCAAGAGATAGCATTTAGTGTACATACTATAACATATATTATATCATAACTCCTAGCAAACATCTAGAGCTGATTCATATCCCATTGCTGATATTGGTTGGATTATTATTCAAAGCAATAGTCTCATCAGGAAGCCAATCTTTTGAGAAGTTACTGGTGCACAATTCCATGATTTGGGATTTTAGTATAAAAAACACTATGGTAGCATTTGCTAGGATGCCCTTAAAGATGATTTCTAAAAAAGGAAAATGCACCTTAATGGAAGACTCTTGGGTAAACAAGGAATACTTTTCCTTAAAATATTCAAATTTGCCTTGTGTTGATGTGAATTTTTTATCACACTATTTTGTATAAGCCAGTAAGCTGTATAAGCTTTTTTGGATAAGCCAGTAGCTACGCCAAGAAACAAATACCTTGAAATATAAATATATTTGTTTGGCTGCACTTACTGTTTGGGGAGCAAAACATTACAGGCAAGAAACCAGAAAGCACTGATTTTGGGTAAACTATATTAAACCTGCAGTGACTGATAATAGCTCTGAAATAAATGAATAATCATATAGGTTGGTATCAGAACACAATGAAAGTAAATATCATACCTTCAAATATACACAGATAAACCAAGCTTTTTGAATAGTTCTGTAGTATAAGATAATTCCAAGCAATACTGTTGTGCAGGAGTGCTTGGAATAATTATTTTGATTTTTTTTTGGTTATGAAACATTATACTAATTTCTTTTATTTATCTGGTATTCCCTGGGCTGAATCCCCCTTCCACTGCTGGAATAGCATGATGGGTATTATATATCTAATTTTGGATGTAATTAATCTAAAAAAAAAAAATAGTAAATAGAATTGTCTTCAAGCCCATACAAATATTCTGGAATTTCTCCACAATTCATAGTAGACACAAAGTTTCTCTCAAATAACTGGAAGAAGAAAACACACCAAAGACCATTGGTATAATGTAGCTTCTGTTTGGATTATTAGTCCACATTTAACTCAATTAAAGACTTATTTTAAGGTTTAGGAAATCTGGAGAGACTAAAAATGCATAAACTACTGTAACTACAACAGCTGATTTTTTGAAGACAGTTTGTGAAGTGAAACATGAACAGAAATAGAAAAAGAAATTAACTGAAGTCTTGAAAACTATATATTTGGTTTGAGTTTTGTGTTTTCACTTAGTTCACTTACTTCATATTGAGAGAGCATCACTATTAAAAGCTGAGAGAAGAGGTGTACTTCCTTGATTAGAATGACATTTACCACCTCTATGATGAATGTTGTTGAAAATATCTCAGGTATCAATGAAATGTATAGACCTTGAAGTCTACCTTGACTTTAGCAAGGCTTTCGACATGATCTCCTATAACATCTTCATAGGGAAGCTCAGGACGTGTGGGTTACACAAGCGGGGTGGACTACACTGTCTGAATGGCAAAGCTCAGAGGATCGTAATAAATGGTGTCAAGTTTACTTGGAGGTCTGTGGCCAGTGGGGTCCCCTAGGGCCCAGTGCTGTTCAACCTACTCATCAATGACTTGGGTAAGGGCACAGAGTGCACCCTCAGCACATCTGTGGATAATACAAAACTGGGTGAAGTGGCCAGCATTCCACATGGCTGTGCTGCCATTCAGAGGGACCTAGGCAGGATGGAGAGTTGGACAGAAAGGAACCTCATGAGGTTCAACAAAGGCAAATGCAGGATCCTGCACCTGGGGAGGAATAACTCCAGGCAGCAGTTCAGATTAGAGATTGACGTCCTGGAAAGCAGCTCCGTGGAGAGGGATGTGGGAGTCCTGGTCAACAAATTAACCATGACCCAGCACTATGCCCTTGTGGCCAAGAAAGCCAATGGGATCCTGGCTGGTGTCAAGAGAAGTGTTGCCAGCTGTGAAAGAATTGCTTGAAAACAGGGAACTTAGAGGTAAGACGGACCTAGCAGAAGTTTTGGCATTACAGAAACTTGCTTGGGGTGATACATAGTTGCCACTTCAGGATGGTTGGTAGGCACAGACTCTGCTCTTCCGCACTTCCCTAGGCAGCACAACTGCCCTCCTTGCAGCTGCAAAGGGGAGTAATGGAGAGTGAAGACACCGCAGCCAAACTCTGTTGCGCTCCTCGTGCTGGGCCACTGAGCAGCCACACAGTAGCTGCCCAATGGGAAATATATGATAAAATGGCCGGTGCTGGGCCAGCAAGGGTGGCAAATCACTCCTTTCGGATGAATTTTGCTTGAACTTTGCTCATTATAATCTCATTATAATGGTAACACACACCTCCATCCCAAAAGTTACCTGCCTCCGAGGTATGACCACTCCTCACTGAGCATGCACTGTAGATTTTCAATTGACTCTGCCTTTAAATGAAAGCAAGAAACTTTTTCACCAGTCAATAACAATAATAAGTGTCTATAGTCACTGAAGCTCCACCTGAAGGTAAAGAAAATGTATAAAAGGTGAACTAAGGAGGAAAAAATTTGGAGAGAAGATTTCATCATAATTTTTGGGTCAGACGATGGGGTTAACCCCCTTTCTTCTGCCTGAGGACACACTGAAGAGGGAAAATTCCATAATAAATTTTGGATCAGTCAATCGGATGCCATCTGGGCAGACTTGAGACTGACAGCCTTCTCCCATCTTCTGGGGTAAGTGATGATTTTACACTTGTACATCAGAGCTAGCCCCCATGCTGTAGTAGAGAATTTCCTACACTGACACTGAATAAATCGTGCTATTTGTGAACTCAACTATTTGTCTAGAAGATGATCGGACCTACAGTTGACAGACTGTTCATGAATCAGATACTGCCAGAGTCTAGCTTATAGATGATCACACTATTTGAGTACTGATTCGCTCCTAGGAAAGCGATCAGACCTAAGATACACAGACTGTTCGTGAATCCAGTACTGCCAGAGTCGAGTTTATAGTTGATTACGCTATTTAGGAACTTGATTCACTCCTAGAAAGGCGACTAGACCTACAGTCCACAAACTGCTCGTGAATCCGATACTGCCCAAATCGGGCGTATAGCTAACACAGTATTTGGTACCTCTTTGCCCCCCCACCCACAGCTTTCAAGCTGCAACACCATCAGGCTGAGGAAGGGGAACCTGCCCCTCTACTCAGCTCTAGGCTTGTTTAGCCTGGAGAACAGAAGATTGAGAGAGAATCTTACCAACATGTACAAACACCTGAGGGGAGAATGTAAAGAGGATGGGGTCAAACTCTATTTAGTGGTGGCCAAAGATAGGTCAAGGGGTAATGGGTACAAATAGAAAAACAGGAATTTTCATCTGCGTATGAGGAAGAACTTTACAGTTAGGGTGACAGACCACTGGAACAGGCTGCTTAGAGAAGTTGTGGAGTCTCCTTCTCTGGAGATCTTCCAAACTCACCTGAATGCGATCCTGTGCCACATGCTCTAGGTGTCCCAGCTTGAGCAAGAGAGATGATCTAGACTAGATGATCTCTAGAGGTCCCTTTCAACCTCAACCATTCCATAATTCTGTGATTCTGTGACCTCGACTGATAAACATTCATCCAAAAATTACTTTTTCCTGGGAAATACTATAGTTGAGTGCCATATAGCTCCAGTTTTTGTCAGCAGACTTCAATGACATGTGACATTGCTTAATGTGTCCACCTCCATGTAGGAGTTTTGTGCATCTCAGTGGGTAACAGAGAAAAATGGGATCATGAGGCCCCTGAGGCCTTATAGCAGCATTTTCCAAATACTCTAGGGCTTAGACAGTTTGGGTTTTGTCATATAAATCCCCAAATTCTCCACATAAAAAGAGCTAAACAAAAAGTAGTCAGTGCAGTAAATGCAGTATAGCACTGAAGTGCAGATCAGAATATGTTATTGACAGCCCTGTTTTTATTTTCTTCACTACACACCTTTTCCAGTCAGCGATAAACTTATATGAACTTTTGCTCTGACCTCACTATGACTGTCCTTAAGGTCTAAATAAGTCTTACATCTGCTCTGTGAGGATGGACTACTGTACTCAATAAAATCAATTAGGTTTTGTATGAAGTCTATCCTGCAAAACAAAGCAGTTCTCATGCAAGGAATGACTAAAAAAAACAATAGCAGTTGTCTTTCACAGCTGGAGTCAGCACTCTCACAGCACATATTGGCAGTGCTATCATTCTAGCAGTCAATCTTTTTATTGA